>JAKOGI010000065.1:600000-1057500 GCA_029747015.1 Carnegiea gigantea
CTTAAAGGTACTTGACCCTTCCCTCAAGCTCAGCTTTCTTCCTAAGGACCTGTGCTCTAGGCATAGCAAACTTGTATAACACTCCAGCATTTTGAACCCAATCAAGCCCTTGATTAAACCGTGCATGTTGAGTCCCAGGTCCTTGTAATGCGATTGCAATGGGAATCAAGTACGCTATTAGGCTTCCAAGGATGATCGCTACTTTAAAGGCATCTGTGCCCTTGTAATGCACAACACCCCTAAGGGCAACCCTAAGGTGGGTACCTTATAATTTGGGTGCTTGTAAGTACCTTATAATGTGGGTATCCTGTGGCTAGTGGGCTTCCAAGGATGATCACTACTGCAAAGGCAGTAGCATACTTAGGGAGCCAACCCCTAAGGGTCCTTATGATGTGGTGGCACCCGAGTGCTCCACAACACAAGGGAGGCACAGCACCCTTCGGCTATTAAGGATGTGGATACACTATGACACTCGTATCCCAGTAATGTGGGCCCAAAATGTGAAAATATTCGACTCAATCTAAGTGCACTATGCAAAGACAAGTTATGTGGTCCCTATGAGCAATATAAGATGCTTAAGTCTTAAGTAATCCCAAGAAAACTCAATGTTGGAGTTTAAGACTTAGATGAAGGTCCAACAAGTCTAGTAAGGTCTAATTCAAACTCCAAAGTCCAACCCATGACTTACATTTTGCTAAAGAGTCAAAAGGGTGATCCCGGGTTCCATGGGGAGAATGTACCCGATTTTTGTTCATGTGATTTCTTAAGCTACATTTTGACTTAGGTCCAATATTTTTGGATTTTTTGGGTTCCCATAGATGTTACCCTTTTGGGCCAAGCAAGCAAAGCCAGTTATGCTCAATCAAAGTAAAGAAATCAAGCCATTTTTCTAACCCTGTCAGTTTGGGTCTGAAACTGCATGGTAAAAAGTTTAAGTGGAATTCTCCTATTTAAATAAGTCACATCCTTGATTTCTTTGTTTGGTTGGTTTGTACACATCCCAAGGATTCCCCCCATGACCTAAAAACAAAATCATGCTTAGTTATAAAAGAGGGCATACGATCAGGCAGAAAACAACTCTTTGAACTCGGTTAGAGCTTACGTGTATTTTTCATCTTCAATGGGTTTGCCTAGCTGCTTGTGTGCTTATTTACTTCCAATCATAGTTAGGATGCATTTGGAGCCAAACTAATTGCAAGGCTTGATTAACTTAAGCTAATTACATTTTGTAAGCTTGGGAAAGCATGACCAAGCTTAACATTAATACACTTAATTAGCCTTAATACATTAGCACACTAAAGAAAAAGTGAAGAAAAGTAGCCGTAAAGCAAAACTCCTTTTCGGCTGGCAAATCAGAATGCAAGTTGTGAAATCTTCTTTTCCTTTCCCATAAGTTAGATCTTTTCAAGGCTCAAATGTAGCAAATGATGATGTTCCTTGCACCCTTATCTCATGATTGAGGCAGACAAGCACATAGGAAGCTGGGCAAACCCTTCGGAGAAGGAAAAACACGTAGTACTTCAATCTGGTTCAAGCAGCCGTTTTCTGCCCGGTATTGTGTCCTCTTTTTAGCCCACCAAAACTAGGCATGATTTTGATTTCAGGCCATAGGGGGAGACTTTAAGATGTGTACAAACCCTACAAACATAGAAATCAAGGTCATTACTTGTTTAAATAGGAGAATGCCATTAAAATATTTCACCGCGTAGTTTCGGACCAAATCTGACAGGCTTGACAAAATGGCTTGATTTCTTCACTTTGACTAAACATTTTGGATTTGCTCGTATGGACCTGAATGGTAATGAAGAAAAATCCATGCCCATTTTATTCCAAGAAAACACTCACGACCTCCTTAGTGCTCAAAAGCTTCATTGCCAAGGGCTCGATCTGTGTGCTGATTTGGAGCTCCAATTCAAAGTCATTCGTAAGAACCTAGATTATGTTTCCCCCCTCTTTAGGGAAGGTCAAGAGGCCTTCTAAGGGTTTTGCTCATGAAAATGAGGTTAAACCCATGGCAAGAATAGGATGAGCTCAAAACAGTAGCTTGTGCCTATGATCAGTTTCTGGCCAGTTTCTTAGTTTAGTTTTATTTAACATTCTGGACTTGATACTGAGGTCTATGATTCACTTTAAAGGCCACTTTCCTCACGTTTAATGGGTTAGCTATCCAATAAAACAAGTTCCATATCAGTTGGACATCTGGGTGGTCAAATTGCTAGATACTTTAAGACTGTACATTTTGGGCGGAGTCTAGCATAGCCCGAATTTAAGGGGAATTAAGTTGGCTTATTGGGATCCATTCTTTATGACCTTTTTGCACATGAAATGGGACATAAATATTTATCAAACCACCTACCTAAAGCCCCTCCTAAGAACCCCCTTGTGCTGCTTTATCTAGCCCAAAGGACGGAGAAAACGAGTTTGCACCTAGCTGATTGTAAAGGACCTTTTCTTGGGGTCTTAAGCGTACTATTACTTCCAAGTGACTTGTAATGGTAGTTTAGCATCTCTTGTAAGCTTGAAACCTAAATTAAAAGTGTCATTAGTCCTAATGAGGTAGTCCAAGCTAGATTAGATATGATAGCATGCTTAGGAGACTGATTTGATGTTCCCTCTCCCCTAAGTGTACTCTTGTCTCCCTTTTGAATTTTGAAGGGTTTTGTGGCTAAAGCAGACTCCAAAAGTCTGGCCTTCCCTTGTTGCAGTGTATTATGCTAAGTTATGAAAAAAGCTTGAACGATGTATCTTGGAAGGGATTTAACGAATACTCAAAACTGATTCCAAATACAAAGCAATGCAAACAGAAATCAAGATTGAGTTTAAGGAGAAATCGAAAGAGAGGGGATAGAAATGAATGCTAAACTCTTACGTAGATGTAGAAAACACCACTGAGTTTGAGTTTAGGGCCCTTAAGCTTTATTAGGATGTAGTTATCACCACCTAATTAAGACTTACTTGATCACCACCCTAACCGGCCTAGTTAGAGATAAGTAAGTGAAGTGTTTTAGGGAATGAAAGGAGCAATGCTGATGTATGTCTCAAGGGAAGAAGGACCCCAAGCTAACACATATCAAAGAAAGCCACAACTCAAGGTTATGTTTTGGCCACATGTGGCACGGTCGTGCCTATGCGCATGGGTAGGCCGTGCCAAATTGCTGCCCAGCTGTGACTTAAAACTCTCACTTTGCACGGTTGGAGGTGTTTTGAGGTGGGGATGTTTGCTAGACCTTTTAAGGTAGTCTAGGGCGTGAATATGGATGGAATGGGGAGTATGAAGGATGTGAGAGTGAGGGGATATGAAGGAGTGCAAAGCGAAAGATTATCAACTCAAAACTCAAGCTAATAACCTCACCTTAATCCACCCTTAATCCGATTGCTTCAAACAAAGAAAGGATAGACTAAACTCAAAGAATGGATGTAGAAACACCACCAATCTTGAGTCTAGGCCCCTTAGTCTTAACTAAGATATAGATATCACCACTTAATCAAGGTTAAGACTTGGCTTGAACACCACCTTAATTGGCCTAATTAAGGATAAGCAAGCAAGATTTGAGGAGAGAAAGCTATAAGCTCTCAAACTAAATTTTCATACCTCCAAATTGAATGTTTTAACCCAGGGGCCATGTTTCCCTTTGTAGACATGCCTAGCAAGCATGCAACTAAGCTAGCACCTCATTAAACTTTCCTTCCTGGAGAGAAAAGGTGTTAATTAAGCTAATCACACCTGGTTAGAGTTAAACTGGTTACAAACCATGTTCTAGCTAGATTAATTACATTCATAGCATTAAGAAAAGCAAGACAAATGATGTTTACAACATGCTTAGCTTAAACACGAGCTCAATGAACTAGAAACTCAGTCATCTTGCATGTGCACAGCCGTAAAGTGAAGTGCACTTTTCGGCTAGCCAATGAGAAGCAAGGGACAACCTCTTTTGCGGCTCTTCTCTTATTGGTTGTTCTTCTCAAGGTTGCAGCCTATCATTGATGCTTTGAGACATGTTTCAAGACTTAAGAAGTGTGCCATATCATCTGAGTTGAAGGAAACCCACTGGTGAAGGCAAAAACAAACCGGTAACTCAAACTGGGTCCAAGACAGATTTCAGCTAGTTTTTGTGACTGAGTTTAACGATGACAAAAGTGAGTATAACTCGGGTTTTAGACCATGGGTGGAAAGTTTAGGATGTGTATAAACCCCCCCACCCAAGAAATTAAGGTTGAAAAAGTCTAAGTGGGGTAATCAAACTCAAACATTAAACCGTGCAGATTAGGTGCTAATCTGGCCGGTTTAGCAAAACACCTTAATCTCCCTTTCTTTGATTTTCATGAGGGGGAATTAATGCTGGGACATGAAAGGGGACATCATGAAGTTTACAAAAATGCAAAAATTAAGGACTTCAGCCATAATGTAGCTTAGGAAATCAAGTGCACAGCATCGGGCAAGTTCTGGTTCTTCAACCCGTGTGCACTCCTTTGATATTCTTAGACAATTGGGACCAATGCTTGTACTTTGGAGCTTGTGTTGGACCTTGATTGACTTGTTGAACCTTCTTCATTGTCTATGGTGGTGGGGACTACATCATCCCCCCCTTGTTGAGAAGATTTGATCATCAAATTAGCAAAGTAATCATCTTCATGGTAAGCTTGCAAATCAGCTCCATTGAATGTGGCTGACACTCCATAATCACCTGGAAAATCAACCTTATAAACATTATCATTAATACATTTAAGTGCCTCAAAAGGACCATCAGCTTGTGGCATAAGCTTGTTCTTCCTCTTGGATGGGAATCTCTCCTTCTTAAGATGGATCCATACGAGGTCTCCAGGTTAAAATACCACTTTCTTCTTGTTCTTGTTAGCTTGAGATTGATAGGCTTCATTAGACTTTTCAATCTTACTCCTTACCGACTTATGACCTTTTTGATTTGTTCTACCCTTGCTGCTGTATCTGGATGTGGCTTCTGATCAAAGGACCATGGGATGAGATCAAGTGGACCAAGGGGATCAATCCCACAGACCATCTTAAATGGAGAGAGACCAGTAGCCCTGCTTGGTGTCTTGTTGTAAGCAAACTCTGCAAAGGGTAAAAGCAAATCCCATGCCTTGGTATGAGGCTTAATCAAAGCTCTTAGGAGAGTCCCTAAGGTTCGATTAGTGACCTCAGTTTATCCATCGGTTTGTGGATGACAAGTGGTGCTATACATCAGCTTCGCACCTAACTTTTTCCATAAGGTAATCCAAAAATGACTCAAAAACTTGGTATCCCTGTCAGAAACAATAAACCTAGGAATACCATGCAATCTTGCTACTTCTCTAAAGTACAATTCAACAATGTGGGTAGCATCATTTGTTTTGTTACATGGAATGAACTGAGACATCTTAGAAAACCTATCAACAACAGCAAAAATAGAGCCCTTGTTCCTTTGTGTTTTAGGTAATCCAAGGATAAAGTCCACACTTACATCAACCCATGGTGAAGTGGGGATTGGCAAAGGCGTGTGCAAACTGTGAGGTAGTGAGTGGCTCTTTGCCACTTGACAAGTTCCACCCCTTTTAAGTATGTCCTGGACGTCTCTTTCTATAGCTGGCCAATAATAATGCTCTCTTAGTATGATAACAGTCTTGTTTTCTCTATAGTCCAGCTAATAATCCTCCATGAACTTCTCTGATTAATAACTCTCTTGTGCTACACCCAGGAATACATAACCGAGTTCCCCTGAATAGAAAACCTTCCTGAACATGAAAATCTCCTTTGGGGTGTTTAGAACATTCAACATATAATGCCCCAAAGTCTTCATCATTGTTATATAAAATCTTTAGATGCTCAAAACCAAGTATACAAGCATCTAATTGGAATAATAAGAGATACCTCCGTAATAGAGCATCGGCGCCTTGATTGAGTTTACCTGACTTGTGCTTGATGGTGAAGTGATATGATTGCATAAACTCAACCCATTTGGCATGCCTGGAGTTTGACTTATGCTGCCCTTGTATATACTTCAATGCTGCATGGTCAGAATGTAAGATAAACTCACTAGCAATGAGATAATGATTCCAATGCTCTAAACATCTCACAATAGCATGGAACTCTTTATCATAGGTGGAATACTTTCTTCTAGATTCACATAACTTCTCACTAAAGAAGGCTAGGGGTTTACCTTCTTGTGTAAGAACTCCACCAATACCTACACCAGAGGCATCACATTCAACTTCAAAGATCTTACTAAAGCATGGTAAAGCTAGGACTGGTGCTTGAGTAAGCTTTGACTTGATATCTTCAAAGGTAGATTGTGCTTTAGGAGTCTACACAAATGATGTACCTTTGATTACTTCAGCCATAGGAGCCATAATAGTGCTAAAACCACGAATAAATCTCCTGTACAATGAGGCTAAACCATGAACAGCTCTAACAGCATGTATACTCCTAGGTATAGGCCAAGACCGTATGGCTTCTACCTTACTTTCATCTACCTTTATACCATCTTCAGTCACAATGTAACCAAGAAATGCAACTTTAGAAGTGAAGAAAGCACACTTCTTAAGGTTACCAAATAATTTCTCACGTTCTAAGACAAGCATAACTTGAGTTAGGTGATCTTGATGCCCATGCTCATTCTTAGAATAAATTAGAATGTCATCAAAGTAAACTACCACAAACTTGCCAATATAAGGTCTAAACACTTGGTTCATCAACCTTATGAAAGTACTAGGTGCATTAGAAAGACCAAAAGGCATTACCAACCACTCATAGAGTCCATCTTTTGTCTTGAAAGCTATCTTCCATTCATTACCTTCTCTGATTCTGATTTGGTAATAGCCACTTCGAAGATTAATCTTTGAAAACACCTTAGAGCCATATAACTCATCTAACATATCTTCAAGTCTTGGTATGGGATACTTGTACTTGATTGTAATCTTATTAATGACCCTGCTATCAACACACATTCTCATTGCTCCATCTTTCTTTGGTGCTAGAAGAGCTGGAACGGAACATGGACTCAAAGACTCTCGGATCAAGCCCTTTTCCTGCAATTCTGCAACTTGTCTTTGAATCTCATTAGTATCCTTTGGGTTCATCCTCTATGCAGGCTTGTTAGGTAGGATAGAGCCAAGAATAAGATCAATGTGGTGTTGAATGTCTCTCTTTGGAGGCAAACCCGTGGGGATCTCCTCAGGGAATACACTACAGAATTTTTCAATGAGTGTCTTTGCAATAGGATATGTGGGCATCACATTTTTGGATCATCTTGGATGCCTAATATCCACTCTTTAAAGGCCTTAAACTTATGTTGAGAAGCCTTTAGGATAGGTTCACTCACGGACAATAGGCAATCAATGTGTTTAGGCTTTTTCTGTGGTTGAATTTCATGGAGCTTGGATGGGGATAAAGGGGCTAGGGTGATTTTCTTGCCATCTTTGGAAAATGAATAAGTGTTTAGGTTCCCATTGTGCATAACCTTTCGGTCATACAACCAAGGTCTCCCTAAAAGTATATGACATGCATGCATAGGAATAAGATCACACCATAACTCATCTTGATAATTCTTCCCAATGGAAAAGGAAATCAAACAACGAGAGTTCACCTAAATTCCCTTGCTTTGATTTAGCCACTAGATGTTGTATGGATGTGGATGAGTGATTGTTTGTAGCCCTAGTTTCTCAATCATGCTTAGGGAAACTATATTAGCACAACTTCTTCCATCAATGATCAAAGAACATATCTTTCCTTGAATGGTACACCAAGTATGAAAGATATTCCCTCTTTGTTCATCTTTCGCTCCTTTCTAATTGCTTAGAACTCTTCTTAGGACTAAGAGCTCACCCTCATCTGCTTCTTCAATAACTTCATCGTGAGTTTCTTCAGTTTTTAGCTCACTTTCTACCTTGTTTTCTTCCTCTTCAAAGTCTTCCTTCACGGCAGTCCATTCAGCCAAAGCAATGACTTTTATGTTTGGACACTCCGAGGTAATATGACCAAGCCCTTGACATTTGAGACACCTTCTGTCACTCATGGGATTAGGGTTAGGTTGAAATGGGGTTGCTGGAGCCTTTTGAGGAACCGGGGTTCTTTGTGGATTAGAGGAAAAGGGAATTTGTGGTTTAGGAGGTGGAATGGAACCCCCCTTGTTAAAAGGTTGGTTCCGAATGAAAGGCTATGTGTTTGGAGGTTTTGGGGGCTGGTTAGCCTTCCTTTGCTGTTCCACCTTGTGAGCTAATACACAAACATCATCAAAAGAAGCATAGGTATGCAATTCCACCATATTAGAATACCTAGGATGAAGACCTCCCAAGTATCTAACTATGGTTTGTTCTTCAGGTTCTTGTATATCACATATAATAACCAATTTCTCAAACTCACGAGTATACTCTTCAACATTCATATTACCTTGAGTGAGATTATGAAATTGAGAATAACAATCTTGGACATAAGTAGGTGGGAGAAACTGTGCCTTAAGCTTAGCTTTCATCTTTTCCCAAGTATGGATTCTTCCTTTTCTTTCTCTAAGCCTCTTAGCATTCAAGTTTGTCCACCATAAGGATGCATATTTTCTAAGTCTTAAGGCCACCAACTTGACCTTCTTATCATCAGGAATATCTTTATATTCAAAGACTCTTTCAACAATATTTAACCAATCAATAAACTCTTCAGGATCAAGTTTACCTTCAAATTCAGGAACTTCAACTCTAAAATCATTGGTATTAGCTTGATTCCGTGGCTCTCCTCTAGTCATCCTAGGCATTTCTTCTTCACTTAATGAATCAACATCACGGCTGTGAAGTTACTCACATGCCCTAGGTTCAGATTAAAGAGTTTCTTCACTCATCCTTTGCTTTTGCTTCATGAACAAACCTAATTGCTTCCTTAGATATTCAATTAGTGCTTGAGCCTCTTGGTTTCTTTGTGAGTCTTCTCGGAGTTTACTTACCAAGAACTCATTTTGCTTCATCAATGCTTCAAACCTTTCTTACAAAGACATGCTGGTCGAAGACATGTTTGAATTAAGAGAGAAAATCAACTTTGTAGAGAAGGAACGAAACAAATGATTTGTAGAAGTGGAAGGGTATGCTAGGACAAGGTGAAACCTTTGCTCTGATACCAAATATGATGTATGTCCCAAGGGAAGAAGGAACCCAAGCGAGCACACATCAAAGAAAGCCAAAACTCAAGGTTATGTTTCGGCCACAAGTGGCACGGTCATGCGTATGTGCACGGGTAGGCTGTGCTAAATTGCTGCCCAGCCGTGACTTAAAACTCTCACTTTGCACGGTTGGAGGTGTTTTGAGGTGGGGATGTTTGCTAGACCTTTTGAGGTAGTCTAGGGCGTGAATATGGATGGAATGTGAGAGTGAGCGGATATGAAGGAGTTCAAAGTGAAAGATTATCAACTCAAAACTCAAGCTAATAACCTCACCTAAATCCACCCTTAATCCGGTTGCTTCAAACAAAGAAAGGATAGACTAAACTCAAAGAATGGATACAGAAACACCCAATCTTGAGTCTAGGGCCCTTAATCTTGACTAAGATACAGATATCACTACTTAATCAAGGTTAACACTTGACCTAAACACAACCTTAATTGGCCTAATTAAGGATAAGCAAGCAAGATTTGAAGAGAGAAAGCTATAAGCTCTCAAACAGAATTTTCATACCTCCAAATTGAATGTTTCAACCAAGGGCCCATGCTTCCCTTTGTAGACATGCCTAGCAAGCATACAACTAAGCTAGCACCTCATTAACCTTTCCTTCCTAGAGAGGAAGGGTGTTAATTGAGCTAATCACACCCGGTTAGAGTTAAACCGGTTACAAACCATGCTCTAACCAGCTTAATTACATTCATGGCATTAAGAAAAGCAAGACAAATGATGTTTACAACATGCTTAGCTTAAACACAAGCTTAATCAACCAGAAACTCAGTCATCTTGCATGTGCACAGCCATAAAGTTAAGTGCACTTTTCCGCTAGCCAATGAGAAGCGAGGGACAACCTCTTTTGCAGCTCTTCTCCTATTGGTTGTTCTTCTCAAGGTTGCAGCCTATCATTGATGCTTTGGGACGTGTGCCAAGTCTTGAGAAGTGTGCCATATCAGCTGAGTTGAAGGAAACCCACTGGTGAAGGAAAAAACAAATCGGCAGCTCAAACCGGGTCCAAGATAGATTTCAGCTGGCTTTTGTGGCTGAGTTTAACCATAACAAAAGTGAGTATGACTCGGGTTTTAGACCATGGGGGAAAAGTTTGGGATGTGTATAAACCCCCCCAGCCAAGAAATTAAGGTTAAATAAAGTCTAAGTGGGGTAATCAAACTCAATCATTAAACCGTGCAGATTGACTGCTAATCTGGCCGGTTTAGCAAAACACCTTGATCTCCCTTTCTTCGATTTGCATGATGGGGAATTAATGCTGGGACATGAAAGGGGACATCGTGAAGTTTACAAAAATGCAAAAATTAAGGACTTAAGCCACAATTTAGCTTAAGAAATCAAGTGCACAAAACCGGGAAACTCTGGTTCTTCAACCTGTGTGCACTCCCTTGACTTTCTTGGACAATTTGGACCAATGCTTGTACTTTAAAGCCTGTGTTGGACCTTGGTTGACTTGTTGGACCTTCTTCATTGTCTATGGTGGTGGGGACTGCATCAAATGCTCTTAATTTGATTTCAAGTTGATATTCAAGTTATGTCCTTACAAAATGTGCTTCCCAGGCCTTATACACACGGGCTAAGGCAAGCAAAACCAGCAAAGGAGGTTTCCATCCTAGGAAGGAAATCTCTTAATCATGATTAGCTAGCGCTTAATGCTAATTTGGTTACAAAGCTTGATTAACTTAAGCTAATGCATTATGATCATTAACGAAAGCAAAACAAAGGATCATATTTGGCAATAATACATCTAACTAGCTTAGTACACCAGCTTTACTAGAGAAATAAGGAGAAAAGGAGCCGTAAAGGGACAGTGCTTTTGGCTGGCCAATCCGGATTAAGGGTGCATTTTCTTTCTTTTCTTTCCCATTGGTTGCTCTTTCCAAAACAGATTTTTGTAGCATATGATGATGTTCCCGGCTGCCTTGGCTCATGATTGAAGCAAACATGTAGAAAAGTTGCTAAGTAAACCCTCTGGAGAAGGAAAGACATGCAACTGCTGAACCGAGTTCTAAAGGCTGAAATTATCCCGATTTTCTACCCTTCTTTCCACCAGTCACAAGTGAGCATGATTTTGATTTCAGGCCATAGGGGAATAATTTAGGGTATGTACAAACCCCCTAAGTAAAGAAATATTTATCAAGCTCTTTCGTGGCTAAAGAGTCCTTATAATCAAGACTTATAGTGTGGTTTCATCTATTTCTGGTACATCTTTAAGGACATATAATTAACAATATGAGGTTACTAAGCAATTGAAGACAAGAAGGTGAAGTTAGTAGCTTTAAGATTCAGAAAATGCGCCTCCCTTTGGTGGACCAACCTATATGCTAAAAGAGTTCGAGATGGAAAAGCAAAGATCAGAACGTGGGAGAAGATGAAAGCCAAGCTTAAGGCTAGGTTTCTACCCCCAACCTATGCCTAAGATTGCTATTCTCAACTCCATAACTTGACATAAGGTAACTTGAATGTGGAGGAATACACTTGTGAGTTTGAAAAGCTTGTGCTTAAATGTGACATCAAGGAACCTGAAGAGCAAACTACCGCTAGGTACTTAGGAGGTCTTGATCCTAAGTATGCTAATGTAGTTTATTTACAAACTTATACTATCTTTGATGAAGTATCTATGCTTGCTCGCAAGGTTGAGTAGCAAAACAAGGTAGAACAGTCACCTAAACCTCAATGCACAAAACCTTTTCCCCGGAACCAACCCCTAACAAGGGGAGTTCTAATCCCATTCCTAAGCCCACAAATCCCCTTCCTTTCCACAAAGAACCTAAACTTTATGAAAGAGCCAATCCCTTTAAAATAGACCAAATCCTATCCCCATGAGTAGTATAAGATGCTGTGAAGGAGGTATTTGAGGAGCAGGAAAAAAAGAAAGATTTTAAACATGATCTTAAGAAAACTCAACAAGAGGTGGTGGACAGCGCCGATGAAGGAGAAATGTTGGTTTTGAGTGGAGTTTTGAGTGGCCAAAAGGGAGCTAAAGACGAGCAAAGGGAGAATGTTTTTCGTTCCCATTGCACGGTTCAAGGGAAGGTGTGTTCTGTTATCATGAATGAAGGGAGTTGTGCTAATGTAGTTTTTCTTTGTATAATTGAGAATCTAGACTTGCAAACCATAACTCATCTGCACCCATACAACATTCAATGGCCGAATCAAAGCAAGGGCATCCAAGTGAACTCTTTGTGCCTCATTTCTTTCTCCATTAGAAAGAACTATCACAATAAACTTTCGTGTGATGTTATTCCCATGGATGCATGTCATATCTTGCTAGGAAGACCACAGTAGTATGACCAAAAGGCAATGCATAATGGATTCTTGAATACATACTCCTTGACTAAGGAAGGAAAGAAGATTACCTTAGCCCCTTTATCCCCATCTCAGCTCTATAAAGATAAGCCTCAAATGAAACCCCATCAATTTGATTTGCTCCTTACTTTTAGTGAGCCATTACTAAAAGCCTCTTATAATGAGTTCAAGGCCTTTAAAGAGTGGATATTAAGTATCCAAGCTGAACCATAAATCCCCTTACCCTCTCACCCCATAGCCAAAGCACTCATACACAAATTCTGTCATTTGTTCCCTAAGGAGATTCCCATGGGTTTACCTCACAAAAGCGATATCCAATACCACATTGACCTTATTCGTTTTTCTATCCTTCCAAATAAGCTAGCCTATAGAATGAATCCCAAGGAAACCATGGAGATTCAAAGACAAGTTGAGGAACTATTGTTAAAGGGCTTGATCCGTGAGTCGTTAAGTCTGCGTGCCATGCCTACCCTATTAGTTCATAAGAAGAGTTTATCTTTTTGAGTACACACCCTATACAGTGAATGATTACTTGAGTCGCTGCCAATGTGTGCTTTCAACCTTTGAGAAGGTCCTTACCAAGCCTAAAATGTTTGGACCTCCATCCCCTCACTAGTTTGCAGCTTAGGTTGCATAGTGCACATTGAGCACTGCCCAATCCTAGGGTCTCAATGCCTGTCCCTTAGGGTTTGAACTGTGCTTATAACCAACACACAAACCTGAAAGGTACCCACATTATAATGTCCCCTAAGGGTCATTGCTACTCCAAATTAGGGTGCGATTATTGCATTTGAAATTAGATTAGAGTGTTAGTTGAAATCCCCCAATATTTCCATCAAGATAACCCCACAAAGATGAAAATTAGGGCCCTTAAACTTATATAAGATATAGAAACACCATTTAATCAACCTTTTAAGACTTCAGTTAAACACTACCTTACTCGACCTAAGTAAGGATAGAGCCCTAATTGTGAGCACCCTAAAGGTACACACACTCAAAGGGAGAGTGCTTAGCAGCATAGGATAGAGCCCTATTATAGGCAAACTCAACCTATGGTCATTAGTTTGGGCATGATAAGATGTACTAAAGAAGAGCTTAGTGCCTAAAAGCTTCCACAAACTCCTCCAAAAGTGGGACTGAAGCTTTGAGTCTCAATCAGATACAACAGTTTTAGGCACTCTATAGAGCCTAATGATCTCTTTAAAGTACAACTCAGCAATGTAGCAAGCATCATCAGCTTTGTGGCAAGGATTAAAGTGTGCCATCTTAGAAAATCTATCGACAACCACCATGATTGCATCCTTTCCCCTTTGTGTCTTAGGGAGAGCCACAATGAAATCGATACCAACATCATCCCTAGGCTTTAAGGCTACGGGTAGTGGGGTGTACAAGCCATAGTGGAACTAACTCTTTGCTTTATGGCATAAGGGCAAGCTGAAATGATCTTGTGAACATCCCCTCCCCTCTTAGGCCAATAGAAATGCCCTTTTAGAATGTCAATTGTTTTGTTTAGGCTAAAATAGCCAGCAAGAGCACCACTATGAGCCTCTTGTACTAGTAATTCCCTTAGCGAGGACTTAAGGATACACAGCCTATTATACCTAAATAAATAGCCTTCTTAGATAGTATATGGGCCAAGTTTTTGAACTTCCTCCATGATGGGCTTGAAATCTGGATCCTCCTTATAGATAGCTTGGATTCAATGGAATCCAAGTTCCTTTGCTTTTAAGACAGAAGTGAAGTATACCTTCTGGATAGGGCATCCACAACCGCATTCTCTTTCCACTGTTGTGCTTGCAAGCAAAGTTGAATGATTGGAGGAAGTCTGCCTATTTTGCATGCCTGGGTTGAGATTATGCTGACTATTGATGTAGTTGAGGGCCTGGTGATCAGAATGCAAGACAAAAGGCCTAGCTTTGAGGTAATGACTCCAATGACTCAAGGCCCTCACAATAGCATAGGACTCTTTACCATTGGAGCTGCAGTTAACTGTGGACCCATTCAATTTCTCACTGAAATAGGCAATACGTCTTCTAGACTGGACAAGAACAGCTCCTATCCGTACTCCACTTGCATCACACTCTAGCTCAAGTATTCAAATTTGGGTAAGGCCAAAACTGCTACTGGCATAGTTTCTGTTTGATCTCTTCAAGGGCCTTTTAAGTAGCCTTAGACCACTGAAATACTCCTTTCTTCATGCATTCAATAATAGGGGCTATAATTAAACTGAAATCCTTGATAAACCTTATATAAAAGGAAGCTAAACCATAAAAGCTTCTCACCTTCGTGACTGATTTAGGTTAAGGCCAGGACTGGATGCTTTGATCAACCTAGATACCTTAGGATGAAACCACATAACCAAGGAACGTAAGCTATTAGGTGAAAAACTCACACTTCTCTATAATAGCATATAGCTTCTGTCTCCTTAGAACCTCGAAAACCTATTTCAGGTGATCTATATGATCTCGCTCATTCTGGCTATAAACAAAAATATTATCAAAGTATACCAGCATAAAGTGACCAATGGAAGGTTTAAGGACCTCATTCATTAGCCTCATGAAGCAAAGGGTATGACAAGCCACTCATACAACCCTTGCTTGGTTTTAAACGTTGTTTTCCATTTATCCCCAACCCTCATCATAATCTGGTGGGATCCAGTTCTGAGATCTATCCTTGATAAGACTTCTAAACCATATAGTTCATCTGACATATCATTAAGCCTAGGAATAGGATACCTATACTTGATAGTTATGTTGTTTATGGCTCAACTATCCACACATAGGGCTGCAACAGAACAAGGACTTGTATATTCCTTTATGTAACCTCTATCAACAAGCTCTTGAACTTGCCTCTGAAGTTCCTTGGTCTTAGTGGGGTTACATCTATAGGCTGGCTTATCTGGGACGGCAACCCCAGGCAGTAGGTTAATTTCATGTTCAATCTCTCTAAGTGGGGGCTAACTAGGAGGCAAATAACTTGGAAACACATCCAGGCACTCATGCACCAGAGGCTGAGCAAGGGGATGCAAAGGTGTCTCTCCCTCTCATTCTTCTAACACAAGGAAAGCATAAACTAGTAGGCATAAACTAGTTTGCCTTTATTTATGGATCCCTCCACCTGTGTTTCACTCAAAAACAAGGCTTTCTCACTTGTATTTCCCTCTCCAAGGCTAGTTTTGATATTTTGGATTAGGTTAAGGGGCAAAGGTGTGAGAGTATAGTTTCAACCCTAGATCTTAAAGGTGTACGTATTGGCTATCCCATTATGAATAACACCTTTATCAAACTGCCAAGGCACCCTAATCACAAATGACATGTATCCATAAGCAAGATATGACAAAGGACCTCATCTTTAAAGTTACCTATGGTGTAAGTGATTAGGGCCTGTTTGGTCACATAAACCTCATTCCCTTTCTTGAACCACTGCAAGGAGTAAGGTCTAGGGTGGGGGACAGTAGGTAATTTAAGCTTATCAATCAAATGGGATAACGTAACATTGGTACAACTACCCGCATCTATGGTTGAACTACATACATTCCCTTGTATGGCACACCGAGAGTGGAAGATAAGTTCTCTTTGGTTTTCTTCCTTTGAAGCCTCCATGGTGTGTAAAATTCTTTTGGGGACCAGAAACTCCCCACCTTCATGAGCTAAAATGGTGTCCTCCTCCTTTTCTTCAGCTTTTTCTTCATTCAGTTCAATGATAATCTGATCGATGTCCTTAATCTCTTTAATGGTGAGAGCTCTTCTATTTGGGCATTTAGCTTAGAAATGGCCATACCCTTCACATTTAAAACACCTCTTACCATCAAGTTGCTTGGGAAACTCCTTAACAACTCCGTTGCCTTTGTCTTTGGTTGGATCTGCTTTGGAGTGTGTTTCGAGTTTAGGGGCGGAATAGGGTTGAAGGGGAGTGTAGGGCTTCTTAGGTGGGGGGTTAGGACGAGAGTATGAGTTTGTAAAATGCTTTTTATTTTTGGAATACCTCTCAACCTTGATAGCCACCTTGCATACATCCTCCAAACTCCAGTAAGGTTGAAGATCGACCTTTTCAGTAATGCCTTGATCTAGTGCTCTAAGGAATCTCACAATAGTTTGTTCTAGTTCCTCTTCTATCCCACTCCTAATCTTGAGTTGCTCGAATTCTCTAATGTATCCTTCCACACTCATCCCACTTTAGGTTTAGGAGGACACTCTAAGGTAGAGATCCCTCTTATAACCTTCAGGCAAAAACCTTTTGTTCATGAGCTTTTTTAGTTTAGACCAAGTGCTGATCCGTGGATTTCCTTCCCTAGCTTGTTGCCTGTTAGTGTTTTTATGTCCTTTGGGGTGCTTTGAACAAATAGTAAACAACTCCCCAAAGTCTTCATCTTCAGCATACAAAACTATTTGATGCTTAAAACCAAGTACACAAGCATCTAATTAAAACAAAAGCAGATACCTCCGAGATAGAGCATCGACACCTTAATCGAACTTTCTAGATTTATGCTTGATTGTAATGTGAAATGACTAGAAATGCAACCCATTTGGCATGGCGTGAGTTTAACTTATGTTGGCCTTACATGTACTTCAAAGCTTCATAATCTAAATGTAGTATAAACTCACTTGCAATCGGATAATGACTCTAATGCTCTAAGCATTTCACAATAGCATAAAACACCTAAGGTTACACTCTTTCAAAGGCATCACACACTCAAAACTCCTAAGACTCAATGCCAATGACTCGTGGATTAAATAAACTAGGCTTGTAAGAGGGTGGCACCACATTACAAGTAATGTCCATTAGGGACCACCCTAATCTCTAAGACTGAAGGTTCATAAGCCAAGAGGTGATGACCAGGGTGCCACCACATTACAAGGACCCCTACTTACATTAAAAGACCTAAGGGCTCATAAGACTTATAATGATGGGAAGCAATGAACTAGGTCCCAGACCAATCAAGTTTAAGACTGCACTTGAATACCACTTTAACCGAGGTAGTTAGAGATAAGCAAGTTTAGTGTTTAGGAGGAACGAAAGCGGTGCTCTTAATTCTAATTTCAATTGATAGATAAAGTTATGCTTTACAAAATGAGCCTCTAAGGCCTTATACACACGGCCTAAGGCAAGCAAAACTAGCAAAGGAGGTTTCCCCCCTTGGAAGGAAATCTCTTAATCATGCTTGCCTAGCGCTTAATGCTAATCTAGTTACAAAGCTGCCTTCTGTGGTTGTATCTACACGAGGCCTCTAGGTTGAAAACCTTCTTTTTCGTACGCTTGTTGCCGTGAGCTTGATATGATGCATTTGTCTTGATGGAACTATGAGGGATTACAACTAATACTCTAATCTAATTTCAAATGCAATGTAAGCAAGCTGAAATCAAAGAAGAATCTAAGTAGAATCTGAAAGAGAGTGAGGGTTAAACAGAAGCTAAACTCTTAGTTAAATACAGATGTCTCCACTAAGTTTGAGTTTAGGGCCTTAAGCTTAACTAGAATGTAGATATCACCTTCTAATCAAAGCTGAAGACTTACTTGATCACCATTCTAACTGGCCTCGTGAGAGATAAGCAAGTTAAGTATTCACGGTTAAGCAAAGGAGCAAAGCTCTCTTTTCTCTTTGTTAAAATCACAAAAACTAATTACAAAAGTGAAGAATACAAGCCCTTATAGCCTAACATGCAAGCACACAAGCTGCTCTAGCTTAGGGAGTGAGGTTTCTTCAAGATTAGGAAACCTCCTAATCTTGCATAGTTCATGATTTTAACTACCCCGTGAGATTTTAATGTTAATCCTAGCTTAATCGTTACTAATTACAATCATTGCGTTTATCTAATATTTAGGATTAAGGCTAAACTTGTTAGTGAGCAAGTAATCAAGCAAATAAGCAACTACCTTGATGTGAAGAAAAGGAATGACATCACTGGCTTTTTTATGCCTTCCGATTGGCCAATAGGAATCTTGCTGCCTTTCTCTCCTTGCTCGTCATTGGATCTCCATAGGGTGGCTTCATGATTGTGACTAAAAGTCCTTTAACTGCTTAATTATGCTGCTAGATAAGGACTGGACAGTTGGAATGACTTCATCCATAAAATACACCAATTAGGTGCAATCGGGCAGTAGCTGGTAGTTTACAGGCTCCATTTAGACACCACATTTCTCATGCAAAACGTGGGCATGATTTGGAATGCCACACATGGTTGGAAACCCTACATGTCTTCTAACTCCTACAAGTTGAATCACATGTTTATGACCTCATTTGCCTATCCAAAAGCTCAAAATATTTAGACTAGTCCAAACTAGGTTCTAGCCTGCACGGTTTGGAAGATTGACCTGGTTCTTCATCTTTCACTTAAGTTAACGAGAAATTCTCAATTGGACTAGGTGGTTAACACCTTGGGGACCCATGATATGCAAAAAATTAGGACTTACACCACATGGAGGCCTAAGTAATTAAGAACACAAAACTGGGTTTAAAATCTACTTTGTACCTGGTAACATCTATTTGTGCCCTTTGCATAATGTGAGCCATCCTTTGAATTTGGCACCTTGTTCTTGGACCTTCTGGACTTGAATGATCATTTTTAAGGCATTGTCTTGGTAGGACTCCATCATCCTCCCGTTGTTGAAGAGATTTGATAATCAAAACTGCTAGGGAATCTTCTGAATGTCAGGAGCTCAAATCTGTCGCATTGAACGTGGCTAAAACTCTGTACTCCCCTGGTAAATCAACTATGTAAGCATTATCATTAACCTTCTCTGATACCTTAAATGGACTTCAGCTCTTGGCATCATTTGTTCTTCCTCTTGGAAGGAAATCTTTCCATCCTTAAGTGGATCCATACAAGGTCTCCAGGTTGAAAAACCATCTTTCTCCTATGCTTGTTGGCTTGGGCTACATATGAGGCATTAATCTTCTCTATTATGCTTTTAACCAGCTTATGGAGCTTCGGAATCTCCTTTACTCTTGTTGCTGCATCTGTGCTTGGTTTCTTATCTAGGGGCCTTGGAGTGAGATCAAGGGGACTTAGGGGATCAATTCCATAGACCACCTTCAAAGGAGAAAGACCAGTAGCCTTGCTAGGTGCTTTGTTGTATGCAAATTTAGCATAAGGCAAGAGTAAATCCCAGGCTTTGGCGTGAGGTTTAATCAAAGCCCTTAGGAGAGTGCTGAGGGTTCGATTAGTCATCTCAGTTTACCCATCAATTTGTGGGTGACAAGTGGTACTATATATGTGTTCAGTACCCAATTTCATCCATAAGGTAATCCATAAATGACTTAAAAACTTTGTACCTTTATCAGAAGCAATGGACTTGGGGATAACATGTAATCTGGTTACCTCTTTGAAGTATAACTCAACAAACAGTGTAGCATCATTTGTTTTGTTGCATGGTATAAAGTGTGCCATCTTTGAAAACTTACCCACCACTGTAAAGATTGAATCTTTCTTCCTTTGAGACTTAGGTAGACCTAAAATGAAATCCATGTTTAGATCCACCTAAGGTAAAGTGGGGACTGGACGGGGTGTGCATAAGCCGTAGGATGAGGTGTGACTCTTGGCAGATTGGCATGTCCCACATCTGCTTAGGATGTCTTGAACATCCTTCTCTAATCCTGGCCAGCAATAATGCTCCCTTAACATCATTAAGCTCTTGGACTCTCAAAAATGATCAGCCAAAGAACCATTATGCACCTTTCTAATCACAAGCTCATGGGTGCTGCACTTAGGGATACACAAGTAGGTACCCTTAAATAAAAAGCCCCCTTGGACTAAGAAATCTCCCTTAGGGTGATTTTGGCATTCAGAATACAACTTTCTAAGGTCTTCATCATCAGCATATAGGATTTTAGATGCTCAAAACCAAGAACATAAGCATCCAACTGAAATAAAAGTAGATACCTCCGGGATAGAGCACTGGCTCCTTGATTGAGTTTTCCGAATTTGTACTTGATTGTGAAATAAAATGACTAGAGATACTTAACCCATTTTTCATGACGAGAGTTTAACTTGTGTTGGCCTTGAATATACTTTAAAGCCTCATGATCATAATGCAAAATAAACTCACTTGCAACCCGATAATGACTCCAATGCTCTAAACATCTCATGATAGCATAAAACTCTTTATCATAGGTGGAGTACTTTCCCCTTGAGTCATACAATTTCTCACTAAGGAAGGCTAGATGTTTGCCTTCTTGAGTAAGAGCAGCACCTATACCAACTCCAGACACATCACACTTAATCTCAAAGACTTTCTCAAAGCACGGTAAAGCTAGTACATGTGCTTGAGTTAGCCTTCTCTTGACTTCTTCAAAAGCAGATTGGGCTTTGGGGGTCTAAGTAAAGGATGTACCCCTAATAACCTCAGTCATGGGAGCTATGATTGTACTAAAGGTCCTTATAAACCTCCTGTAGAAAGATGCGAGCCCATGAAAGCTTCGTTCTTCATGAATACTTTAAGGACTAGGCTAAGTTCAGATGCCTCAATCTTGCTTTTATATACCTTAATGCCATCTCCAGTAACAATGTAACCTAAGAATGTTACCTTACGAGTGAAAAGGGCACATTTCATAAGGTTACCAAACAATTTCTCACATTCTAGAACAAGCATGACTTGAGTGAGATGATCTTGATACTCTTGCTCATTCTTGGAATAAATTAGGATATCATTAAAGTGAACTACCACAAACTTGCGAATATACGATCTAAACACTTGATTCATTAATCTTATGAATGTACTAGGAGCATTTGAAAGATCAAAGGGCATAACCAACCATTTATAAAGCCCTCCTTTGGTCTTCAAGGTTGTCTTCCATTCATCACCTTCTATAATCCGAATATGGTAAAAACCATGTCGAAGATCAATCTTTGAAAACACTTGAGAGCCATGTAACTCATCTAACATTTCTTCAAGTCGAAGTATGGGGTACCTGTGCTTCATTGTGATCTTATTAATGGCCCTGCCATCCACACACATACGCATTCCTCCATCCCTTTTGGGAACTAACAAAGCAGGTACAACACATGGACTTAAGGACTCATAGATCAAGCCCTTTGACATTAGTTCCTCAACTCGTCTTTGAATCTCCATGGTTTTCTTTGGATTTATTATTTAAACTGGCTTATTTGGGAGGACAGAACCAGAAATGAGGTCAATTTAGCATTAGATATCTCTTTTAGGAGGTAAACCTATTGGTATCTCCTCAGGAAACAAATGACAGAATTATTGTATGAGTGCTTTGGCTACGGGGTGAGAGGGTAAAGGGGATTCTGGTTCATAATGAATATTTAACATCCACTCTTTAAAGGCCTTGAATTCATGATGGGAGGCCTTTAACAATGGCTCATTAAAAGTAAGAACAAAATCAGATTGTTTTGGCTTTGTTTGGGGCTTATCTTGGAGCTTAGATGGGGATAAAAGGGCTAGGGTAATCTTCTTGCCCTCCTTCATAAAGGAGTATGTATTCAAGAAACCATTATGCATTACCCTATGGTCATATAACTATGGTCTTCCCAGGAGGATCTAACCTACATCCATGGGAATAAAATCACACCAATGTTCATCTTGATAGTTCTTTCCAATGGAGAAAGAAATAAGGCACCGAGAGTTCACTTGAATGCCCTTACTTTGATGTAGCCATTAAATGTTGTAGGGGTGTGGATAAGTCATGGTTTGTAATCCTAGCTTGTTAATGATGCTAAGAGAAGCCACATTTACACAGCTACCTCTATCGATGATAATAAAACACACTTTCCCTTGAACCATACCATCGGAGTGAAAGATGTTCTCTCTCTGCTTGTCTTTAGCTCCTGTCTGGCTGCTCAAAACTCTTCTCAAAACTAGCATTTCACCTTCGCTAGCTTCCTCCACTATCTCTTCTTGAATTTCCTCAAGATTACCTCAGAATCTTCCTCCTTTTCCTCCTCATCAAACACCTCCATTCCAGCTGCCCATTCGGCTAACGTGATTACTTTACAATTTGGACCGTTCGAGGCAATGTGCCCTAGACCTTGGCATTTAAAGTAGCTCCTTTCGCTCAGGGGGATAGGATTGGGTCTATTTTGTGGGGATTGGATCTTTTGTGAAGTTTGGGTTCTTTGTGGAAAGGAAGGGGACGGATTTAGGGGCTTGGGAATGGGCTTAGAACTCCCCCTGTTAAGGGGTTGGTTCTTGGCAAAGGGCCTTGTGTTTCGACGCATAGGGGGCTATCTTGACTTCTTTTGTTACTCAACTTTGTGAGCAAGCACACAAATTTCATCAAAGATGGTATGAGGTTGTAATTCAACTACATTAGCATACCTATTATCAAGACCTCCTGAGTACCTAATTGTAA
Organism: Carnegiea gigantea; assembly: GCA_029747015.1. Lineage (NCBI taxonomy): Eukaryota > Viridiplantae > Streptophyta > Magnoliopsida > Caryophyllales > Cactaceae > Carnegiea > Carnegiea gigantea. The sequence goes on from JAKOGI010000065.1 coordinate 622,760, forward strand.
TTTGCTCTTCAGGTTCTTGAACATCACCCTTAATGTTAAGCTTTTCAAACTTAGGAGTGTACTCCTCTACAATTAGGTTACCTTGTGTCAAGTTCTGGAGTTGAGAATAACAATCTTGAATATAAGTTGGGGTAGAAATCAAGCATTAAGCTGAGCCTTCATCTTCTCCCACATTCTGATCTTTATCTTCCTTTCTTTAACTCATTTGGCACATGGGTTTATCTACCGAAGGGAGGCATATTTTCTGAGCCTTAAAGCCACCAATTTCACCTTATTGTCTTCTGGAACGTCCTTGTATTCAAAAACATGCTTAACTGTGTGCATCTAATCTAAGAATTCTTCAGGATCAAGCCTGTCTTTGAACTCAGGAATCTCGACGTTGAAATCATTGAAGTTTGCTTAATCCTTGGTCCTAGCCTTACCATCTTAGGGGTTCATCCTCACTAGGTGAATCCAAAGTATTATGAGCCACTGCTTCTTGCCGTCCAAAGTCAGATTGGTGAGGTTCCTTACCCATCTTTTGCTTTTGTTTCAAGACGGCACCAAGCTATTTTCTCAAGAGTTTTGAGCCTTTAGTTCCTAGTCACATTGGACATCCTCATTGCTGTTCCTCATCAACCTCTCATTCTGAGTTGAGAAGGATTGATAATTCTGCATGACTGCCTCAATTTTCTCATCCAAGCTCGTACCTGAACTCATCTTGCAAATGGCTTTTGTTTAGAATCGAAACGGGACTTGCATTTAGATTTGATGTGGGAATGAATTTGGAAGTACGGACGGGGACACCAGGCCAAGGAGAAACTTAGCTCTGATACCAATTATGAGGGAAGTATGAGGGATTACAACTAACACTCTAATCTGATTTCAAATGCAATATAAGCAAGTTGAAATCAAAGGAGAGTCTAAGTAGGATCCGAAAGAGAGTAAGGGTTAAATGGAAGCTAAACTCTTACTTAGATACATATATCACCACTAAGCTTGAGTGGGCCCTTACGCTTAACTAAGATGTAGATATCACCACCTAATGAAAGCTTAAGACTTACTTAATCACCAATCTAACGGGCCGAGTTAGAGATAAGCAAGTTAAGTATTCACGGCTAAGCAAAGGAGCAAAGCTCTTTTTCGCTTAGTTAAAGTCACAAAAACTGATTACAAAAGTGAAGAATACAAGCCCTTACAGGCTAGCACGCAAGCAGACAAGCTACTCTAGCTTAGGGAGTGAGGTTTCCTTAAGATTAGGAAACCTCCTAATCTTGCCTAGTTCACGATTTTAACTAGCCTGTGAGATATTAATGCTAATCCTAGCTTATTCCTTGCTAATTACAACCATTGAGTCTATTTAATCTTTAGGATTAAGGCTAAACTTGTAACTAAGCAAGTAATTAAGTAAATAAGCAGTTGCATTGGTGTGAAGAAAAGGAATGATGCGACTGGCTGCTATGTGCTTTTTGGCTTACCAATGGGAATACTATTGCCTTTCTCTCCTTGCTTTTCTTTAGATCCTAGGGTGGCTTCATGATTGTGTCTAACAGTCCTTTAACTACACAATCATACTGCTAGACAGGGATTGGATGCTTGGAATGACTTCAACCAATGCACCAATTTGGTGCAAATAGGCAGTAGTTGGCCGTTTAGAGGCTCTATTTGCAAGTGACATTATGCAAAACGTTGGCATGATTTGGATTGGCACACAATTTTGGAAGGCCCTGGATGTATTCTAACTTCTCCAAGTTGAATAAGATGTTTATGACCTTATTATCCTATCCAAAAGCTCAAAATACTTGGACTGGTTTAAATTAGGTTCCAGCCTACGTGGTTTAGAAGATTGATCTGGTTCTTCATCTTTCACTTGACTTCACCTGAATTTCTTAGGTGGACCGGGTGGTTAACATCTTGGGGACCCAAGATATGTAAAAATTAGGACCTAAACCTGATGGAGGCCCAAGTAATTAAGAAAACAATACTGGGTTTAAAATCTGCTTTGTACCCGGTAGCATCTATTTGTGCCCTTTGCATAATGTGAGCCATCCTTTGAACTTAGGACCTGTTTCTTGAACCTTCTAGGCCTGAATGATCGTGGTCAAGGTCTTGGCTTGGTAGGACTCTACCATGTCTTCTCTATTATGCTTTTTACCAACTTGTGTATGTTTTGGATTTCTTCTACCCTTGTTGCTGCATCAGCACTTGGCTTTTGGTCTAAAGACCATGGAGTGAGATCAAGTTGACTAAGGGGATCAACCCCGTAGAGCGCCTTGAATGGTGATAGATCAGTGGCTTTGCTAGGAGCTTTGTTATCAGCAAATTTCGCATGAGGTAAAAGCAAATCCCAAGATTTGGTATGAGGTTCAATCAAGGCCCTTAGGAGACTTCCGAGGGCTCGATTAGTAATCTCAGTTTGCCCATCAGTTTGTGGATGGCAAGTGGTACTATACTTGAATTTAGTACCCAACTTCCTCCATAATGTAATCTAGAAATGACTAAGAAGCTTGGCATACCGATCTAAAACAATAGATGTAGGAATACTATGTAATCTAGTCTTCTCCCTAAAACATAACTCAGCTATATATGTAGCGTCATTGATTTTATTACATGGAATAAAATGAGACATCTAAGAAAATCAATCTACCACCACAAAGATAGAATCTTTACTCCTTTAATTTCTGGGAAAACCAAGAATGAAATCCATACTTACATTAACCTAAGGAGTGGTGGGAATAGGTAGAGGTGTGTAAAGGCAGCGGGGTAGAGAATGACTCTTCACCACTTGACATGTACCACACCTTTTCAGGCTGTCTTGAACGTCCTTCTCCATACTTAGCCAATATTAGTGCTCCCTTAGCATGATGAGGGTCTTGTTTTCTCTATAATGGCTAGCTAATGAACCTCTATGTGCTTCTCTAATCAAGAGCTCACCAGCGATACACTTAGGTATGCATAACCATGCAGCTTTAAACATGAATCCCTCTTGAAAAAAAAAAAGTCACCTTTGGTGTGCTTTGAATAAATAGAATACAATTCCCCAAAGTCTTCATCATCAACATATAAACATTTAGATGCTCAAAACCAATCACACAAGCATCTAACTGAAACAAAAGTAGGCACCTTTGGGATAAAGCGTTGGCTCTTTGATTGAGTTTTCTAGATTTGTGCTTAATTGTGAAATGAAATGGTTGGAGATACTCAACCCATTTAGCATGGCATGAGTTAACTTGTGTTGGCCTTGAATATGCTTCAAAATCTCATGACCAGAATGCAAAATAAACTCACTTGCAATAAGGTAATGACTCATTTTTGGTATCTAACTCTTACTTCTGATACAGATCTCATGAGTGAAAAAGGCACATTTCTTAAGGCTACCTAACAATTATCCTTCAAGTTTAAGCTCCTAGCCTAATCATAATATTGCGTATTAGCTTCTATAAGAAAACAAGCAATTGGACTCATTACTTGCTTGTGATAAACCCTTAAAAAAGGTGTTTTACCATGAGTTAGTCAAGTCCAAAATTTAGAAAACCAAGTCCGCCTACTAAGCCATAGCATAAAAACAAAAGAAGAGGGTGATTTTTTAGCTAGATCTATTGGTGAAAATTTAAGGACAACTTTTTTCTTCAAGGGCAGGATGATGCAGATTTATCCATGGTTCTCAATTACCCCTAATCAATTTTTTTTTAAGTTCATGCACAAACTCACTTGTGCAGCTGTTTTCCTAAACCTCCAAGAGGTGTATATCCTTTTCTTTTAGTTAAGACGTTAATTGACATCCTTAGCTTTCAAACAATGTCAAAAGAGTCGAGTCAAAACATAGATAGCATGGGAATTTTCAAGCCTGAAACTAAACACTTTTCAGGTTTTGCCATTTTGAACTGTTTTTAGTTTTAAGTTGATTCATCAACTTAGACTTTATTTAAGTTATATTTTTTGCTAAGAGAGTTTATTAACATTCTAATAAACTTAATTATGTAATTAAATCAGCTTTAAGTTAAGTAATCTTGTCCAAATTCTCAAGCTACAAAACAGCCCCCATGGTTTTACACTTACAGATTTAACCCTGCTTGTGTCTTGAATGACTTAAGCCTTTGCATGGTTTAAGATCCAAACTTTTTATATATTATTAAACCTGAGGATGTCTAGTATCAAGCATGACAAATTGGCATGCAGAAACCCAAGCCTCATGGCCAAAAAATAACAAGAACCATGACCCACCTGGTTTAGCTCCTAATCAGCGTGATTAGATTAAACATGCTGATAGGCATCTAAATGGAGCGTAATGCTTGATTTCTTAATGGGGTTTTATTGACACCTCAAAGTTTTCCCCCATAAAAAACACACCACCTAGCTTGCCACTAAGCGTACATAAAATCACTTGTAAAAGACAGCCTGTGTTTATACTAAGGTGACTGGTTGAGTGCCTTGTAGTTTTCCTTCTTGATTGGGTTTCTGACACCTCCTACTTGTTGACCAAGGTGCTTACTAGGCTGATGGACATGTCGCACATAAGCATGGAGGACAAGTAGCAGACATGTGTCAAGGAGGCCTTAACTACTTCATGGCTATGTTTACTTAACCAAGTGGGTTTGCTGACACCTCAAATTTGCATATATAGATGCTAACACATGCATAAACGTAACCAAGAGTTGATTAGAAGCTTAGGCTAAATGTGTTTAATGTTAATCAATTATATTACATCACTCATGCATTGTACTTAGCCCAATTAATCATGCTTTGTAATCTAGCTTAGTTTAGATTAGGTTAAACCTTTCCTGCACATGAAGTACTATTAGAGGTGCTTTGATGTGATCCCCTCAAGCCAAGACATAGATCAAGGTCCATCATGTCCAGCAAGGTCTAATTCCAACTCCAAAGTCTAAGCCATGACTCACATTTTGCGAAGGATACAAACAGAAGCATTCGGGTTCAAGGTAGATTTTAAGCCTGGTTTTGTGTTGTTAATCACTTAGACCTCCATGAGGTTTAGGCTCCAATCTTTTGCATATGTTGGCTCCCAAAGATGTTATTTACTTGGTCCAAGTGAGAAATTCAGGTTAAGTCAAGTGGAAGTTGAAGAACTAGGTAATTTTTCCAAACCGTATAGGATGGAAATTGGTTTGGACCAGTCTGAGCATTTTGACCTTTCCAACTGTACGTGGCAATCTAAATCGTGGCCACATTTTAGATGAGAAATGTGGCATCCAAACAATGTTTGCAAACTGCCAGCAACAGCCTAGTTGCTCCTAATTGGGGTATTTGGTGGTTAATGTCATTCTAGGCATCCAATCTCTACCTAGTAGCATGATTGAGTAGTTAAAGAAGCCTTCGACATAATCATGAAGCAACCAAGTGAAGAGCCAATGAGAATAAAGGAGAAGAAGGTAGAAACAAGCTCATTGGCTAGCCGTAAAGCATACCCAATACCAAGCAACTTTCTCCTTTGCTCTCGCACAAGACTAGTAGCCTTTTTGCTTAATTGCTTGATTATATCCAGCTTATCTTTAATCGTTATTATTAAATAGATTCAATGATTGTAATTAGCAAAGATTAAGTTAGGAATTTGTTTAGTATCTCACGGGTTAGATTAAACCATGAACTAAGTAAGATTAGGAGGTTTCCTAATCTTGAAGAAAGCTCACCCCCAAGGCTTGAGCAGTTTGTGTGCTTGCTTGCTAGGCTATATAGGGTTGTGTCATTGACTTTTGTAATCAGTGTTGACATTTTGAAAGAAAGAAAGAGAGCATTGCACCTTGCTTAAACCAAATACTTAACTTGCTTATCTCTAACGAGGCTAGTTAGAGTGATGATCAAGTGAGTCTTAAGGCTTGATTAGGTGGTGATATTTGTATCTTAATTAAACTTAAGGGCCCTAAACTCAAGCTCGGTGGTGAGATTTGTATCCAAGTAAGAGTTTAGTTTATAATTATCCCTCACTCTCTACGGATTTTGCTTAGAGTCTCTTATGTTTCCAACTTGCTTCCTTTGTATTTGAAATCAGATTTGAGTGTTAGTTGAAATCCCCCTATACATAAATCATATTTGGTATCAGAGCTTGTTGTAAATCAGTTAAGCCTGTCTTAGTTATATCCCCCGAGTTAAGGTAGTCCAATCACCCAAGTCCAAGTCCAAGGAACAAATCCCGTTTTTTAAGCTGAGAAGGAGATGGTACACGGGTTCAACCCTTCACAAGTACTTGATTTTTTAAAATTATTTTCTAGACTAAATGACATCCAACTTGTTAATTATTTTTTTGTTTGTTAGTTTAGGATGTTAAGAATCCAACCATGTCAAGAAAGATCTAAGGCAAGCGCTTAAGCCATCCAGGCCATCCAGTCCATCCCATTTTACCAAGCTATCTGATTGAAGCCCAAGACTGCACGATTGGATTAATTAGGCTAATTGAGCTCCTAGTGATGTATAAATCAAGATTTCTCAAATGGGGGGGGGGTTTGCTGACATCTTGAGGTTTTCCCCCATGGAAGGAAACCTAAGATTAGTCGTCAAATTGAAGTGGCCCGGTAGCAGCAAAGGCAACGCCACATGTGCCTGCCGACAGCTGGTTGCGTCACCTAGAGGATCTACCCTCTTAGGTGGGTTTTCTCCACTAACCTTTGTGTTAACTTGGCTGTCTAGTAATGCTTAGTCACTATATGACTCATTGATGGGGAGAGTGTCGCGTGAACTAAAGAGAATGAGCCACTCTTCAAGCTAGAATTCGAACACCATGGCGTGATGTGGCAAACATGAACAGGTCTTGTTCTTTTGAAGTGGCGGCCACGGGTGATTAACCTTCCTAGGAAGGAAAACATGATCAATCATCCTAGGATCATCAAGGAAGAAGCTTAGATAATCATTTTGCTAAATATTAATTGTTCTTGTTTGGTGTAGTTTAAGAATAAACTATTTAATTTAGCTAAGTTAGCATACTTAGTAAGTTTCATAATCATTAAGTAATCTCCTAATGATTACCTAATGAGTAAGGAAAACCCTTAGGCGTGCCATTATAAATAGCATGGCCATTTGTTTTGCACTTGGTCTTGAACATTTGAAATCTGAAGTTGAGTTGAAACTCCTCAATGTTGCTACCTTAAAGTCTCTACTGGCTTATCTCTAATTTGGCCAATTAGAGTTGTGTTCAAGTGAGTTTTGGTCTTAATTAGATGTTGAAGTATGTATCCTAATAAAAGATCAAGAGCCCTGAAACAATCCTTAGTAGTGAAATCTGTCTCTGAGAGTCATTTCAATTCTATTGATTCTTCCAGTTTCCCCGTTTCCCTTTCAAGCGCACGCCATGTCTTTCCCATGCCACCTTCAACTTCTTCTCTCCATAACCTTGAGCTTTCCTTTCATTTGCTTCCTTTCTTAGTGTGATACATCAATTTTGGTATTAGAGCTAAGTCTCATTCTTGGCCTGAAATCAAAACCCCATATGTTTTCTCTCTCTGTCACGCCACAAAATTCCTAAAACACAAAAAGGTTTAGCTATAGTTTGAGTTCATCCTTCAAGATGAGTAGCATGACAGTTGAAGCAAAGTTCAAAACTCTTTTGAAGAATTTCGATGCTGTGACCTCCTCAAATATCGAATTGAAGAATCAGATTGAAAAGTTTGAGAAGCAGAATGAGTACTTGCTAAAACAACTTGGAAATGACATGAAATATAAACAGAAGGCGCTTGAGGTCTAACTGCATCTGTTCATGGTGATGAGGAAGCAAGTAACTTAGTTTGTTCATTAAGTGAAGAAGAACCTCTAAGAAGGTTTGGAGGAGCTAGAAGAATGCCCAGCAACTCTAATGATTTCAATGTTGAAATTCCAGAGTTTGAGGGTAAGCTAGATCCTGATGAGTTTCTGGAATGGCTAGGCACTATTGAGTGAGCTTTTGATTAGGACATTCCGGATGATAAGAAAGCGAAACTTGTTGCACTTAGGTGATGAAGGTATGCATCCCTTTGGTGGACTAACCATTGTGCTAAGCGAACCAGAAACAGAAAACGCAAAATTAGAACCTGGGAGAAAATGCAGTCCAAATTAAAGTCTTGGTTCCTTCCAGCTACATATCTTAAAGACAGTTATTCCAAGTTGTATAATCTGACTCCAGGGAATGTAACTGTTGAGGAACGCACCAGAGAATTCAAAAAGCTCCTAATCAAAGGCGACATTCCACAGCCTGAAGAGTAAATAAATGTTAGACACTTGGGTGTCCTTGATCCTATGTATTCTGATGTTGTGAAACTACAGCAGTATACCACGTTTGATGAAGTATGCGTGTTAGCACATAAGATCGAGCAACAACGTCAAAACAAGCCATTCAAACGTGATCTCTTGAAACCTCTAATTCGTACTCAACCTTTTAACAATAGGAGTCTGAATTTCCCTGCTAGATTAGACCCACAAATGCCGCCTTCCCCTATGTCACAAAGAGCCCAAACTCCTCAAAGAACCTAGCCTATGCCACGGCTATAATTTCCCCAACTACGGCTATCACCCATTTAAGAGTAATCAAATTAGTTCCTGATGAGTAACCGACGCTATTTGAAGGGTCAAGGACTTGGGCAAATTGCTTTTGATCGCCCAAATCGAAGAAGAATCACTCTTGCTGAATAGGATGCAATAAGGGAAGAAAAATCATGCGGAAGAACAGAAAGCAAACGAAGTAGAACTAGAGGACGAACAGTAGGAAGTTGTTGAAGCTGCAGATAAAGGAGAGATGCTACTCCTTCGAAGGGATCCAAGCAATCAACGTGGAATTAAGGATGAACAATGGGAAAACATCTTTCATTCCTGTTGCACTATTGAAGGAAAAGTATGATTGTTGGTAATCAACGGAGGCACCTATGCTAACGTCGTTTCATTAAGCATGATCAAGAAACTAGGTCTCTAGGACACAACACATTCTCACACATACAATATCTAGTGGCTCAATCAGAGTAAAGGTCTTCAACTCAATGCTTGATGGTTGATTTCGTTATCAATCGGGAAGAATTATCGAGACAAATTATGGTGCGACGTGATTCCGGTGGATGTATGTCATATCCTTTTAGGCTGACCTTGGATGTACGATCGCAAAGCAATGCATAATGGGTTTCTGAATACCTATTCATTTTCTAATGAAGGAAAGAAGATCACTTTGGTTCCGGTAGCCCCATCCGAGCTTTCTAAACACAAATCGCAAAAACACCCAGAAAGATCGGATATGTTGTTTGCCTGCAGTGAGCCCTTGCTAAAAGCTTCTTATCATGAGTTTCGAGCTTTTAGAGAGTGGATTCTAGCTACTCAAGAAGAATCTAAATTGCCCCTGCCAAAACATCCAATAGTTAAATCGTTGCTCAAACAGTTTAACCATGTATTTCCTGAAGAGATACCCTCTGGATTACCCCCGAAACGGGATATCGAGCATCATATCGACCTTGGTCTCAGATCAATTCTTTCAAATAAACTAGCATACCGAATGAACCCAAGAGACACTTCTGAGATTCAAAAGCAAGCGAAAGAGTTGATGGCTAAAGGATTAATTCGAGAATCCCTTAGCCCGTGCGCCGTACCTGCACTCCTCGTACCCAAGCAAGACGGGAATATGCGCATGTGTGTCGATAGTTGAGCTATCAACAAAATCATTATCAAGAACTGGTATCTAATACCGAGGCTTGAAGTATGCTTGACGAGTTACACGGCTTGAGGGTATATTCGAAGATTGATTTACGAAGCAGGTATTATCAAATCCAAATCAGAGGAGGTGACGAGTGGAAGACCACTTTCAAGAACAAGGGTGGATTGTTCAAGTGGTTGGTGATGCCGTTCGGTTTATCAAACGCACCGAACACTTTCATGAGCTTAATGAATCAAGTATTCAAACCTTATATCGATAAGTTTGTTGTCATTTGTTTTGATGACATATTGATCTTCAGCAAGAATGAAAGAGAGCACCAGGATCATTTAACAGAAATTATGATGGTGCTAGAACGTGAAAAGGTATACGGGAATCTTAAAAAGTGTTCCTTTTTCAACAATAAGGTCACTTGTTTGGGTTGTACCACAGCTGTTAAAGGTGTTGAAGCTGATGAAGTAAAGATTGAAGCGATTCGGAGTTGGCCCACATCGAAGAGTATTCATGACATTCATAGTTTTCACGAACTCGCTTCTTTTTACTGGTGTTTCATTCAGAATTTCAGCACCATTACAGCGCCAATGACTGAGGTGCTTAAAGGGCGCATCATTCAGATGGACCCTTAAAGCACAAGCCGCCTTTGAAGATGTGAAAAGCAAGCTAATGTAAGCTCCAGTGTTAGCACTTCCCTGTTTCAATAAAGTGTTCGAGGTCGAGTGTGATGTTTTGGTGTCGGTATTAGTGGAGTTTTTACTCAGGGAGGCAAACCACTAGCCTTCTTTAGTGAGAAATTATGTGATTCAAGGCATAAATACTTAACATACGACGAAGAGTTTTATGCCATTGTTCGTAGCTTAGCATTGGAGTCATTATCTTATGGCCAATGAGTTTATATTCCATTCTGATCACGAGGCCTTGATGTATATTCAAGGTCAGCATAAATTAAACTCCAGGCATGCCAAATGCGTTGAGTTTTTATAGTCATTTCAGTTCACTCTTTGGCATAAGTCATATAAGTGGAATAAAGGCGCTGATGCCTTGTCCAGGAGACATCTATTATTGTTCCAGTTAGATGCTTGCGTTTTGGGTTTCGAGCATCTAAAATTGTTATATTTTGAAGATGAAGACATTGGGGAGCTATTATGGTATATGTCAAAAGCACCCCAAAGATGACTATTTGATTTAAGAACAATTTCGGTTTAAAGGCGCACGCTTGTGCGTGCTTAAATGCTGCACCCGGGAGCTTCTGATTCGAGAAGTTCATGGCGGTTCTTTAGTCGGTCGTTATGGTAAGAATAAAACTCTTACCATTTTTGAAAGAACATTATTTCTGGCCCGGGATGCATAAAGATGTACAAGACTTGCTATGCAATGTGTCAAGCAGCTAAAAGTCACTTACTCCGACAAGGGTTATACACACCATTACCAGTACCAACCCAGCCTTGCGTAAACATGAGCATGGATTTCATTCTAGGCTTGCCTAGAACATAGCAGGGTAAGGGCTCGATATTCATTGTGGTAGATCAGTTCTCGAAGATGGCCCATGTCATAGCCTGCAACAAGACTAATGATGCCACTAATATTGCAAAGTTGTATTTTAAAGAAGTGACTAAACTGCATGGTATTCCTCGATCTATTGTTCCATATCGAGATACTAAGTTTCTAAGTCATTTCTGGGTCACCCTATGGAAGAAACTATGAACAAAATGCAAGTACAGTACCACATGTCATCCCCAGATAGAAGGAAAAACTGAGGTAATAAATCAAACCCTGGGAACACTCCTAAGGACTTTGATTTTACCTTAGTCAAAGAAAGCATGGGACCTCCTATTACCACATGCAGAGTTTGCCTATAATACGCCCTACCAGAGCAACAGCTGTGTCTCTATTTAAGGTAGTATATGGGATTTATGCCATAACTCCCTTAGATCTGACACCATGCCCGCTTGATTAAAAGCCGAGTGCAGATATCGATCAATGAGTCAAAGGAATTCAGAAGCTGCAAGGGCAGGTTAGAAATAAAATTGAGTAATCTAACCTACTTATTCTGCTCACGCCAACAGGAAAAAGAAGAAGAAGATGTTCCAGCTAGGGGATTTAGTGTGGATCCATCTCAAAAAAGAGCATTTTCCAGCAAGATCCCCAAATTAAAAAAAAAAAAAAAAACTGATGCAAAGAGCAGATGATCCATTTGTGATTCTCGAACACATCCATAATAATGCTTACAAGGTGGATCTGCTTAGGGACTATGGAGTTTCAGCTACGTTCAACGCAGCCGATTTAAGCTCGTACGAAGAAGATGATTCCCCGTACAATTTGAGGTCAAATCATGTCAAACAAGGGGAGGATGATGTAAATCAATCAGACATGTCCCAATTAAATCCCCGAAGTCAAGGTAGTCCAATTATCCAAGTCCAAGCCCGAGGAACAAATTTCGCTCTGCAAGCTGAAAAGGAGATGGTACCCAGGTTCAACCCCTCGCATGTACCCAGTTTTATTTTTATTATTTTCTAGACTAAGTGTCATCCAAATCATGTAATTCTTTTTCAGTTAGTTAGTTTAGGATGCTAGGAATCCAAGCATGTCATGCAAGATCTAAGGTAAGCAAGTTAAGCCACCCAGTCCATCCCATTTTGCCAAGCTGGTTAATGCCCAAGAATGCACGGCTGGATTAATTAGACTAATTAAGCCCCCTTATGTTAGGCAAATCAAGATTTCTTAAATGGGGAGGTCTACTGACATCTTAAGGTTTTTCTCCATGGAAGGAAACCTAAGATTAGTTATCAAATTGAAGTGGCCTAATAGCAGCAAAAACCAATCCACATATGTCTGCCCACAGCCGGTTACTTCACCTAGAGGGTTTACCCTCTTAGGTGGGTTTTCTCCACCAACCTTTATGTTTACCTGGCTATCTACTAACTCTTAGTCACTATATGCCGCATTCATGGAGAGAGTGCCATGTGGATTAAAGAGAATGAGCCACTTTGCATGCTAGAATTCGAACACCATGGCGTGATGTGGCAAGCATGAATAAGTCTTGTTCTCTTGAAGTGGCAGCCATGCGTGATTACCTTCGTAGGGAGGAAAACATGATCAATCAGCCTAGGATTATCAAGGAAGAAGCTTAGATAATCATTTTGGTAATTATTAAGCGTTTTGTTCATGTTTAGTGTAGTTTAAGAACAAACTATTTAATTTAGCTCAATTAGTTACTTAGTAAGTTTCCTAATCATTAAGTAATCTCCTAATGATTACCTAATGAGTAAGGAAAAGCCTTAGGCATACCATTATAAATATCATGGCCATTTATTTTTTACTCAATGATGAATATTTAAAATCTGAAGTTGAGTTTGAAACACCTCAGTGTTGTTACCTTAAATTCTCTACTTGCCTATCCCTAATTTGGCCAATTAGAGTAGTGTTCGAGTGAGTCTTGATCTTAATTAGGTGGTAACATCTGTATCCTAATCAAAGATCAAGTGCTGTGAAACAATTCTTAGTGGTGAAATCTATATTTAAGAGTCGTTTCAGTTCTATGGATTCTTCAAGTTTCCAGTTTCCCCGTTTCCCTTTCAAGCCCACGCCACCTCTTCCCCTCACTACCATCACCTTCTTCTCTCCACCGCCTTGTGCTTTCCTTTCATCCCCTTCCTTTCCTAGTGTAACACGTCACCTAGGACCCAAAGGGGTAAGTATTCTATATTTGTGGTGGCACACAGATTTTCAAAGACACCTCATTTCATTCCATGCAACAAAACCAGTGATGTTACACACACTACGAAGTTGTATTTCAAAGAGGTAACCAGATTGGATGGTATCCATAAATCCATTGCTTCTAATAGGGATAATAAGTTTTTAAGACATCCTAAAAAGGGGTGGTGCATGTCAAGTGGGGAAGAGTCATTCTATACCCCATGGCCTTTACCCACCTTTACCTATTCCCAGCACTCCTTGGGCTGATGTAAGTATGGATTTCACTCTTAGTTTACCTAGAACTCAAAAGAACAATGATTCTATCTTTGTGGTGGTAGATAGATTTTCTAAGATGTCCCCTTTCATTTCTAGATTACATTGTAGAGGAAATTGGATACTAAACTTAAGTATAGTATAACTTGTCATCCGCAAACTAATGGGCAAACTGAGGCTACTAATTGGACCTTAGGGATATTCCTAGGAGCCTTGATTAGGCCTCATTCTAAAGCTTGGGATTTGCTTTTACCTCGTGCAGAATTTACCTATGACAAAGCTCCTAGCAAAGTTACTGGTCTATCACCTTTCAAGGTGGTCTACAAGATCAATCCCACTAGTCCACTTGATATCACTCTACAGCCTTTAGACCAAAAGCTAAGTGCAGATGCAGCAACAAGGGTAGAAGAAATTCAAAAGATACATGACTTGTTGATAAGAAAAATAGATAAGATAAATGCATCTTATCAAGCTCACGCCAACAAGCATAGGAAAAAGAAGTGTTTTGAACCTGGAGACATCGTATGGATACACCTACAGAATGAAATGTCTTCATCCAAAAGGAAGAACAATTCGGTGCTATGAGCTGAAAGTCCATTTGAGATACTTGGAAAGATTAATGACAATGCTTATAAGGTTGATTTGGCAAGTGATTATGGAGTTTCAGCTGCATTCAATGTGGCTAATTGGGGACCTTATCATGCCGATGACTGCCTTACCTATTTGGGGATCAAATCTTTTCAATAAGGGAAGGATGATGGGATCCCCTTAAGCCAAGACATAGATGAAGGTCTAAAAAGTCTAGTAAGGTCCATTTCCACCTCTAAAGTCCAAGCCATGACTCACATTTTGCAAAGGACACAAACAAAAGCATCTTTGTTCGAGGCAGATTTTAAGCCCAGTTTTGTATTCTTAATTACTTGGGTCTCCATGATGTTTACCTTTTCTACTGTCATGGCTCCACAAGATATTAGTTACCTAGCCCAAGTGATAACTTTAGGTTAAGTCAAGTGGAAGTTGAAGAATTAGGTCATTTTTCCAAACCATATAGGCTAGAGCCCAGTTTAGACCAGTTTGACTATTTTGAGCTTTTGGATAAGAAAATGAGATCATAAACGCGTGATTCCACTTAGAGGAGATAAAAGGCAGTGCTTTCCAACCATATGTGGCAGTCCAAATCATGCCCACATTTTGCATGAGAAATGTGGCATCCAAACAATGCCTACAAACTGCCAGCTACTACCCAGTTGCTCTTAATTGGTGCATTTGGTGGTTAATGTCATTTGAGGCATCCAACCTCTATCTAGCAGCATGATTAAGTAGTTTAAGAAGCCTTGGACCGAATGATGAACTAACCAACTGAAGAACTGATGAGAATGAAGGAGAAGAAGGCAGAAACAAGCTCATTGGCCAGCCATAAAGCACACCCAGGGCCAAGCAACTTTGTCCTCTTCTCTCACACATAACCAACATCCTTTTTGCTTAATTGCTTGATTAGTATCTATCTTGGCTTTAATCCTTATAATTAACTGGATTCAATAGTTGTAATCAGCAAGGATTAAGTTAGGAATTTGTTTAGTATCTCACGGGTTAGCTTAAATTGTGCACTGAGCAAGGTTGGGAGGTTTCCTAATCTTGAAGAAACCTCACCCCAAGGCTTGAGCAGCTTGTGTGCTTCCATGCTAGGCTATAAGGGTTGTGTCCTTTACTTTCGTAATCAATTTTGACATTTTGAAAGAAAGAAAGAGTGCATTGCTCCTTGCTTAAACCGAATACTTAACTTGCTTAACTCTAACTAGGCCGGTTAGGGTGGTGACCAAGTGAGTCTTAAGCCTTGATTAGGTGGTGATATCTATTTTCTAATGAAGCTTAAGGGCCCTAAACTCAAGCTTAATTGTGATATTTGCATCAAAGTAAGAGTTTAGTTTACAACTATCCCTCACTCTCTACAGATTCTCCTTAAACTCTCTTATGGTTTTAGCTTGCTTTCTTTGCATTTGAAATCATATTTGAGTGTTAGTTGTTCCCCCCCCATAGATATAACATGCTTGCATGTGAAGGAGGATGTATGAACTTGTATAAATAGCTCTGATGTTTTGTTTTGTAATCAATGTTGTTGATTTGAAATCAAAGTTGAGCTTTGCTCCTTTAGTGTGTGTGAAATACTGTATTTGCTTATCTCTACTTAGGCCGAGTGGGGTGATGATCAAGTGAGTCTTAACTTTTGTTTAGGTGGTGTTTCTATATCCTAAACACATTTGAGGGCCCTAAACTTGTTTCTGGTGGTGTTTCTGTATTCTTAAACAAGTTTGGTTTTCACTAGATTAGTCTTTGGTGGTGAATCTGTATCCAAAGATTAGTTTAGTTTCTATCTTTTTTCCCTTGATTTTAATCTTTCTTGGTTTTAGTTTTTCACTCTTGAGTTGAGCCAAGCTTAACCCTTGAGAGATACATCAACTTTGGTATCAGAGCTGAGTTTCTCCTTGGCCTGGTATTAGTCCCACATTCCACAAAACATAAATCCAAACACAAACCCAAAATAAGCTCAAACACATACACGGTTACAAGATGACTTCAAGTACGAGCTTGGATGAAAAGTTTGAGGCAGTAGTGAAGAATTATCAATCTCTCTCATCTCAAAATGAGATATTGATGAGGAAAATCAATGAGGACACTCAACATGATCAACAGCTTACGACTCATAACAAGTACTTAAGAAAACAGCTTGGTGCATTCCTGAAGCATAAGTAAAAATGTGCGAAGAAATCTCTTGACCCTTTTTAGGTAGCCCATGGACATTTGTATAAGGGTTTTAGGGACCTCATTTTGTACTAAATTACTCATCCTTGAAATTGAAATGTGGATTAAAAGCATTGCTCCAATTTAAACCTTAAACTCTTACTTGCTTATCCTAGCTTAGGCCAGATTAGGTGATGATCAGGTGAGTCTTAAGCCTGGATTAGGTGGTGATAACTATATCCTAATTAAACTTAGGGGCCCTAAACTAAAGCTTGATAGTGATACCTGTATCCAAGTAAGAGTTTTATTTATAATTCTCTCTCGAATTCTCCTTAGTCTCTCTTATGATTTCAACTTGCTTTATGTGCATTCGAAATCATAATTGAGTGTTAGTTGAATTCCCTCCATAGATATATCATACTATCTCCTTGTTGACATGATACCAAATATGACGTATCTATTGAGGGAATTCAACTAACACTCAATTCGGATTTCGAATGCAAAGAAAGCAAGTTGAAATCATAAGAGAGTCTAAAGAGAATCCGAGAGAGAGTGAGAGATAAATGCAAACGAAACTCTTATTTGGAACAGTTATCACTACCAAGTTTGAGTATAGGGCCGTTAAGATTAATTAGGATATAGATATCACCACTTAATCAGGGCCTAAGAGCCACTTGATCACCATCTAATCTGGCCTAGACTAGTATAAGCAAGTAGGAGTTTAAGGTTTGAGTGGAAGCAATGCTCTGAATCCACTTTTTGATTTTAAGGATGAATAATAATGTAGAAAATGAGGACCTAAGACCCTTATATAAATGTTCATGGACAGCTTAAAAATGGTTAAGAGGTTTCTTCAAAGTTAGGAAACCTCTAACCTAGCTTAATCTAGCCAGCATAGTCAAACCGATTTTAACTACACATGATTTGATCAAGCTAATTCCAAATTTATGTACCAAAATAAGCTACATTATATTAATTATAATCAACCTAAGTAGGCAAGTAAGTAAGCAAGCAGCTCCTAGCTGGCCAATTTGAGAGCTTTTGCCTTTGTTTCTCTTGCTTTCATTGGTGGCACACATCCCAAGGCTTTAAAAGGAAGAATGATTGTGTCTAGATAATTATCTTATGCGGCTAATAGGCAAAGTAAATGCCACCTAAGCAAGCAATCGCATTGTGGACCAATTGAGTGCAAACAACCCGCTGATGCCCTCTCTTTATGTGCCACATTCCTTATCCAAAAAAGTGGGTACGATCTGGTTTTCTTAAATAGGGGGGAACCTTGATATGTCTACTGACCTCCCCAATGAAAAATCAAGGCCAAATGAAGAATTAAGTACGAAATACGTGGGTTGAACCAAACCGGGCAAAATGGACTCTATTCTGGCACGGTTTTACAAAATGCCTTGGTTCTCCTATTCTACTTAACGTAAACTAGATTTCTATGCATGCTTACATAGCAAAGACATTAAGGAGCTAAAATGTAAAAAGAAGTTAGGCTTAAACCTCAAGGAGGTCGAAGCAATTTCAAAGACAAAATCGAGTAAGAAAGAGGGGAAGAACCCGGTATGATTAGTTTTACTCCTTTGCAAAATTTAAGTCCTTTTTTGGACTTTAGAGGTTGCAGTGGACTTTCTTTAACTTGAATGATCTTCTTCTAGGTCTTGGCTTGAGGGGCCTACTTCATCCTCCCCTTGTTAAGAAGATTGGATCCTCAAATCGGTAAGATGATCATCGGTATGATAAGGGCTCAAATTGGCCACAATGAGTGTAGCAGAAACTCCATAATCACTTAGAAAATCAACCTTATAAGCATTGTCATGAATCTTCTCAAGTATCTGAAATTGACCTTCAGCTCATGGCATCAATTTATTCTCCCTTTTGGATGGAAATCTTTGCTTCTGTAGTTGTATCCATACGAGGTCTCCAGGTTCAAAAACCTTCTTTTTCCTATGCTTATTGGCGTGAGCTTGATAAGATGCATTTGTCCTCTCTACTATGCTCCTCACCAACTAGTGTATCTTCTGGATTTCTTCTACCGTTGTTGCTGCATCCACACTTGGCTTTTGGTCTAAAGGCTGTGGACTGAGATGAAGTGGACCAAGGGGATCAATCCTGTAGACCGCCTTGAATTGTGATAGGCTATTAGCTTTACCAGGAGCTTTATCATAGGAAAATTCTACATGAGGTCAAAGTAAATCCCAAGCTATAGCATGAGGTTTAATCAGGGCCCGTAGGAGAGTTCTTAGGGTCCAATTATTAACCTCAGCTTGCTCATCAATTTGTGAATGGCAAGTGGCACTATACTTGAGTTTAGCACTTAACTTTCTGCACAATATAATCTAGAAATGTCTAGGAAACTTGGTGTCCCGGGCTGAAACAATAGGTCTAGGAATAGCATATAATCTAGTCACCACCCCAAAATACAATTCAGTTATATATGTGGCATTACTAGTTTTGTTACATGGATTGAAATGAGGTATCTTAGAAAATCGATCTATCACCATAAAGATAGAATCTTTGATCCTTTGAGTTATAGGGAAATTGATGGAACCGTGAGGGAGAAACACGAATAGTCAAACCTGAGTTCAAATGCTAAGGGAAAAGCAAGCTGAATTCAAGCTAGATTCTAAGTTATTCTGTGAAAGAATGCATGGATAAATGATAATCTAAACTATCGCATAGACACAGAAACACCACTAAGTTTGAGTTTACAGCCCCTAGCCTTAACTCGGATACAAAAACACCACCTAATTAAGAGCTAAGACTTTACTTGATCACCACCCTAATCGGCCTAGTTAAGGATAAGCAAGTAAAGTGTTTAAGAAAAGGAAGGAGCAATGCTCTCAATTATGGTTCTATTGATATTTAAGCTTATGTTTACAAAATGAGAGCCTTCGAGACCTTATACACCACGACCAAAGGCGAAAAACTAGCTAAGGAGGTTTCCTCCCTAGGAAGGAAACATCTAAAACGTGCTTAGCTAAGTGCTTAGGACTAATCTAGTTACAAGCTCGATTAATCTAAGTTAATTACAACCAGAATACAAAGGAAAGCAAGACAAATGACAATGCTTAACTTTAATACATTCAATTAGACCTGGTACATCAGATCTCTAAAGAAAATGTGGAGAAAAGCAGCCGTAAATTAGGATCACTTTTCAGCTGGCCAGTCCGCATGCAAGGTGCATTTTCCCTCATTCTTTTCTGATTAGCTGCTCTTTCTAAAACTGAATTTAACCGCAAATCATTGTGTTTCTGGCTGTCTTGAATCATGATTGAAGCAAGTAAGCAGGGAACTAGCTAAGCAAACCCTCTTGAGATGAAAAAACACACAGTAGCTCAGCCGGGTTGTAGAAGTTATTTTTTGCCCAGTTTTCTATTATTCTTTCCACCAATCAAAAGTGAGCACGATTTTAATTTTAGGCCATGGGGGGGATACCTTACCCTTGCAAAGAAATTAAGGTTAAAACATGTTTAAGTTGGAGAAATCCACTAAACCATTTTACCGTGTAGTTTTGGACCAAAACTAACAAGTTGAACAAAATGGCTTGATGTCTTCAGTTCAATTAAGCATGATTGACTTTTAATGCTTGGACATGAAAGTTGACATCTAAAGGAACCAAAAAATGCAAGAATATTTAATTTAAGCCACAACCCAGCTTAAGAAATCAACTGAACAAAACTGGGTATTTTTTAGCTATTTAACCCGGATGCATCTCCATGGCTCTTTTCCAGAATTTGAGTCATTGCTTGGAATTTGGAACTTGCATTAGACATAGCTAGACTCTTGTTACCTTCTTCATTGTCTTAGCTTAAGGGGATTCTATCATCCTCCCCTTAATGAAGAGACTTAATCCTCAAATCGGCAAGGTAATCAACAACTTGGTAAGCACTCAAGTCAGCCACATTGAATGCAACTGAAACTCTATAGTCACCTAGTAAATCAACCTGATAAGCATTATCATTAATTCTTTCGAGTACCTCAAATAGACCATTAGCTCTTGGCATTAACTTGTTCTTCCTTTTGGAAGGAAATCATTCCTTCCAAAGGTGTATCCAAACGAGGTCTCCAAGCTGAAAAACCATCTTTCCCCTATGCTTGTTAGCTATGGCTTGATAGGATGCATTAGTCTTCTCAACTCTAACCTTAATCACTCATGAAGCTTCTAAATCTCTTTCACTCTAGCTATTGCATCCGCAGTTGGCTGTCGATCTAATGGCAATGGGGCAAGATCAATGGGGCTTAGGGGATCAATCCCATACAACACACTAAAAGAGGATTGATGTATCTCTCAAGGGTTAAGCTTAACTCAATTCAAATGTGAAAGCTAAAACTAGGAAAGATTACAATCAA
The DNA here is from genome assembly GCA_029747015.1 of Carnegiea gigantea. Taxonomy (NCBI): domain Eukaryota; kingdom Viridiplantae; phylum Streptophyta; class Magnoliopsida; order Caryophyllales; family Cactaceae; genus Carnegiea; species Carnegiea gigantea. The sequence goes on from JAKOGI010000065.1 coordinate 643,410, forward strand.
GGAAAAAGGATAGAAACTAAACTAATCCTTGGATACAGATTTCACCACCAAAGATTAGCCCAGTGAAAACGAAACTTTTACTTAGATACAAATATCACCACAAAGCTTAAGTTTAGAGCCATTAAGCTTAATTAGGATATAGATATCACCACCTAATCAAGGCTTAAGACTCACTTGACCACCACTGTACTTGGCTTAGGCAGAAATAAGTAAGTAAAGTATTTAGATTCTCACAGGGAGCAAAAGCTCAATGCACTTTCTTTTCATTCAACATCAACTTGATTTACAAAATGGACTCTTGGACTATGCATAAGGCATGTCCAAGGCCTTTTCCTACCTCACTGTATAACTTCTAAGTGGTTACTTAATGATTAGGAAACCTTTTAAGCACACCTACTTAGCTGAATTACATTGCATGTCCTTAAAGTAAGCTATGCAAGAGTAATGATTGTAATAACTAACAAAATAACCAACTAAACTCTCTCTTAAGCATCTTAGGTAATCATGATTCCCTTGCTAGGAGGGTTTGTATGTACGGCTGCCACCTTAAAAAGCAAAGCCTCTACATGGTCGCCACTTTAAGGACAAGGTGTTCGAATACATGCTTGCCAAATGGCGTTTCCTCCTTGAACACATGGTGTTTTCCCCTTGAATGGGTGATGCGATGACTAAGCTTCTCTGGACAGCTAAGCAACCAAATAGGTTATTTAAGAAAACCTCTCTAAGAGGGTAAACCCTCTAGGGTAAGTAACCAGATGGATAGATACCATGTGTCCCAGTATTTACTCCCATTATACCACCTCATTTTGGTGAGTGATATTGGGTTTCATTCCATAGGGGAAACCTCATCATGTTAGTAAACCCCTTCAATTGCGAAATCTAGATTTACACATCATTAGGATGCTCAATTAGCTTAATTAATCTATCCGTGCATTCTTGCGCGCTAAACGGGCTGCTTGATTTGCTAAGTTAGGCTGGACAACTTCCCTATTTTTTCTTTGACCCTTCTTGACATGCTTGGTTAGTTGACATCCTAAACTAACTAACCAAAAAAGGATCACAACATTTGGATGTCATTAGTCTAGAAAATAATAAAAACATAACTGGGTATAATCTATCTTAATCGGGTAGTTTGGACAAACCAGATTTAAACACTAATTTTGATGGGCAAATGAAGTCCAAATGCGTTAAAACTTGTTATGTTAGAAAGATAACTTCTTGAACTTCAAATTGTAGGCAAAATATTTGATTTAAACCTCAAAGAGGCCAAAGTAATTAAGCAGTCAAAAACTAAGTATGCTGCTAGCCTGAACCCCGGAACTTATGTTTCAAATCCTTTGATGGTTTGGATGAAAGTACTTAGTTCAAAACCGATTGAATTCCATAATTAATTTATTCAAATGTCAATAAACTCTCTTAGCAAGAAATCAAAGTGAAATTATGTTTAAGTTGATGAATCAACTTAAGACTGAAGTAGGTTCAAAAAATGATTCGGCTAATTAAGGATTACATGGGCTAATATCCATCATCCCCCCCTCGTTAGGAAAAAATTATCCCCAAAATTCAGCCATTAAATCTGGCTGAAATAGCACTAACCATTTAAATAAACGTGGTTTGATTCGAAATTGGTGGTAATTACTCAGCTGGTTAGGGGCAATTTAAGATGGTGCAAGGGTCGCAATTTCATTCTATTGCTGACCAACTGTTTCAGTTGCTAAATTTATGAAGTTGCGTTTGAATTATTTTTCAACAAGGGTATTAAGTCAACTATATGTTTTTTTAACAGTTAATTTCACAAAAAAGGATGACTATATGATTAACGTTATTACTGACGTTACTTATTTATAAAATTATTGAATCAATGCTAACCCCAGCTTTTAAAATCATTTTCGTTTTATTTAGTCGATTTTCGAAGTTTAATGAAAATGTTAGTTGTGGGACACTTCAACTCGAGTATAGTCTAATCACAAATGAATTTGGGACTAGAACTTAGCTATATTGTGTTAATTGAGCAATTAAAAAAAAAAGGAAAAGGAAAATTAGAATAAGGGGGCGAATTCGGGTCTGAGGCACCCGGAGATCCCCGACCCTCCTCTCCCTGTCTAACACTCGCTACTCTCTCTCTCTCTCACAGGCAACCACTGGCTGGTGTCTGGCGTCATCGCCATCCGCCACGCATCGCCGGTGAGAGAACCAGGCCACCGGTCCCCTACGCACGCATCACCGGCTGTCGACCACCACCACTCTCCATCTCCCACTTCTCATGGCCGTATCAACCCAGAAAAAATAGGCGTCACCGCCCCAATTTCACCACCCACGTGTCAGAATCCGGCCACCAAGACCACCATCAATCTCTTCTATAAATTGGGGGTCAAATTCAGCCCCAAATCAGCCACAAACACCACTTAGTCGAAAGCTAAGGTTTGAGCTTTGCAAGCACATGGTTGGGGGTCAAGTTCAGTGAATTAGGGTGTGAGTTTGCTGCCACTTGAGTGGAAAATTAGGCTAATTCATGTAAGCGTTCTTCCTCTCCTAAATCATTATTACATTCGAAAATGTTTTAGCCTAAATGATGATGCATGCCAGCTTAGGTTTAGTTAATTTCATGGAAACTGTAATGAGAAACTATGCATGTTAAGTTAGACGGAATACATGCCGGAAAGTTCAGTTCGAATTGAGTTATGCATGTTTAGAATCGATTTAAGCGAATTTAGTTAATACATGCCTGAAAGTTTAGTTCAAAATGAGTTATGCATGTTTAGATTTGATTCAAGTGAATTCAGTTAATACATGCCTGAAAGTTTAGTTCGAAATGAGTTATGGATGTTCAGATTTGATTCAAGTGAATTTAGTTAATACATGCCTGAAAATTTATTTTGAAATGAGTTATACAGGCCTAGAATCGATTCAAGTGAATTCAGTTAATACATGCCTAAAAGTTTAGTTCAAAATGAGTTATGCATGTTTAGATTCGATTCAAGTGAATTTAGTCAATACATGCCTGAAAATTTAGTTCGAAATGAGTTATACATGGCTAGAATCGATTCAAGTGAATTCAGTTAATACATGCCTGAAAATTTGACTTAAATGGCAACTTCGATGTAATAAACGAACGCCTTCAATCGTATTATATTCAAATGACTTAAACAGGTTTGAATAGTAACTTCGATATAATAATCGAATGGTTTGAATCGTATTATATTTAAGTGGCTAATTTAGATTCGAATAATAACTTCGATGTAATAAACGAACATCTAGAATCGTACTATGCTTAAATGGCTTAATTAGGCTTGAAACGTAACTTCGAAACAATGAAAGAACGCCTCAAAATCGATACTTGTCCATTTAGTTAAATTATGATTGTGAAATAGCTTTGGAAACAACATTCGAATGACGAAATGAGTATGGTTACCCCTTAACTGCAATACATGAATATAATCGTGTTTCATACTTAATTAGTTTAACTCAGCTTACTAAGCGATCGTTTCAAAGTTAAGGTTGTATGAATGTGTATATATATATATATATGTATGTATGGTTATAATCGTTGGTTGCAGCGCACTATCAATTGTTATTTGTTTGTTCAGTAAGTTAAGCGTAGGTAAGTTTCGTAAGCTTGCATATCGCTTTTTAGTATCTCATGATGATTAGAATACTAAATTGTGAAATTGAAACCGAGATGGTAGTTGGACAGTTTAAGGCAGAACTATGAGTGGTTCGAGGCCCTGTGGTCGATTGCTATGTGAGGAGGGAGTCTGGGTTATGATTACCGCAATTGTGTGGATTACGAGGCCGTGTGTGGCTCATTGTGTTGCTGAAATGATTATAAAGTGCTTGAATATATTATGGGCAAATCCCTTCCCCTTTTTGCTATTAAGCTACATTATGCGTGCGAAGGCATTGTTTTGAAAAAGGATGTTTCTCGTGTTTCAAAATAATAGTAGCCATGGCTATTAGCAATCAATGGCCTATTTTAGCTATACGAACTTTGTTTAGGGAATGAACTCGCTTGAACGGGGGAATCCATAAACAATTTGATTAAAAAGAAAGTGCGATGTATGAAAAAGGATTTCGCTATGAGAGGCAGCAAAATTGTTAGCCGTTATCGCCCATACGCTTTCAATTGGCTAAGATAATGTGCTTGGGACAATATGTTATGAATAATGTTAGCCTAGGGGATAAGTCCTGGTACTAGGAGACCGTAGAAGACCCTGTCGAGTGTAATGGTCTGATATATTATCTGTAGCCATCCCGAGAGTAAGAGCTTAGTGTGAGCGTTAGGTCTCACTATGGGGTTGAGAATAGATCTCACCCAATCAGCACCCTGTAATGATCTTATGCCAGAAGTATTTTCCTACTAAGCTAAGAAAAGCAATTGGCCTTTGCTGTTGTAAGTGTTTTGAAAGGAAAGAAAGTTGTTACTTGCCCTAAGAGGCTATATGGAATGAAATATGAAAAGCTTACAAGGGTTGTTGTACGACCAATATGAAATAAAATCTCTTTCAAAAGAATAAGAGCCTCAAGAGGTTAAGAAAAATGTTTTCGCGGAAAGAAAGTTTTCTTTGAATGCTTGATGAAATGATTCTTAAGCATAGTTGAATGGGGATTCTAATATCATGTGGCCTCATCGCTTTACTACATTAAACCTGTCTGATTAAAAATGCATGAATTGATTAAGAAAGTATCTAGCATGTTAAAAGTTCTATGAATGAAGGCATCTCTCCTGAATGAATGAATGTTTGACTTGTGAATAGCCTACGAGTGTCACTTAGCTTAATATGATGATTAATAATACATAAATGCTTGATACATGGTTAGTATGAGTAGTATTGCCTATAAATGATTTTGTTTTAAGGAGTGGAGGAACACTCAGTGGGCATGTGGCTCACTCCATTTCCTTTTCCCTTTTTCCCCAGGTTTTCTTTATGGCAAGTAGAAGTCAATCATTTATGCCAAGATGGAGTCCATCCTTGCTTGAAAGGCGCCGTGTGTGTTCGTGTTGAATTAGCCTTACATGTTGAACAAAATGGTGCAATGAACAATTGAAGTTGTAATTGTTTATAAACGAGGCACTCCATCACATGTAATGCATATTGTTTATGAGTCACTTTGTATGGCCATGTGAGCCAACCACCAAGTTAGTTAGATGTCTTCTTAGTTAAAGTTAGTTATGTTTTAGGTCATAAACCCTAATACTCTGGTTATATGAACCGTTGAGTTACATCTTTCATTTCTTCTTTATTAATAAATTATTCTGTTTGGTGTACTCCGAGCGAGTTGCTCGTTGAGTTATGAATTCCGGCGTGTAGCCGTTGAGCTTCTTTTAAATGTTTTATATTTCCGTTGATTTGCATGGCTTATTATAAGGCTTCTAACCTAGAAACGGTCAGTTTTTAGAGAAAACTCTGTTTGTTTTGCCACAGAATTTTAAGTAAGAAGTTAAGAAAACATAACGCTCCCGGCCGTAGGAGCTGGGGGTGTTACAGATGGCTTACCACAAGTAGGAGCTTTGAAAAGATCATTAGGGTGTGGGTGGGCTATGGCATGTAAATTGAGCTTTTCCACCATGCCTAGTGATATTATATTAGCACAACTTTCCCCGTCAATTATCAGAGAACACACCCTCCCTTGAATATTACATCTTAAACGAAAGATGTTTTCTCTCAGTTCATCTTTATCTTCTTTAAGGTTACTTAGATTTATCATCAAAAAAAGCATTTCACACACGTTAGGTTCCTTCATAACTTGTTCTTCTGAATTCGCCTGCAACACATCTTCTTCCTCCCTTTCATCTTCAACAGAGCCATCAAAGATGGGAGGTTGATGAAAGTCAACCTTACTATCTTCATGACTTTAGTCAACTTCATTTGAGACAAAGGGTTGTTCAGCTTCCCTTTTCATTTCAATCTTAAAGGAGTGTAAATCATCCCGCAATTGTTGTATTGCAAGGTCAAGATAATGTGTTTTGATGTCAAGGGAGTTAATCTTGATGCCAAGGGAGTCAGCTTCATGTTTTAACTTGATTAACTTTGTAAGTGACGTGGCACTTAGATTTTTGAGAGCTGACTTTCGTGCTTGGGGCTTGTGTTTAAGGGTGTATATGGAGGCTCGGGGTTTAGGCAAGGATATAAACTTGTTCTAATGCTAAAGTTAGTGTATCTCTCAAGAGTTAATTTTAATTCAATTCAAGAGTGAAAGCCAAAACCGAGAAAGATTACAATCAAAGGAAAAGGATAGAAACTAAATTAATCCTTGGATATGGATTTCACCACCAAAGAATAATCTAGTGAAAAGTAAACTCTTACTTGGATATAAATATCACCACCAAGCTTGCATTTAGGGCCCTTAAGCTTAATTAGGATATAGATATCACCACCTAATCAAGACTTAAGACACACTTGATCACCAGTCTACTCAGCCTAAGTATAGACAAGCAACTAAAGTATTTGGGTTTCCACAAGGAGCAAAAGCTCAATGCACTTTCTTTTAACTCAACATTAACTTGATTTATAGAATGGACTCTTGGATTATATATAACGCACACCCAAGGCCTTTTCGTATCTCACTAGGTAACCTCTAAGAGGTTACATAACAATTAGGAAACCATTTAAGCGCACTCACTTAGCTAGATTACATTGCATGTCCTTAAACTAAGCTATGCATGAGTAATGAGTTTAGTAACTAACAAAATAAGGCACTAAGCTCTCTCTTAATTATCCTAGGTGGCTTGGTCATAATTTCCTTGCTAGGAGGGTTTGTACACATGCCTAGCTCCTTAAAAGGTAAAGCCTTTATATGGTTGCCACTTCAAGCACAAGGTGTTCAAACACATGCTTGCCAAATGGCGTTTCCTCCTTGACCACATGGCATTTTTTCCTTGAACGGGTCCTGGGATGATTAGGCTTCTCTAAATAGCCAAGCAAGCAAATAGGTTGTTGAAGAAAACTTCCCTAAGAGGGCAAACCCTCTAGGCTAAGTAATCAGCTGGATAAGCACCATGTGTCCTAGTATTCGCTCCTAATATGCCACCTGATTTTGATGAGTAATCTTTGGTTTTCTTTTATGGGGGGAAACCTCAAAATGTCAACAAATCCGTCCAGTTGAGAAATCAGGATTTATACATCATTAGGAGGCTCAATTAGCCTAACTAATCCAACCGTGCGTTCTTAGGTGCCAAAGGCTGCTTGAGTTGCTGGGCTGGGCTGAATGACTTAACTCTTTTTTCTATGACACTTCTTGTCATGCTTGGTTACTTGACATCCTAAACTAACTAATTAAAAAATAATTACAACATTTGGATGTCATTTAGTCTACAAAATAATAAAAACAAAACTGGGTATAATCCAGCTTAATCGGGCAGTTTGGACAGTCCGGATTTAAACACTAATTTGAGTGGGCAAATGAAGTCCAAATGAGTTGAAACTTCTTTTGCTAGATTGATAACTTCTCAGAATTCAAACCCACGGCAAAATATTAGATTTAAACCTCACAAAGGCCTAAGTAATTAAGCACTAAAAAACTAGGTGTGTTGCTGGCCTGAACCCAGGACCTTCTATTTGAAGTCCTTTGATGGTTTGGATGAAAATACTTAATGTAAAACTGATTGGATTGCATAATTAAGTTTATTAGAATGCCAACAAACCCTCTTAGCAAAGAAATCAGGGTTAGATTAAGTTTAAGTTGATGAATCAACTTAAAACTAAAACAGGTTCAAAAAATGATTAGGGGCAATTGAGGATTGCATAGGCTAATATCCATCATCCTTCCCTTGTTAGAAAACATTTGTCCTCAAATTTAAGCCATTAAATCTAGCTGAAATAACACCAACCATACAAATTAATTGGGTTTAGTTTGAAATTAGTGGTAATTACTCAGATGGGTAGGGGCTGTTTGAAATGGCTTACCACAAGTATGAGTTTAGAAAAGATCGTTACGGTGTGGGTGGGCTGTGGCATATAAATTTAGCTTTTCCACCATGCTTAGTGATACTGTATTAGCACAACTTCCCCCATCAACTATCAGAGGACACACCCTCCCTTGAATAGCTCATCTTGAATGAAAGATGTTTTCTCCCTATTCATCTTCATCTTCTTTGAGGTTACTTAGATTTATCCACAAAAAAAGCATTTCACCTTTGTCAGGTTCCTTCATAACTTCTTCTTGGAATCTACCTACAACACCTCTTCTTTCTCCTATTTCTCTTCACCATAGTCATTAAAGATGGAAGGTAGGTAAAACTCAACCTTATTATCTTCATGACTTTGGTCCACTTCATTTGAGACAAACGGTTGTTCAGCTTCCCTTTTCATTTCAAGCTCGGAGGAGAGTAAATCATCTCACAATTGTTGTATTGCAAGGCTAAGATGATGTGCTTGACATCAGGGGAGTTAATCTTGATCCCAAGGGAGTCAGCTTCATGTTTCAACTTGATTAACTTTCTAAGTGACATGGCACTTGGATGTTTTAGAGCTGACTTTTGTGTTTGGGGTGGTGTTTAAGGGTGTATATGGAGGCTCAGGGTTAAGGCAAGGATCTCAACTTGCTCTAATATTAGAGTTGGTATATCTCCCAAGGGTTAAGCTTAACCCAATTTGAGAGTGAAAGCTAAAGCCAAGGAAGATTATAATCAAGGAAAAATGATAGAAAGTAAACTAATCCTTGGATACAGATTTCACCACCGAAAATTAATCTAGTGAAAACTAAACTCTTACTTGGATACAGATATCACCCATAAACTTGAGTTTAGGGCCTTAAGCTTAATTAGGATATAGATATCACCTCCTAATCAACTCTTAAGACTTACTTGATCAACACTCTACTTAGCCTAAGTAGATATAAGTAAAGTAATTGGGCTTTCACAAGGAGGAAAAGCTTAATGCACTTTCTTTTCATTCAATATCAACTTGATTTACAAAATGGACTCTTGGACTATATATAAGGCACGCCCAATGCCTTTTTCTACATCACCAAGTGACCTCTAAGAGGTTACCGAATGATTAGGAAACCTTTTAAGCACACTTACTTAGCCAAATTACATTGCATGTCCTTAACCCAAGCTATGCATGAGTAATGAGTTGAGTAACTTACAAAATAAGCAAATAAACTCTCTTTTCGCCATCCTAGGTAGCTTGGTCACAAGTTCCTTGCTAGGAGGGTATGTACACACGGTTGCCACCTCAAAAAGTAAAGCCTTTGCGTGGTTCCCACTTCAAGCACAAGGTGTTGGAACACATGCTTGCCAAATGGCATTTCCTCCTTGACCCACATAGCAGTTTCTCCTTGAATGGATCATGAGGTGACTATGCTTCTCTGGACAGCCAAGCAAGCAAACAGGTTGTTGAAGAAAACCTTCCTAAGACGGTAAACCCTCTAGGCTAAGTAACCCGCTGGATAGGCGCCATGTGTCCCAGTTTTTGCTCCAACTGTGCCACCTCACTTTGATGAGTAATCTTGGGTTTCCTCCCATTGAGGGAAACCTCAAGATGTCAAGGAAGCCCCTCATTTAACAAATCTAGATTTACACATCATAGGAGGCTCAATTAGCCTAATTAATCCAACCATGCATTCCTAGGCACCAAACAGGCTGCTTGACTTGCTAGGCTTGGGCGGATAACTTAGCTCTTTTTTCTTAGACCCTTCTTAAAATTCTTGGTTACTTGACATCCTAAAATAACTAATAAAAAAAGAATTATAACATTTGGATGCCATTTAGTCCAGATAATAATAAAAATAAAATAGGGTATAATCTATTTCAGCCGGGCAGTTTAGACAGTCCGGATTTAGACACTGATTTGGATTGGCAAATGAAGTCCAAATGAGCTAAAACTTGTTTTGTTGGAAAGCTAACTTCTTGAAATTCAAACCCATGGCAAAATATTTTATTTAAACATCAAATATGTTTAGCTAATTAAGCACTGGCAAACCAAGTATGTTGCTGGCCTGAACCCGGGACCTTCTATTTCAAGTCCTTCGATGGTTTGGACAAAGATACTTAATTTAAAACTGATTTAGTTGCATAATTAAGTTTATTAGAATCCAGAAAAACTCTATTATTACAGAAATCAAGGTTAAATCAAGTTTAAGTTGATGAATCAACTTAAAACTGAAATAGGTTCAAAAAATAATTAGGGCTAATTGAGCATTACATGGGCTGATATCCATCATCCTCCTTGTATTAGAAAAAATTCGTCCTCAAATTTAAGCCATTAAATCTGGCTAAAATAACATCAACCAATAAAATAAATGGGGTTTGATTCCAAATTGGTGGGTCAGGGGCAGTTTGAGATGGCTTAGCAAAGGTAAGAGTTTGGAAAAGATCATTAGGGGGTGGGTGGGCTGTGGCATGTGAATTGAGCTCTTTCACCATGCCTAGTGATAATGTATTAGCACAACTTCCCTCGTCAATTATTAGAGAACACACCCTCCCTTGAATAGCATATCTTAAATGAAAGATGTTTTCTCTCTGTTCATCTTCATCTTCTTTGAGGTTACCTGGATTTCTCCTTAAAAAAAGCATTTCACCCTCACCAGGTTCCTCCCTAACTTCTTCTTCTCAATCCACCTGCAATGCCTCTTCGTCCTGCTTTGCCTCTTCACCATAGTCATCAAAGATGGGAGGTAGTCAAAGTTGATATTATTATCTTCATGACTTTGGTCCACTTCTTTTGGGACAAAGGGTTGTTCAGCTTCCTTTTTCATTTCAAACTTAAAGGAGTGTTAATCATCTCTCAATTGTTGTATTGCAAGGTCAAAATGACTTGTTGTGATGTCAAGGGAGTCAGTCTTGATGCCAAGGTAGATAGCTTCATGTTTCAACTTGATTAACTTTCTAAGTGATAAGGCACTTGGATTTTTGGGATATGACTTTCGTGTTTGGGTTTTGTGTTTGAGGGCGCATACTGAGGCTTGGGATTCAGGCAAGGATCTGAACTTATTCGGATACGAAAGTTGGTGTATCTCTCAAGGTTAAGCTTAATTAATCAAGAGTGAAAGATAAAATTAAGAAAGATTACAATCAAGGGAAATGGATAGAAGCTAAACCAATCCTTGAATACAGATTTCACCACCAAAGATTAATCTAGTGAAAAACAAACTCTTACTTGGATACAAATATCATGACCAAGCTTGAGTTTAAGGCCCTTAAGCTTAATTAGGATACAAATATCACCACCAAACTAAGGCTTAAGACTCACTTGATCACCACTCTACTCAGCCTAAATAGAGATAAGCAAGTAAAGTATTTAGGTTTTCACAAGGGGCAAGAGCTAGATGCACTTTCTTTTCATTCAACATCAACTTGATTTACAAAATGGACTCTTGCACTATATATAAGGAAAACCGAAGGGCCTTTGCGTACCTCACTAGGTATCTTTTAAGAGGTTACTTAAGGATTAAGAAAGCTTTTAAGCACACTTACTTGGCCAAATTACATTGCATGTCCTTAAACTAAGCTATGCATCGGTAATGAGTTTCGTAACTAACAAAATAAGCAACTAAACTCTGTCTTAGTCATCCTAGGTAGCTTGTTCATAATTTCCTCACTATGAGGGTTTGTGCACGTGATGGCCACCTCAAAAAGTAAATCCTTTACATGGTTTCTACTTCAAGCACAAGGTGTTCAAACACATGCTTGCTAAATGGCATTTCCTCCTTGACCCACATGGCAGTTTCTCATTGAATGGGTTATGTGATGACTAAGTTTCTCTAGATAGCCAAGCAAGCACATATGCTGTTGAAGAAAACCTTCGTAAGTGGGTAAACCCTCAAGGCAAAGTCACTGGCTGGGTAGGTGGGATGTGACCTAGTCTTTGCTCCCAATGTGCCATCTCATTTTGCTGACTAATCTTAGGTTTCTTTTCATAGGGGGAAACCTGAAGATGTCAGTAAACGCCCCATTTGAGAAATCTAGATTTACACATCATTAGGAGGCTTACTTAGACTAATTAATCCAACCGTGCATTCCTGGGCACCGAACAGGCTGCTTGAATTACTGGGCTGGGCGGGATGACTTAGCTCTTTCTTCTTGGACCCTTTTTAACATACGTGGTTACTTGACATCCTAAACTGCTATAAAAAAATAATTAGAACATTTAGATGTCATTTAGTCTATAAAATAATAAAAACAACACCGAGCATAATCTGTCTCAACCGAGTAGTTTGGCCACTCCGGATTTAAACACTGATTTGTATGGGCAAACGAAGTCCAAATGAGTTGAAACTTGCTTTCTTCGAAAGCTACCTTCTTGAACTTCAAGCCCATGGTGAAATATTTGATTTAAACCTAAAACTCAAAAACCAAGTATGTTGTGGGCTTGAACCTGGGACCTTCTGTTTCAAGTCCTTTGATGGTTTGGACAAATATACTTAATTGGAAACTGATTTGATTGCATAATTAAGTTTATTAGAATGCCAAAAAAAAGTTAAGTTAAGTTTAAGTTGATAAATCAACCTAAACTGAAGCAGGTTCAAAAAATGATTAGGGTTGATTGAGGATTACATGGGTTGATATCCATCATCCTCCCCTTGTTAGAAAAAATTTGTCATCAAATTTAAGCCATTAAATCTGGCTGAAATTACACCAACCATTCAAATAAACATGGTTTGATTTGAAATTAGTGGTAATTACTCAGATGGTTAGGGGCTACTTGAGGTGGCTTAGCACAAGTAGGAGTTTGGAAATGATCGTTAGGGCGTGGGAGCGCAATTGAGATTTTCCTCCATGCCTAGTGATGCTGTATTAGCACAACATCCCTCATTAATTCTCAAAGAACATACCCTCCCTTGAATAGTACATCTTAAATGAAAGATGTTTTCCCTCTGTTCATCTGCATCTTCTTTGAGGTTACTTACATTTCTCCTCAAAAAAAGTATTTCACCATCGTTAGGTTCCTCCATAACTTCTTCTTCTAAATCCACCTGCAACACCGCTTCTTTCTCCTTTTCATCTTCACCATAGCCATCAAAGATGCAAGGTAGATCAAAGTCCACCTTATTATCTTCATGTCTTTGGTCCACTTCATTTGAGACAAAGGGTTGTTTAGCTTTCCTTTTTATTTCAAGCTTGAAGGAGTGTAAATTATCTCTTAATTGCCATATTGCAAGGTCAAGATGATGTGTTTTGAAGTCAAGGGAGCCAATCTTAATGCCAAGGGAGTCAGCTTTATGTTTTAAATTGATTAACTTCTTAAGTGACATAGCAATTAGATTTTTGGGAGCTAACTTTCGTGTTTGGGGTTTGTGTTTGAGGGCGTATATGAAGGCTCGGGGTTCAGGCAAGGATTTGACCTTGCTCTAATACCAAAGTTTGTGTATCTCTCAAGGGTTAATCTCAACTCAGTTCAAGAGTTAAAGCTAAAAGCAAGAAAGATTACAATTAATGGAAAAGGATAAAACTAAACTAATCCTTAAATATAGATTTCACAACCAAATATCAATCTAGTGAAAACTAAACTCTTACTTGGATATAGATATTACCACCAAGATTGAGTTGAGGGCCCTTAAGCTTAATTAGGATATAGATATCACAACCTAATCAAGGATTAAGACTCACTTGATCACCACTCTACTCGGTATAAGTAGAGATAAGCAGGTAAAGTATTTAGGTTTTCAACAAGGAGTAAAAGCTCAATGCACATTCTTCTCACTCAACATCAACTTGATTTACAAAATGGGCTCTATGACTATATATAAGGCAAGCCCAAGGCCTTTTCCTACTTTATTAGGTAACCTCTAAGAGGTTACCTAAAGATTAGGAAACCTTTTAAGCACACTTACTTAGCTAAATTACATTGCATGTCCTTAAAGCAAGCTATACATGAGTGATGAGTTTAGTAACTAACAAAATAAACAACTAAACTCTCTCTTAATCATCTTAGGCAGCTTGGTTACAATTTCCTTGCTAGAAGGGTTTGTATACACAGCTACCACCTCAAAAAGGAATGCCTTTACATGGTTGCCACTTCAAACAAAAGGTGTTTGAATACATGCTTGCCAAATGGCACTTCCTCCTTGACCCACATAGCGTTTCCTCCTTGAATGGGTCATAGGATGACTAAGCTTCTCTAGATAGCCAAGCAAGCACATAGGTTGTTGAAGAATACCATTCTAAGAGGGTAAACCCTCTAGGCAAAGTAAATGGCTGGATAGGCCCCATGTGTCCCAGTTTTTGAAATATGACTCTACAATGTGTGTAGCATCATTAGTTTTGTTGCATGGAAAGAAATAAGCCATCTTTGAAAATCTGTCTGCCAGTACAAATATAAAACCCTTGCCCCCTTAGGATCTAGGTAAACATAAAATGAATCCATGCTTACATCCACCCAAGGTAAAGTATGGACTGCAAGGGGTGTGCATAAGCCGTGGGGTAAGGTATGACTTTTGGCGGCTTGGCACGTTCCAGATCTTCTAAGGATGTATTGAACATCATTCTTTATCCCTTGTCAGTAATAATGCTCCCTTAACATAGTTAAGTTCTTGGACTCTCCAAAATGACCAGTTGAAGTGCCACCATGCACTTCCATAATCACAAGCTCATGAGTGCTACACTTAGGGATACATAACCGAGTACCCTTAAATAAAAAGCCCTCTTGGACTAAGAGATCTCCCTTGCACTGCTTTTGGCACCTAGAATACAACTTCCCAAGGTCTTCATCATCACCATATAGGCTTTTCAGGTGATCAAAGCCAAGAACATAAGCATCTAACTAAAATAAGAGCAAGTTCCTCCGAGATAAAGCATCGGCTCCTTGGTTGAGTTTTCCATATTTGTACTTGATTGCAAAGTGAAATTATTGTAAATACTCAATCCATTTTGCATAACATGAGTTTACCTTATTCTGGCCTTGAACATGCTTCAAAGCCTCACGATCAGAATGAAGAATAAACTCACTAGTAATCAGATAATGACTTCAGTGCTTTAAACACCTCAGAATGGCATAAACCTCTTAACCATTGGTGGAATACTTCCTCCTTGAATCACATAATTTCGCACAAAAGAAGGCTAAAGATCTACCTTCTTGAGTAAGAACACCACCTATACCAACTCTGGAGGCATCGCGCTTAACTTTAAAGACTTTATCAAAGCACGATAGACCTAGAACTGGTGCTTAGGTAAGCTGTTTCTTCACTTCCTCAACGGCAGCTTGGGCTTTAGGGGTCTATTGGAATGACGTACCCTTAATCATCTCAATCATAGAAGCCATAATGGTGCTGAAGTTTCAAATAAACAACCTATAGAAGGAAGCTAACCCATGAAAGCTCCGAACATCATATATATTGTGAGGAATAGGCCAAGATCGAATGACCTCTATCTTGCTCTCATCTACCTTAATACCATCTCTAGCTATAATATAACCTAAGAATGCTACTTTAGGAGTGAAAAAGGCACATTTCTTAAGGTTGCCGAACAATCTTTCACGTTCCCGAACAAGCATAACTTGAATAAGAAGATCTTTATGTTCATGCTCCTTCTTGCAATAAATTAAGATATCATCAAAGTAAACTACCACAATCCTGCCACTATACGGCCTAAACACTTGATTAATCAATCTCATGAATGTACATGGGGCATTTGAAAGTCCGAAGGGCATAACTAACTATTCATAAAGCCCTTCCTTAGTCTTAAAGGTTGTCTTTCACTCGTCACCTTCTCGGTTTCGAATTTGGTAGTAACCACTTCAAAGATCAGTCTTAGAAAACTCTTGGGAGCCATACAACTCATCTAGCATATCCTCAAGTCTAGGTATTGGATACCTATACTTGATTGTGATCTTGTTAATGGCTTTACTATCCACACGTATATGCATTCCTCTATCCTTTTTAGGAACTAGTAAAGCTGGTATGATACATAGACTTAAGGACTCATGGATCAAGCCCTTAGACATTAGCTCCTTAACTTGGCATTGAATCTCCATGGTTTCCTTGGGATTCATCCTATAGGCTGGTTTATTAGGTAGGACAGAACCCAAAATGAGATCAATGTGGTATTGGATTTTTATTTTAGGAGGTAAACCCAGGGGTATTTACTCAGGAACAAATGACAGAACTCTTGTAAGAGTGCTTTGGGTATCTGACGTGAGGGTAAGGGAGAATCTAGTCCATCTTAGATATTAATATCCACCCTCTAAAGGCCTTAAATTCACATTGGGAGGCCTTTAACAATGGTTCTAATGGAGTCCCCTTACGCCAAGATAAGGAAAAAGGTCTTAAGAGTCTAGCAAGGTCTAATGCAAGTGACAAACTCCAAGCAATGGCTCAAATCCTGAAAAAGAGCCATGAAGATTCAGCCCGGTTTAAAGGGCAAAAAATACCCAGTTTTGTTCACTTAATTTCTTACACTGCAGTGCAGCTTAAGTTCAATATTTTTACATTTTTAGGTCCCTCTGGGTGTTAACTTTTAGGTCTAAGCATTAGAAGTCAATCATGCTGATGGAGATCTACCCATGAACCTTAATTTGGACTAAGGGGGTAGTTAAGCTAATTAGGTTTTAACAGCCCAAACTGAACAAAAACCTAAACTTTTGCTAGGAATATAAAACAGCAGGCTCTGGGTTCAAATAAGAATATAAGCCCGGTATTGTGTCATTTATTACTTTAACTTCTATGAGATTTAAGTCCAATACTTTGCCATGAGCTTAATATTTGTGAAGTTAGCTTTCCAATAAAGCAAGTTCTAGGTCATCTGCACTTCATTTGCCCATACAAATTTGCTCTCAAATCCAGCTTGTCCAAACTGCCTGGTTAAGCTAGATTATACCTAGTTTTTTTTTTTTATTATTTGCTGGCCAAATGACATCTAAATTATGCAATTCTTTTTTTGTGAGTTAGTTTAGGATGTTAAGCAGTCAAGCATACCTAGCATGGTCTAAGGAAAATGAGATAAGCCATCCAGTCCAGCTCATTTTGACAAATTATCCGGATAAAGCCCAAGAATGCACTATTCGATTAATTAGGCAAATTGAGCTTCCTAATGATGTGCAAATCCAGATTTCTCAAATGGGGGGGGTCTTGCAGACATCTTAACGTTTCCCCCCTATGGAAGAAAACCTAAGATTACTCATCAAAATGAGGTGGCAAATACTGAGCCATGTTCGCCTCTTCACAGTCAGTTTCTTCACCTTGAGGGTTTACCCTCTTGGGTGGGTTTACTCCACCAACCATTGTGCTTACTTGGCTGCCTAGTAATGCTTAATCACTATGTGACTCATTCATAGAGAAGGTGACACGTGGGTTAAGGAGAATAGGCCATTTTGCAAGCTAGCATTCGAAAACCACGGCATGAGCTCGCATACATGTGCAAGCCTTGTTCTTTTGATGTGGCAGCCATGAGAGAAGTCCTTCCTAGGGAGGAAAACATGACTAACTATCCAAGGATCATCAAGGAAGAACCTTAGGTTAATCATTTTGTTAGTTACTAAGCTTTTTGTTCATGTTACCATTGTTTAGAAACAAACTATGTAATTTAGTTAAGTAAGTATGATTAATGAGTTTCCTAATCATTAAGTAACCTCCTAAAGGTTACCTAGTGAGGAAGGAAAGGCCTTGGACTTTCATTATAAATAGTCCAAGAGTTCATTTTCTAAATCAGTGATGAATATTTGAAATCTGAAGTTGAGTTTGAAACTCCTCAGTGTTGTTACTTTAAATGCTGTAATTGCCTATATCTAGTTTAGCCAATTAAAGTGGTGATCAAGTGAGTCTTGATCTTAGTTTGGTGGTGAAATCTGTATCCTAACCAAATATCAAGGGCCCTGAAAAAATTCTTAGTGGTGAAATCCGTATCCAAGAATTGTTTCAGTTCTATCGATCTTTTAATTTCCAGCTTTTTACTTCCTCTCCCTAAGCACGCCGTGTGATACTCATATTTGGTATCGGAGCAAGCTCAAATCCTTGCCTGAACCTGAGCCTCCATATATGCCCTCAGACACAAACCCTAAACGCAAAAGTCAGCTGTTAAAAATCCAAGTGCCATGTCACTTAGAAAGTTAATCAAGTTGAAACCTGAAGCTGACTCCCTTGGCATCGAGATTGACTCCCTTGACGCCAAAACACATCATCTTGACCTTGCAATACAACAATTGAGAGATACATCACATGCTTAATCGAAGTGAAGTGATTAACGCATTTTATCTGGCCTACCAGTTTTAGTCCGAAACTGCGCAGTAAAATGTTTTAGTGGAATTCTCCCAGTTAAACATGCTTTAACCTTCATTTCTTTACAAGAGGTTTTGTACACACCTTAATGTATTCCACCATGGCCTGAAATTAAAATCATCCTCCTACCAAGCTATAGTAGAAAAACAAAAGAGGAGCGTGATTTTTCAGCCAGATATGCTGGCCAAAATTTGAGGACAAATTAATTTCTAGCAAGGGGAGGATGATGGATATCAGCCCATGCAATCCTCAATTAGCCCTAATCATTTTTGAACATGTTTCAGGTTTAAGTTGATTCATCAACCTAAACTTAATTTAACTTTGATTTCTTTGCTAAGAGAGTTTATTGGAATTCGAATAAACTTAACTATGCAATTAAATAAGTTTTAAATTAAGTATTTTTATCCAAATTTTCAATGGACTCAAAACAGAAGGCCCTAGGTTCAGTTAACCAACATACCAGGTTTTTGTGAGCTTAATTACTTAGGCGCTTTGACGTTTAATCAAATATTGTGCCATGGGTTTGAAGTCAAGAAGTTAGCTTTTTAAAAAAACAAGTTTCAGCTCATTTGAACTTCATTTGCCCATCCAAATTAGTCTTTAAATTCAAACTATCTAAACTGCTGGGTAGAGATATGAATGAGTACAGTTTTGTGTGTTGCATTCCTTAGACTTCTTTTGGGTTTAAGTCTGATATTTTTGCATATTTTGGTTCCCTAAGATGTTATCTACATGTTCTGATTGAGAAATTCAAGTTAAGTCAAGTGGAAATTGAAGAACCATGTCATTTTTGTAAATGTGCACGCTAGAATCTGGTTTAGACCAGTATGAGTTTTCTGAGGGTTTAGACCATCAAATGAAGTCATAAATGTGTGATTCCACTTGGAGGCATTAGGAGACATCTAAGGCTTTCCAACCTTATGTGTAAATCCAAATCATTCCCATGTTTGCATGGGATATGTGGCATCCAAACAGAGCCTCCAATCTGCATGTTTCTGCCCTATTGCACCTAATTGGTGCATTTGGTGGTTGATGTTTTTCCATCCATCCAATTTGGTCCTAGTAGCATGATTAGGCTGTTAAAGGAGTCTTGGACATAATCATGGAGCAACCAATTGAAGAACCAATGAGAAATACGGAAGAAAAGGCAGAAGTGTTCTCATTGGCTAGCCGTAAAGCATAAAGGAACTAGCAGCTTTTCTTCTTTTCTCTCACACTTAGCCAGCTGCTTTCTTGCTTAATTGGTTGCTTAGTGATGAGTTAGGACTTTAGTCTTTGGTTTAGCTAGACTTAAATTTTGTAATTAGTTTAATTAAGCTTGTTTTGTATTTAATTAGTTTTCAGTTTTAGTTAGGCCAGTTTTAAACTTGATTAAGAGGTTTCCTAAGCATGAAGAAGCCTCCTAATCCCCCTAGGCAGCCTTGTGAACAATTTTAAAAGGCCTTAAAGCCTCATTTTGTAAGCACAACTTGATGAATTTTACAGAAAAGCTTGAGTGAAAACTCTGCTGCAAGGGTAGATTCTCTTTTGTTAAATCCCTAAGTGCTGTATCTCTAAGTTGGTTCCTTAGAGTGATGATCGCTTAGATCTAAATCAAACTTCTTAGTGGTGCTTTACTGTATCGAAGAAGCCTAATTTTGGTTGAACTCTTGAAGAGTTTGATGGTGGTATCGGTATCCATCAATCCCCTTAAGTCTAGATCTTGACTCTCTAGGTGTGGATTCATTTGGGTGACTTAAGTTCATATCTTTCACTTTTATCTTCAAATTCATTTGTTTTCATTCTAAAGTGAGTTTGAGTTTGTCCCTTGATTGTAATCTTTCATGGTTTAACTTACACTCTTGAATTGAGTTTAAGCTTAACCCTTGAGAGGTGCATCACGCCGAATGGGCAGCTGTAAAGGAAGAGTTTGAAGAGGAGGAAAAGGGGAATGATTTTGAAGATAACCTTGAGAAAACTCTACAGGAGTTAGTGGAGGAGGCTGATAAAGGAGAGATGGTGGTTTTGAGAAGAGTTTTGAGTAACCAGAAAGGAGCAAAGGTCGAGCAAAGAGAGAACATATTTCATTCCCATTTTACAGTTCAAGGGAAAGTATATTTTGTGATCATTGATGGAGGAAGCTGTGCAAACATGGTTTCTCTAAGCATGATTGAGAAAATATGCTTGCAAACCACGACTTATCCATACCCTTATGACATCCACTAGCTGAATCAAAGAAAGGGCACCCAAGTAAAGTCTCGATGCCTTATTTCTTTCTCCATTGGAAAGAACTACCAAGATGAACTTTGGTGTGATGCAATTCCATGGATGCTTAACATATGCTTTTGGGAAGACCATGGTTATATGAGTGTAGGCTTATACACAATGGCTACTTGAATACTTAATCCTTTACTAAGCATGGCAAGAAGATTGCCCTATCCCCTTTATCCCCATATAAGCTCAACCAAGATAAGCCTCAAAACAAGTCAAGCCAATCCAATTTGCTTCTTACTTTTAGTGAGCCATTGTTAAAGGCCTCTCATCATGAATTCAAGGCCTTTAGGGAGTGGATATTAAGCGTCTAAGATGAGCCAGATTCCCTCTAACCCACTCACCCTATAGCTGAAGCGCTCATATAAAAGTTCTGTCATTTGTTTCCTGAAGAGATACCCACGGGTTTACCTCCTACGAGGGATATCCAACACTATATTGATCCCATTCTTTGTTCTATCCTACCTAATAAGCAAGCTTACCGAATAAATCCCATGAAAACCATGGAGATTCAATAGGAAGTTGAGGAGTTGATGTCTAAGGTCTTGATTTGAGAGTCCTTGAGTCCGTGTGCTGTGCCTGCTCTTCTGGTTCACAAAAAGGGTGGAGGAATGCATATGTGTGTGGATAGCAAGGCCATTAACAAGATCATAATCAAGTAAACGTATCCAATACCTAGACTTGAAGATATGCTAGATGGGTTATATGGCTCTCAAGTGTTCTGTAAAATTGATCTTCGAAGTGGTTACTACCAAATTCGAATCATAGAAGGTGATAAGTGGAAGACGACCTTTAAGACTAAAGAAGGGCTTTATGAATGGTTGGCTATACCCTTTAGTCTTTTAAATGCTCCAAGTGCATTGATGACGTTGATGAACCGAGTGTTAGGCTGTATATAGGCAAGTTTATGGTAGTTTACCTTAATATCATGATTTATTCAAAGAATAAGCATGAACATCAAGATCATCTTACTGAAGTTATGCTTGTTCTGGAACGTGAAAGATTGTTTTATAACCTTAAGAAATGTACCTTTTCACTCCTATGGTAGCATTCTTAGGTTGTACTGTACCTGGACATGGTATTAAGGTAGATGAAAGTAAGATTGATGTAATTCGGTCATGGCCTATTCCTAAAGTATTCATGATGTCCGAGCTTTTCATGGATTACCTTCCTTGTACAAGAGGTTCACTCGAAATTTCAGCACTATTATGGCTCCCATGACTAAGGTTATTAAGGGTACATCACTCATTCGGACCCTCAAATCCCAATATGCCTTTGAAGAGATCAAGAAAAGACTTACTCGAGCACCAGTTCTTTCCTTGTCGTGCTTTGATAAAGTCTTTGAAGTTGAGTGCGATGCTTATGTGGTTGGTATAGCTCGTGTCCTTACTCAAGAAGGTAAACCTTTGGCCTTCTTTAGTGACAAGTTATGTGATTCCAGAAGGAAGTATTCAAACTATGATAATGAGTTTTATGCAATTGTGAGGTGTTTAGAGCATTAGAGTCATTATTTGATTGCAAGTGAATTTATTCCACATTCTGGCCATGAGGCTTTGAAGTATATTAAAGGCCAACACAAGTTAAACTCATGCCGTGCTAAGTGGGTTGAGTTTCTCCAGTCATTTCACTTTACAATCAAGCAGAAATCCGGAAAGCTCAATCAAGGTGCCGATGCTCTATCTCGGAGGTATCTACTTTAGTTCCAATTAGATACTTGTGTACCTTAGGGAGTTGTTTGTCACTTGTTGTAAATACACGAAAGGAGATTTCTTGATTCAGGAAGGGTTTTTGTTCAGGGGTACATGGCTTTGTGTACCAAAGTGTAGCACTCGTAAGTGACTAATCAGAGAAGTGCATGGAGGTTCCTTGTCTAGTCATTTTGGTGAATCTAAGACCTTAACCATATTAAGGGAACATTATTACTGGCTCAGAATAGAGAAGGATGTTCAAGACATCATGAGGACATATGGAACATGCCAAGCTGCCAAGAGTCACACCTTACACCATGGGTTCTACACACCCCTTCCAGTTCCTCCTTGACCTTGAGTGGATGTAAGCATGGACTTTATTATGGGTTTACCAAGAACCCAAAGGGGTAAGGATTCTATATTTGTGGTGGTAGGCAGGTTTTCAAAGATGGCACATTTCATACGGTGAAACAAAACCATTGATGCTGCACACATTGTCGAGTTCTACTTTAAGGAGGTAACTAGATCGCACAGTATCCCTAAATCCATTATTTCTCATAAGGATATAAAGTTTTTAAATCATTTTTGGGATACCTTATGGAAGAAACTTGGCACTAAACTCATATATAGTACCAGTTGTCATCCCCAAACTAGTGGGCAAACTGAAGTGACTAATCGAACCCTATGTACTTTACTAAGGGCTTTAATTAAACCTCATGCCAAAGCTTAGGATTTGCTCTTACCACATACATAATTTGCTTATAATAAGGCTCCAAGTAGGGTAATTGGTCTATCTCTTTTTTAAGGTTGTGTATGGGATTTAAGAGATTCAAGAACTCCATGAGTTAGTTAAGGGTAGAATTAAGAAAACTAATGCATCCTATGAAGGCCAATCTAACAAGCATAGGAGAAAGATGGTTTTTTAGACTGGAGGCCTCGTTTGGATACGCCTTAAGAATGAACAATTTCCCTCCAAAAGAAAGAACAAGTTAATGCCAAGAGCTGATGGTCCTTTGAGGTTCTTGAATGAATTAGTGACAATGCTTATAAGGTTGATTTACCAAGTGACTATGGAGTTTCAGCTACATTCAATGTAGCTGACTTGAGCGCTCATCAAGCCGATGATTACCTACAAATTTGAAGATTAAATCTTTTCAACAAGGGGTGGATGATGGAGTCCCATTAAGCCAAGACAAGGAAGAAGTTCCTAAGAGTTTAGCAAGGTCTAATGCAAGTCGTAAGAGTTTAGAAAGGTCTAATGCAAGTTCTAAAGTCCAAGCAATGACTCAAATCCTGGAAAAGAGCCACGAAAGATGCAACCGGGTTAAATGGCCAGAAAGTACCCGTTTTGTTCACTTAATTTCTTAGGCAATGTTGTGGATTAAGTTCAATATTTTTACATTTTCAGGTTCCTCTAGATGTTAACTTTCAGGCCTAAGCATTAAAAGTTAATTATGCTCAATCGATGTGAAGAGATTAGGCTATTTCGTCCAGCCTGATAGTTTTGGTCCAAAACTGCACAGTACAATGTTTTAGTGGAATTCTCCTACTTGAACATGTTGTAACCTTGATTTCTTTACCGGGGGGTTTGTACACACCCTATGGTATTCCCCCATAGCCTGAAGTTAAAATCATGGCCACCTTTGATTGGTGGAAATAAGGGTAAAAAATCAGACAGTTTTGAGCATCTAGAACCCGGTTAAGCACCTACATGTTTTTCCTTCTCAAGTGGGTTTGCTCAGCTATTGTCTTGCTTACTTAATTCAATCATGAGTCAAGGCAGCTAGAAACACCGTGAGTTGCTGCAGTAATCTGTTTTGGAAAGAGCAACCAATAAGAAAGCAAAGAGAGAAAATGCACCCTTTATCGGGATTGATCAGCCCAAAAGCAATCCCCCTTTACAGCTACTTTTCTCTGCTTTTCCTCAGAAAACTAATGTATTAAGCCTAATTAGTTGTATTAAGGTTAGGTATAATCATTTGTCTTGCGTTCCACGTATTCTAGATGTAATTAGCTTAGATTAATCATGCTTGTAAACTACATGAGTCCTAAGCACTTAACTAAGCACAATTAGATGTTTTCTTCCAAGGGAGGGAACCTCCTTAGCTAGTTTGCTACCTTAGGGCCATGTGTATAAGGCCTTTGAAGGCTCATTTTATAAGGATACATTGATATTCCATTGCAAACCAGAATTGAGAGCATTGCTTTCGTTCCTCCTCAAACACTAAACTTGCTTATCTCTAACTAGGCCAGTTAAATCGGTGTTCAAGCACAGTCTTAAACTTGATCAAGTGGTGTTTCTGTATCTCAATCATAGTTTGATGGCCCTAAGCTTGATCTTAGTGATGTTTTTGTATCCAAGTTTCGGGTTTAGAACTGTCCTTCAACTCACGTTTCAGTTTCGGATTCCTTGAGTTCAACCAAAGAGTCGTGAGTTCTTAGCCTGATCATTACAATTCAGTTGAGTGTAGGCATTTTCCCTTGAGCTTTACATCATATTTACTATCAGAGTATTGGTTTCTCCTTGGCCTGGTATCTCCTCCACCTTCCAAGAATCATTTCTCCTTTCAATGCAAACACAATACTCATTCTAGCTTAAACACAAACTGCATACACCATGGGTACTAGTACAAGTTTGGATGAGAAATTTAAGGCAGTTATAAAGAATTGCTAATCACTTTCAGATTAAAATGAGTTGTTAATGAGAAAACTCAATGAGGGAGTTCACCGTGACCACGAACTCCAAGCTCAGAATGAATGCTTAAGAGAGCAACTCGGTGTCATTTTGAAGAAAAAGCAGAAAGTGAATGAGAACCCCTCCGATGTGAACCTAGGAGGTATGAACAAGTCTTTAACCATAATGTGGATTCATCTGGTGTGGTTGAACCCTTGGGAATGGCTAGATTAGAACCAAGGTTTGAAGCAAACACCAATGATTTCAGGGTTAAAATTCCGGAATTTGAAGGCAAGCTTAATCCTAAAGAATTCTTGGATTGGTTGCATACTATTGAGCATGTTTTGCAGTACAAAGATATTCTTCAAGACAAGAAAGTCAAGTTAGCGGCTTTAAGGCTTAGAAAATATGCCTATCTTTGGTGGACTAACATATGTGCCAAACGGGTTAGAGGAAGAAAGTCCAAGATCAGAATGTGGGAGAAGATGAAATCCAATCTTAAGGCTCAATTTCTACCCCCAACCTATGTCCAAGATTGTTATTCTCAACACCATAATCTTACTCAAGGTAATATGAATGTTGAAGAGTTCACACGTCTATTTGAGAAACTTGTAATCAAGTGTGATCTTTAAGAGCCCGAAGAGCAAACAATCATTAGATACTTAAGAGGTCTGGATCCTAGGTATGCTAATGTGGTTGATTTGCAAGCTTACGCAACTTTTGATGAGGTTCACGTGCTTGCTCACAAGGTTGTGCAACAAAAGAAAGCAAGACAGCCCCTAAGCCTCAAAATCCCAAACCCTTTACCCAAAACCTACCCTTTAACAAGGGGAGTTTCTAATCCCATTTCTAAGCCCCCAAATCCAATCCCTTCCTGCTCCACAAAAGATTCAATCCCCTTAAAATAGACCCAATCCTAATCCCATCAACAATAGAAGGTGCTTTAAATGCCAAGGTCTTAGGCACATTGCCTCGAACTGTCCAAACCGCAAAGTAATCACCTTAGCCGAATAGGCAGTGGTAAAGGAGGAGTTTTAAGAGGAGGAAAAGAAGGATGGTTTTGAAGATAACATTGATGAAACACAAGAGGAGGTAGTGGAGGAGGCTGATGAAGGAGAGATGTTAGTTTTGAGAAGAGTATTAAGCAACCAGAAAGGAGCAAAGGATGAGCAAAGAGAGAACATATTTCATTCTTATTGTACAGTTTAAGGGAAAGTATGTTCTATGGTCATCGACAGAGGAAGCTGTGTAAGCATGGTTTCTCTAAGCATGATTAAGAAACTAGGCTTGTAAAACATGACTCATCCACACCCTTACACCATTTAATGGCTGAATCAAAGCAAGGGTATCCAAGTCCACTCTCGGTGCCTTATTTCTTTCTCTATTGGAAAGAACTACGAAGATGAACTTTGGTGTGATGTAATTCCCATAGATGCTTGCCATATCCTTTTAGGAAGACCATGGTTATATAAGCTAAGGGTTCTATATAATGGCTACTTGAATACTTACTCCTTTACTAAGAATGGGAAGAAGATTACCATAGCCCATTCAACCCCATCTAAGCTCCACCAAAATAAGCCTCAAAACAAGTCTAGTCAATCTAATTTGCTTCTCACTTTCAGTGAGCCATTATTAAAGGGCACCCATCATGAATTGAAGGCCTTTAGGGAGTGGATATTAAGTGTTTAAGATGAACCAGATTCCCCCTTACCCACTTAGCCCATAGCTAAAGCACTCATACAAGAGTTCTGTCATTTGTTTTCTGAGGAGATACCGACGGGTTTATCTCCTAAGAGGGATATCCAACACTGCTTTGATCTCATTCCTAGTTCTGTCGTGCCTAATAAGCCAGCTTATAGAATGAATCTCCAGGAAACGATGGCAATTCAATGGCAAGTTGAGGAGTTGATGTCTAAGGGCTTGATTCGAGAGTCCTTGAGTCCGTGGCCTGTGCCTGCTCTTTTGGTTCCTAAAAGGGTTGGAGGAATGCGTATGTATGTGGATAGCCGGGCCATTAACAAGATTACAATCAAGTATAGGTATCCAATACCTAGACGTAAAGATATGCTAGATGAGTTATATAGCTCTAAAGTGTTCCCTAAGATTGATCTTAAAAGTGTTGACTACCAAATTCGAATCAGAGAAGGTGATGAATGGAAGACGACCTTTAAGACTAAAGAAGGGCTTTATGAATAGTTGGTTATGCTTTTTGGTCTTTCAAATGCTCAAAGTACATTCATGAGATTGATAAACCAAGTGTTTAGGTCATATATAGGCAGGTTTATGGTAGTTTACCTCGATGATATCTTGATTTATTCCAAGAATGAGCATGAACATCAAGATCATCTTACTCAAGTTATGCTTGCTCTGGAATGTGAAAGATTGTTTGGTAACCATAAGAAATCTACCTTTTTCACTCTTGAGGTAAATTCCTAGGTTATATTGTATTTGGAGAAGGTATTAAGAGAGATGAAAGCAAGGTTAATGCAATTTGATCATGGCCTACTCATAAAGTATTCACAATGTCCGAGCTTTTCATGGATTAGCTTCATTTCGTAGAAGGTTTATTCGAAAATTCAACACTATTATAGCTCCCATGACTGAGGTTATTAAGGGCACATCATTCATTTTGAACCCCAACGCCCAATCTACCTACGAAGAGATCAAGAAAAGACTTACTCAAGCACCCGTTCTTCCCTTACCGTGCTTTGATGAAGTCGTTAAAGTTTAATGTGATGCTTCTGGAGTTGGTATAAGTGGTGTTCTTACTCAAGAAGGTAAACCTTTAGCCTTCCTTAGTGAGAAGTTATGTGGTTTGAGAAGGAAGTTTTCCACCTATGATAATGAGTTTTACGCAATCATGAGGTGTTTCGATCATTCGAGCCATTATTTCATTGCAAGTGAGTTTATTCTACATTCTAACCATGAGGCTTTAAAGTATATTAAAGGCCAACATAAGTTAAACTCACGCCATGCTAAGTGGGTTGAGTTCCTCTAGTCATTTCACTTTACAATCAAGCATAAATCTGGAAAGCTCAATCAAAGTGCCGATGCTCTATCTCGAAGGTATCTACTTTTGTTGCAATTAGTTGCTTGTATACTTGGTTTTAAGCATCTAAAAGCTTTGTGTGACAAGGATGAAGACTTTAGGGAGTGGTTTGACACCTGTTCCAAACACCCTAAAGGAGATTTCTTGATTCAAGAAGGGTTTTTGTTCATGGCGACACGGCTGAGTGTACCAAAGTGTAGCACTCATGAGATGCTAATCAGAGAAGTGCACGGAGGTTCCTTGCCTGGTCATTTTGGTGAATCTAAGACCTTAGCCATGTTAAGGGGACATTATTACTGGCCTAGAATTGAGAAAGATGTTTAAGACATCCTAAGGAGATGTGGAATGTGCCAAGCTGCCAAGAGTCACACCTTACCTCACGGCTTATACGCCCCCCTTCAAGTTCCCACTTTGCCTTGGGTGGATGTAAGCATAGACTTCATTTTAAGTTAACATAGAACCCATAGGGGCAAGGTTTCTATATTTATGATGGTAGATAGGTATTTAAAGATCACACATTTCATACCACGAAACAAAAGCAATGATGCTACACATATTACCGAGCTATACTTTAAGGAGGTGACTAGATTGTGAGGTATCGCTAAATCCATTGTTTCTAATAGGGATAGAAAGTTTTTAAGTCATTTTTGGGTTACCTTATGGAAAAAACTTGGTACTAAGCTCATGTATAGTGCCACCTCTCGTCCTCAAACTGATGAGCAAACTGAGGTGGCTAATCAAAACCTAGGTACTTTACTAAGGGATTTGATTAAACCTCATGCCAAAGCTTGGGATTTTCTCTTACCACATGCTGAATTTGCTTATAACAAAGCTCCAAGCAGGGATACTGGTCTATCTCCTTTTAAGGTGGTGCAGGGGATTGATCCCCTAGGCCCCCTTGATCTCACTCCATGGTCATTAGATTAAAAGCCAAGTGCGGATGCAGCCGCTAGAGTGGAAGAGATTCAAAAGCTCCACGAGTTGGCAAAGGCAAGAATTAGGAAGACTAATGCATCCTATGAAGCCCAAGCTAATAAGCATAAGAGAAAGATGGTTTTTCAGCCGGGAGACCTCGTTTGGATAGACCTTAGGAAGGAACGATTTCCCTCTAAAAGGAACAGCAAGTTGATGCTAAGAGCTGATGGTCCTTTTGAGGTACTACAACAAATTAATGATAATGCTCATGAGGTTGATTTACCAGGTGACTATGGAGTTTCATCTCCGTTCAATCTAGCTGACTTGAGTTCTTACCAAGCCGATGATTACCTTATCGATTCGGGGATCAAATCTTTTCAAGAAGGGGAGGATGATAGAGTCCCCTTAAGCTAAGACAAGGAAGAAGGTCCTACAAGTCTAGCAAGGTCTAATGCAAGTTCCAAAGTCTAAGTAATGGTTTAAATCCTATAAAAGAGACATGAGGATGCAACTGGGTTAAATGGCCAGAAAACACCCGATTTTGTTCACTTGATTTCTTAAGCTATTTTATAGCTTAAATTCAATATTTTTCTATTTTTGGGTGCCTCTGGTTGTTAACTTTTAGGTCCAAGCATTAAAAGTCAGTCATACTCAGTTGAAGTGAAGAGATCAAGCCATTTTGTCTAGCCTATTAGTTCTGGTCTAAAACTACAGGGTAAAATGTTTTAGTAGACTTCTCCCACTTTAACACACTTTAACCTTGATTTCTTTACAGGGTGCTCACTTTTGATTGGTGCAAAGAAGGGTAGAAAACCGGGCAGTTTTGAGCTTCTAGAACCTGGCTAAGCACCTATATGTTTTTCCTTCTCAAGTGGGTTTCCTAAGCTGTTTCCTTGCTTGTTTGCTTCAATCATGAGTCACGGAAGCCAGAAACACCATGATTTGCTGCAAAAATCTGTTTTGGAAAGAGCAACCAATGAGAAAGCAAAGAAAGAAAGCGCACCCTTCACTTAGATTGGTCAGCCAAAAAGCAATCCACCTGTACGGTTACTTTTCTCTATTTTTCCTTCAAAAACTGATGTATGAAGCCTGATTAGATGTATTAACATTTAGTATTATCATTTGTCTTCCTTTTCTTACATTTTGATTGTAATTAACTTTGATTAATCAAGCTTGTAAACTAGATTAGTCCTAAGTGCTTAATTGAGCACAATTAGATGTTTCCTTCATAGGGAGGGAACCTGTTTAGCTGGTTTGCTGCCTTAGGGCCATGTGTATCATGCCTTTGAAGGCTTAGTTTGTAAGGATACATTGACATTCAATTACAAACCAGAATTGAGAGCATTGCTTTCATTCCTCACCAAACACTAAAGTTGCTTATCTCTAACTAGGCCGGTTAGAGTGGTGCTCAAGTGTAGTCTAAAAATTGATTAAGTGGTGTTTTTGTATCTTAATCATAGTTTAAGGGCCCTAAGCATATCTTGGTGGTGTTTTAGTATCCAAGTTTTAGGTTTAGAACTATCCTTCAACTCACTTTTCAGTTTTGGATTCATTGAGTTTAAGTAAAGAGCTGTGAGTCCTTAGCCTGATCATTGCAATTCAGTTGAGTGTGAGTGTTTTCCCTTAAGCTTTACATCAGGTTCACTAAAAGTGAAAAGCAAATCAGGTTGATTATACTTTTTTTTAGGCTTATTTTGGTGGAGGTTAGGTTGGGATAAAGGGGCTAGGGTAATCTTCTTGCTATCCTTAGTAAAGGGGTAAGTATTCAAGTAACCATTATGCATAACCCTATGGTCATACAATGATGTATTCTAGCCTCACTAATACACAAAGTGGTAAGAGGCAGTGAAGAATGCGCACGGGCATAATGTGGGGTGCTTGGAACTAAATGTAACTAGACAAGGATAGATGTGTATGTGGGCTGGCGAGGGCGATACGAAAGCGCCACCTTGGTTCATGCACTTAGGCAATCTTCTCAGTTCAACTAAGTTACAGAAGTTAATCACCTTTTTAGTTGAATCAAGAGGACCTAGAGACCCACTTGAGATTGCCACACTCAAGATATAACACTAGGATTTCAAAAAGAGAGATAGTCTTCTTAACTCAAGCTGTTCATTCATTCAAGGTTGTCTTAAAAAGAGGGATGGTCGGCCTTTTAAGTGAGCACTCAGGCAATTTAAACTCAATATCCAACTAAGGGGGACTGATGCACCCATGGCGAGCAATGAGGGTGATCATGTTCAAGGGTAATCCAACCCCAAGGAAGTCCAAGAGGCTATCTAAGTTGTGACAAAACTCAAAGAAGATCAATGCCATTACCCAGCAGTTTCAAACTACAAGTATAACAACTTGGTGACCCTAATCACCTAGCTTCAAGGTAGTTTAAGTCCATTTTATTGCTTTGGTTTTTAAGTTCAGAAAGTTAGCTTTCCAATAAAGTGAATTTCAAGTCATTTGGACTTCATTTGCCTGCCTAACTCAGCGCTCAAAGTTAAGCTATACAAGCTGCCTAGCTCAGCCATTTTAGTACCCGGTTTTATGGCTCCATTTTCTCTTCTATTAGATGAACTTTGAACCTTCAAATCCACTTTTTCAAACCCTTTTGGAGTGTACTAAAAGGCTAGCAAAAGTGTTTTAAGTCAAATACTTGGTTGAGGTTTCAAAAGCAGGTAAGTTCAGAAGAGGTGCAGCCTAATTATAGCAGATAGACACTTGTTTTTATCAGGGTCCAACTTTCCAACGGCTGGGAATCTGAGGCTACAAGAGGTCTTACCTGAAAATAGACTCTTAGGGATTTCTCCTAACTTTGGAATGAACATATTTGGGCAAGTATTTTGGAAGATATGCTTGTTTGAATTTGATACTGCAGTTCTGAAGAGTGCTGACAACTTTTTGCTTTTGCTTTTGCTTTTATACTTGCTTACTTTTTGGTCCCCTCCCCCTTTCCATTTGGCCTGTTGTTTTGGCCTTGTTTTTCATTGGTATTTGCTGAATGTTAAGGCCTATAAAAGTGGGGAGAACCTTAGATTGTAACTCGCTCATGAATGAGTTGAGTTTAACTCCCTTGTTTTCTCTCTGCTCTTGCTTATCACT
Organism: Carnegiea gigantea; assembly: GCA_029747015.1. NCBI lineage: Eukaryota > Viridiplantae > Streptophyta > Magnoliopsida > Caryophyllales > Cactaceae > Carnegiea > Carnegiea gigantea. The sequence continues at coordinate 675,229 of JAKOGI010000065.1, forward strand.
AGAATAGGTCCCCAGTGTGGTGCTCAATAGTCCTTGAAGATCAATTGAGTGGTGATATCTTATCTCACTTAATCCTTAAGGAGAGCTCTAAGTGAACTTGGTGGTGATATCTTATCAAGCTTAGCTTATCTTGTTCCATTGTTGATTGCAAACCCTTCCTCTTTTCTCTTCCATTTGCTACACTACTTGAGATCACTTCTTTGATCTTCACTTTAAAATTTTAGAGGTGCATCAGGGACCAAAAATACACTAGGGGGTGGGGAAGTGTCAATTCAGTCACCTAAGTACACGATTAACTCTACTCTAGCTTAGGCCACCTTATTAGGTTTAATGATGCTCCTACATGAGATGGTAAGCTTACAAGGAAGCTTAAGTACATCATCACAAGTTCACTTGCAGGGAGAAAACTAAGGAACAAGACCCTTGTACCAACTAGTGCTTAACTGGGTGAATAGGTGTTTTCCTTGTCTTTTTGGCTGGGTAAAGGCAGCACAAGGGGGTGCTTTATGGACCCTTTGGGCACTTGACTTAATAAATATTTATGTCTTTTTTCATGTCCAAAGTTTCAAAAAGGTTGGACATTAATAAGTCATCTTAATTCTCCTTGAATATGCCCTTTTCCAGATTGCTGCCAAAACTGCACTGTTTGAAAGATCTTGCTAGTTAACTTAGCAAATGACCTCCAAATGACTTGAAACTTGATTTATTTGAAAGTAACTTCTTGAACTTGAAGGGGGTGGCCAAGGCAGTCAATCATGCCCAGGTCTTCATTGCTCAAAAGTTGCACAATACCAGGCTAGGTTCTGCTTGAACTGGACAATAGGCGCGAGGGCTGGTTTGTGACCTCTTGGACCAAGGCATGTACTTTCCTAATCTCCTTAGTGCTAGGGAATCCTTAGTGCTTGCTGGTTGGTCTTCAAAAGGTTGTAAGGGATGGTCCCCATCATATAACCATGGTCTTCCCAAAACCATATGAGAAGCATCTATGGGAATTCGATCACAACAAAGTTCATCTTAGTACTTCTTTCCAATGGAGAAAGAAACAAGGCACCAAGTGTTCACTTAGATACCCTTGCTTTGATTTAACCATTGAATGCTATAAGGGGGTGAATGAATCATGGTTTGCAGGCCTAGTTTCTCAATCATGCTTGGAGAAGCCACGTTTGCCCAACTTCCTCCATCAATGATCACAAAACATACTTTCCCTTTTATCATATAATGGAAGTGAAATATGTTCTCTTTGCTCGTCCTTGGCTCCTTTCTGGTTCCTCAAAACTCATCTTAAAACCAACATCTATCCTTTATCGACCTCCTTCACTTCCTCCTCTTGAGTTTCTTTAATCTGATCCTCAAAATCATCCTCCTTTTCGTCCTCTTCAAACACCTCCTTAATGGCTATACATTCGGCTAAGGTTATAACCTTGCGGCTTAGGCAATCTGAAGCAATGTGTCGAAGTCCTTGGCACTTGAAGCTCCTCCTGTTCTTCATGGGGTTAGCATTTGGTGTATTTTAAGGGGTTTGGATCTTTTGTGGAGCTGGGGTTCTTTGTGGGAAGGAAGGGGATGGAGGGGGCTTAGAAAAGGGAATAGAACTCCCCTTGTTAAAGGGTTGGTTTTGGGTAAAGGGTTCAGGGTTTTGAGCTTTAGGGGGCTGGTTGGCTTTCTTTTATTGCTCAACCTTGTGAGTAAGCACACAAACTTCATCAAATGCAGTATAAGCTTGCAATTCAACCACATTAGTATACTTAGGATCAAGACCTCCTAAGTATGTAATGATTACTTGCTCTTCTGGTTCTTATAAATCATGCTTGATTACAAGCTTCTCAAACTCTCGTATATACTCCTCTACATTCAGATTGCCTTGAGTCAAGTTATGAAGTTGGGAGTAGCAATCTTAAACATATGTTGGGGGAAAAAACTAAGCTTTGAGCTTAGATTTCATCTTTTCCCACATTCTGATCTTAGACTTCCCTTCTCTAACTTCTTTGGCACACAAGTTAGTCCACCAAAGAGAGGCATACTTTCTGAGCCTCAAGGCTGCTAGTTTCACCTTCTTATATTCAAGAACATCCTTGTATTCAAAAACTCTTTCAACTATATGTAACAAATCTAAAACCTCCTCTGGGTTAAGCTTACCTTTATTCCCTGGGATTTTAACCTTAAAATCATTGGTATTAGCTTAAAACCGTGGTTCTTGTCTAGCTATTCTCAAAGGTTCATCTTCAGCAGATGAATTAAGATTATGACTAAACACTTGTTTTTGCTATCTAGGTTCAGATTAGGGTGGTTCTTTGCACATCTTCTGCTTTTGCTTCATGGGAGTACCTAGTTGTTTCTTTAGATACTTGATCTATGCCCTTAGTTCTTGAAATGAAGTGGTGATCTCATGGTTACTCTTTAAAATACCATCTAGCTTCTCTTCCATACTCACACTAGTACTCATGGTGTATTTAGTTTTGTGTTTAAGCTGGAAAAAGAATGTGCTTGGACATGAATGGGAATGAATCAGGAAAGGTGGAGGGATGTGCCAGGCTAAGGAGAAACCACGCTCTGATACCAAATATGATGGAACTGTGAGGGAGAAACATGAACACTTGGGCCTGAGTTCAAATGCTCAGGGAAAAGCAAGTTGAATTCAAGCAAAAGTCTAAGTGATTCTGTGAATGAATGTATGGATAAATGATAATCTAAACTCTCACTTAGATACAAAAACACCACTAAGTTTGCATTTAGGACCCCTAAACTTAATTTGGATACAGAAGCACCACCTAATTATGAGTTAAGACTTTACTTGATCCCCACCTTAACTGGCCTAGTTAAGGATGAGCAAGTGAAATGTTCAAGGAAAGAAAGGAGCAATGCTCTCAATTCTGGTTCTAGTAATATTCAAGTTATATTTATAAAATAGGAGCCTTCGAGGCCTTATAGCCCTTAACCTAAGGTCGCAAACTAGCTAACGAGGTTTCATCCCTAGGATAGAAACATCTAAAACATGCTTAGCTAAGCGCTTAGGACTAATCTAGTTACAAGCTTGACCAATCTAAGTTAATTACAACTAGAATGCAAAGGAGAGCAAGACAAATGACCATGCTTAACTTTAATACATCTAATTAGGCCTAATACATCAGATTCCTAAAGAAAATGTGGAGAAAAGTAGCTGTAAAGTAGGATTACTTCTCGGTTGGCCAATCTGGATGCAAAATGCATTTTCCGTCTTTATTCTTTCATTAGTTGCTCTTTCCAAAACTGAATTTTGCAGCACATCATTATGTTTCTGGCTGTCTTGAATCTTAATTGAAGAAACAAGCAAGGAACTAGCTGAGCAAACCCTCTTGAGAAGGAAAAACACATAGCAGCTTGACCGGGTTCTACAGGCTCTTTTCCGCACGGTTTTCTGCCCTTCTTTTAACCAATCAAAAGTGAGCATATTTTAATTTCAAGTGATAGGTGGATACCTTAGGGTGCGTATAAACCCCCTGCCAAGAATTCAAGGTTAAAACATGTTTAAATGGGAGAATTCCACTAAAACATTTTACCATCCTGTTTTGGACCAAAACTGGCAGGCTGGATAAAATGGCTTGATCTCTTCAATTTAATTGAGCATGATTGACTTTTAATGCTTGGGCCTGTAAGTTAACATCCAAAGGAACCAAAAAGTACAAAAATATTAAACTTAAACTGCAACGTAGCTTAAGAAATCAAGTAAACAAAATAGGGTATTTGTTGGCTGTTTAACCCGGATGCATCTCCATGACTCTTATCCAGAATTTGAGTCATTGCTCAGACTTTAGAACCTACATTGGACCTTGCCAAACTCTTAGGACCTTCTTTGTTGTCTTGGATTAAGGGGACTCCATCATCCTCCCCTTGTTGAAGAGATTTGATCCTCAAATCAGCAAGGTAATCATCGGCTTGGTAAGCACCCAAGTCATCCACATTGAATGCAGCTGAAACTCTATAGCCACCTGGTAAATCAACCTTATAAGCATTATTATTAATTCCTTCAAGTACCTTAAATGGACCATCAGCTCTTTGCATTAACTTGTTCTTCCTTTTGGAGGGAAACCGTTCCTTCTGAAGGTGTATCCAAATGAGGTCACTAGGCTGAAAAACCACCGTTCTCCTATGCTTGTTGGCTTAGGCTTGGTAGGATGCATTAGTCTTCTCAATTCTAGCCTTAACCAACTCATGGAGCTTTTGAATCTCTTCCACTCTAGCTGCTGCATCTGCACTTGGGTTTTGATCTAATGGCCGTGGGTTAAGATTACGAGGGCTTAGGGAATCAATCCCACACACCACCTTAAAAGGGGATGCACCGGCAGCCTTGCTTGGAGTCTTGTTACAACCAAACTCAGCAAGTGATAAGAGTAAATCCCGAGCTTTGGCGTGAGGTATAATAAAAGCCCTTAGTAGAGTACCTAGGGTCCGATTAGTCACCTCTATTTACCCATCAGTTTGGGGATGACAGGTGGTACTATACATGACTTTAGTACCAAGGTTCTCCCATAAGGTAACCCAAAAATGACTTAAAAACTTTATATTCCTATCATAAACATGGATTTAGGGGTACCATGTAATCTGGTTACCTCATTAAAATATAACTCTACAATATGTGCAGCATCATTGGTTTTGTTACATGGAATAAAATGAGCCATCTTTGAAAATCTATCTACCACCAGAAATAGAGAATCCTTGCCTCTTCAGGCAGGCCCAAAATTGTATCCATGGTTACATCCACCCAAGGTAAAGTAGGAACCGAAAGTGGAGCATGCACAGATGAGCTGAATGAAGCAAGCTTGAGTTTAGTCTTAAAATTCCCCTTAGCAGCAAGATATGACTTGACTTAAAGGCTATGCCACCAACCAAGACTAAGGATGCATCAGGAATGATTTAAAGGCTGGGCCACCCAAAATTCTACAAAGGTTCCACTTAAGACTCACCACCTTTGAGGAAAGGATAAAGAGAACTTAAGATTTGAGAGAGAAAGCTTTGAGCACTTTTTATGCAATTCGAATAATATGTACTTACAAGTGAGTATACTGCCTTATAAGTCTAACCGCAGCTAAAGCATCTCAAAATTCATAAGGGAATAATGTACACTTAGGGAAGAGGGGAGACATCTAATCGATCACCCTAAGTGCTCTAGCACATCACTGCTAGCTTTGGCTGCATCATTAGGGTTAATGATGTCCTTAAATGAGTTGTCAAGATTAAAAAAGATCCCAACCACATCATTCCAAGTCATTTGCAGGAGGAAGTACACATAGAAAACCAAGAAAAAGTCCCTCACAAATAGCTATGCTTAAACCAGGTACAGGGATGTTTTCCTTGTCCGTTGGGCTGGTTAATAACAGCACAAGGGAGTGCTTTTGAGGGGCTTTGGGCATGTTACTTGATAAATATTTAGATCACCTTTCACGCCTTAAAGTTTCACAAAAGTTAGACTCCATTAGGTCCACTTAATCAACCCTAGATTTGGACTGCGCTGAAGTAATGCCTAGACTATGCGGTTAGAAAGATCTTGCTATTTGACCCACCAATGAAATCCAAATGCCTTGCAACTTATTTTATTGGAAAGCTAACATCTTCAAATTAAAGTGAGTGACCAATAAAACCAATAATGACTGTAAAAGCTATCCCTAAAAGGTGGGCAAACTTATCTACATTCTGCCCAAAACTAACCGCGAAAGCATAACCTACGGTTTTGCTCTTCCCTTATTCTTGCTGAGGGTCTAACTCCATTTTGATGCATAAACCCCTTAGGAGGACTCTTGACCTTCATGAAAGATGAGAGCAACACATCCAAAGGGTTTAGGATGAGGTTGGAATTAGAGCTCCAAATCAGTACATGGGCCAAGCCCCCTTTGATGAAGCTTGTGAGCATTAGGGAGGATCTAGGAGCTCTCTTGTACTTGAGTAGGCATGATGTTGAATTTAGGAGTACTTACCCACAAGAGGGGGGTGAATTGTAGTGTTCCATTTTCGTGTACTTACTGACAAACACCCTCCTGATTGCAGGGGTTCTTCTTGAATTACAAACAACCTTCTGACTTGTTTGCACCAGATGTTTTCAATTTGCTCAAAGGCGAAAATCAACGAGATAAATGCGGAAATAAAGCACACACAATTTTTCCGTGGAAAACACCTCTAGCCCAACTGAGGTGTGAAAAACCACGACCTACCTCGTGTAGGATTTCACCGCTTTCACTGACGGGCTTCACACGTTACAAATGTAACACACCTTGTTATAACTTGCAACCACATAACCTTCTTTTCTAAGAAAGGTTACACCACGTCCAAATCTCATCAGATTGGACACGTCCAAAGTCCACACGACTGAGGACCACTCACTCACTTTTCTGATCCAAGATCAGGGTTACAAAGCACCTTACGGGGGTGCTTCTGATTTAAGCAGATGTAAGGTACAATGAGGTCCTAGTATGCCAATATCTTGAAAGCTCAGCTTAAACACAACTTGTCTCGGTTTTTCTTTTCTCAAGAGTAGCTCGAAAAAATTCTTCTCACTAGAAAAACCACTTTTGCACTTCTCCCTTTTTGCGTATGTTGTGTATGTTTCTCGTTTTTTCTCCTCTCCTGAATGGGAGTGAAATGTTGAGTTTTTAAACAAAAAATCCAACGGTCAAAAACAAAGAGAAGTGATAAAATCAGCTATGTTTAGCAAAGAGAGATTTTTGCTTAGCACAGAGAATTCCAACGGCTAAAAGATCCAATGAGGATAGAGTTTCCCAATATTGTAGGGATTTGATTTTGGAGGATAAAAGACTATCTTTTCCCCTTAAAAATAGTCATGAAATACCTGGAAAAGAATCTCAGCTTGAATTTTGAATTAATCACTTTTCAAAGGATAAGAGAGAAATATTTTCGGCTTTGGTAAACATTTTCCAAAATCAGTTTTGCAAATCTCCCAAGTGATTTTCATATCAAAAGATTTCCTACAGCTTAAATTGCTGTCTTGGAATTTCATCAAAATATATTAGAGCTTTTGGCCAACCAAAATAAGTTTTCCAAAGTGACCGGGTTTGGCCGTTGCAGTTCAGCAACACTCTAGGTACCCTGTACATAGGGTTGTTCAAACTTGGTGTTCTGAAGCAAATAGCGCAACCAATTCAAGAGTGGTTAGTTAGAGACTTTTCAAGATTGGCATATTAACAAGAGTCTAAAAAATAAAACCTAAATTACCCAAGACATCTTGTTGTAGATCCAGTCATCTTGTTCAAGACGAATACGCTGCCCCAACCACCTAGACCAACCTGTTTGCCAGGTTGTTCTTGTATCGCTTGAGTTCAGAAAGGCCTGTTTGCTGGATTGTCCTTGAAACACCTAGCCTGTTTGCCAGGTTGTTCTTGTATTGCTTGAGTTCAGGAACTGATCTTAACACACAATCAACTCATCGAGGTGGTGTTCTTGACTTGAGCGTGAGTCATCAAGGTATGAGACCTGTTCTTAAGACTTGTTCTCAACATTCAGCAAACAAGTTAAGACGCATATTGAAAATAACAGTGTATGCCTGTTTGGAGAACTTTGTTTGCAGCAACATTACTTAAGAGCATTTTACACTTGGGTTTGTTGTCATCAAAACTGAATATGCTAATTCAACAATTTTCCCATTTTTGATGATGACAAACCAAGTGTCCATATTAAAAAAATTGAATGCTGATGGGGATCGACGTAGGTACAAGGAGTTAGAGGTCAACCTACCCTATCAAGTCAAGGTGAAGCTCATTCGTCATAATTTGTCAATAGGTTACACTATTCTTCCCCCTTTTAGCATCATTAAAAAGCAAGAACAACAGGACGGTTGCAAGAAAAGCATATAAAGCATTGCAAATAGATATTTCATTGCAAAGAAAAGTAGTACAATGCCAAAACAACAAAACAAAGAGAGGAGGAGGAGGAGACTAGAGACCAGCCTAGACAATCAGGGAGCAGGGGGTGGTTTTGTTTGTAGAGGAGGAATGCTGGGGGCAAGGGTGGAGAGAAGGGAAAGCAAATCTTCATGGCGTTTGGCAGTGAGGGCTTGTTCCTCAGCAAGAGCAGCCTTGACGGCGGAGAGCTCATCCTTGAGGCGAGCATTGTCCTCAAGAACAGCCTCAACCTTGATGGAAGGTTGCCCAGAAACAGGTGGTCGAGGTGGTCGACGACCCTGTTTGGAGACTGACCCTTCGCCAACCTCATAGCCACACCCTAGCAGGGTGTCAATCCCAATCTCATCAATGATTTGGGCCGCCACTCTCCGTGTGAGCGCTATCCCAAAGTGCTCAAACACCCTTATCAGCAGAAACCCATAGCCAAGATCATGGGCTCGGGTGGTGTTCGCAATTCGCTCTATGCGGCGAATCATGATTGCAGGGAGGTTTATTGGTTCCTCCCGATCCAGTTGGTCCACCAGACATTGATCGAGGGCATCTGCTGAGTTTCGCCCTTGACCTCGCGGAATTATTTTCTTGATGGTGAACATAAACAATAGTTGGTGCAGGGAGGTCATTTCACCATTCTTAACCGAGAGGGGTGTTCTCAGGCCCTGTTTCTGACTGAGGCGTTAGGACACCTCTAGGAGCCTGGCTGTTGCTAGGGCAGTCTTGTCTTCCCTCACATACACAGCAAAGCCTTGTGAGGGCACCCCCAATATTTTCCCAAGTGTGGGCGCATCAACCTTAATGCCTTGCCCATTCACAAAACTTGTCACCACCCCTTTGGTGACACTGCAGTTGGCGTAAAAGTCAGCCAACTCAGGCACAGAACACCCCAACTGGGTGTTTGCAAACAAGTCGAGCCAGCCTTGGACTCACAACTTGTTCAGGAACACCCCTAGACCCTGTTCCTCGAAAAAACGTACATTTACTACCTTCCCCCTGACGACATTGCGCTTAAGCAATTGCGCATGCTTGTCAGACATAGGAGAGGGAGTGGACTTCTTTGGGCGTTTGGGAGGAGGAATAGAGGTGGTAGCACCTGGTAGGGGAGCTGTTCTGGGCTTTCTTTTGAGGGGTGAGTTTACAGGAGAGGACTTCACAGCAGGTTTAGAGGTTGATTTTTGAGGGGCTTGATCTTCAGAGGACTCGGAGAACACCGGTGTCCCCTGTTTGAAAGAGGTGTTCTCAGAGTCAGAACTCGAGAACCCCTCGGTAGAAGAAGAGGAAATCTCCTCGATGATTGGAGCAGAGGGTTGGAGATACGGGGAGCGGATTGAAAAGCTATTCTTGCAGATTTGCGAGAAGGCTTGGAGGATTTTGGAGAAGAGGGAGTTTAAGAGGGCTGAGACCTTGGTTGTGGCCTTGTCCTTGGCGTTCTGCTGCGCCTGGCCACTATTTTCACCCTTGTCCTTTTCTCTCCGGTTTGAGCAACCAGAGTAGTGAGTTCAGCCTCAGGGAGAGAATCCTTCTCCTGACTCTCCTCTGATGTCTCATTCGGATTCCCTCGGAAATCGACATTCAGATCCTCCACACACACGGCGTCAAAAGAGTCTTTCCCTGTTTCTGGCACTGTTTTAGGAAACAGCCCAAAAGAACAGGGTTCGAAATTATCACTAAACCCTTCAGGGGTTTCCAAGATTTTGTCTTGAGGCCCCGATGGTGCACCCTCCGACTCTACTTTAATGGGATATGCAACTGACCCCATAAGAAACACCAATTCCCTTCCACAATTGAAGGGAATATCGTCCGTCCCTATCCCGACTGACTTTAGAAACAAGCTTTTCAGAAATCTGAAAGGCTTGTACAGGATGGGGCGAGGGGGAGCAGGGATTGAGGACGCAAGAACCAGGGCTTTTGAGTGAGAGGTGTTGTTGGAAGCCATTGTTGCTAGAGGAGAGAGAGATTAGGGTTTAAGGCTATTTGCAGGGTTTACTTTTGAGCGAGACGAAGTCAGGTGAAAAGAAGAACTGAGAACAGGGCATTTAAAGAGAGAGACAGCACCCAAAATCTTTTAAAGATCTCTAGGTTTGCAACGGGTGAGAACATTAAAGGTGTGTGCCTTGGTAAGGAGGGAGGTTTAAAGAAAACACATTCCCATATGCATCGAACAACCAAGGGACGTACCTGTTCTTTCCGTTCAATCAAGATACCTGCCTGTTCTTCGCCGTTTGATCTTGATTTGACTCATTGGCACTAGGGGTGGCAGAGCTGCTCCAGTGATCCTTAGTGCATCCCCTTATGCTGCACTCTTTGTATAAATTAAAAAAATGCACGCAATTTGAGTGTATGCACTCATTGTATATAAATCACATCAGTTGCTAATAAGATTTGCAAACAAGGGGAGAGAACAGGGTGTAGAGGTTGTTTTTACCAAACCTAGTTCATGTCTTGGAAACAAGTATCTCAGGGTGTTCTTACCAACCCTAGTTCCAGTCTATTTCTCTCAAATTGATCTCTAGCTAGTGCCTTAGTAAATATATCACCAATTTGATTTTTCGTTGTGCAAAAATTCATAGAAATTAAACCCTTTTCAACATTCTCTCAAGAAATGATGTCGAATGTCAATATGCTTTGTTCTTTTATGTTGACATGGATTTTTGGCAATGTTAATTGCACTTGTGTTATCACAAAAAATAGAAATGCATCCAGTATCAACACAAAAGTCCTTAAGCTATTGTCTTATCCACAACAGTTGAGCACAACATGAAACTGCTGCAACATATTCAGCTTCTGCTGTGGACATGGCAACTGAATGTTGCTTCTTGGTAGCCCAAGATACCAAACAAGGTCCAAGAAAGTGAGCCATACCTGAGGTACTCTTTCTATCAACTAGGAATCCAGCATAGTCAGCGTCAGCATATCCAACAAGATCAAAATTGCAACCTCTAGGATACCATAAAGCTAAATTGGGTGTATGCTTCAAATATCTTAGTATCCGTTTAACAGCTTTAAGATGAGTTTCCTTAGGATTAGACTGAAAACGGGCACATAAACCAACACTAAAAACAATATCCGGTCTACTAGCGGTTAGGTATAGGAGTGACCCAATCATGCCCCTATAGAGTTTCTCCTCAACTGAGGGACTCCCATCATCCATAACCAACTTGGTTGAAGGAGAAATAGGAGTGTCTATGGATTTGGCCGACTCCATCCCAAAATGCTTAAGTAGCTCCTTGATATACTTTTGTTGATGGATCATGGTGCCGTTTGGAGTTTGCTTGATTTGTAAGCCTAAGAAAAAGTTAAGCTCACCTATCATGCTCATCTCAAACTCACTCCTCATCATATTTGAAAATTCATTGCATAAATCATGATGAGTTGCACCAAATATAATGTCATCAACATATATTTGGACAATCAATAAATGTTCCCCCTTAGTTTTTAGAAACAAGGTATTGTCTACCTTGCCTCTTCTAAAATTATTTTCAAGTAAAAAACTTAACAAACGTTCATACCAAGCTCTAGGAGCTTGTTTTAAACCATAAAGAGCTTTGTCAAGTTTGAAAACATGGTTAGGAAATTCACTGTTTTCAAAACCAGGGGGTTGTTTGACATACACCTCTTCTTTAAGGTATCCGTTTAGGAATGCACTTTTCACGTCCATTTGATATAGCTTGATTTCCATATGAGCTGCAAAGGCTATTAGGATTCGAATAGCCTCAATTCTAGCAACTGGTGCAAAGGTTTCTTCATAATCGATCCCTTCTTCTTGGTTATACCCTTGAACAACCAGCCGTGCCTTGTTCCTAGTGACTGTTCCTGACTCATCCAGTTTCTTTCGGAACACCCACTTGGTTCAAATGATTGTTCTCTCTGCAGGTTTAGGTACCAGGTGTCATACTCTGTTTCTTTCAAATTGATGGAGCTCTTCTTGCATTGCGTGACCCAATCTGAATCTGCAAGAGCTTCATTCACATTCTTTGGCTCAATGTTAGAGAGAAAAGCATAGAAAGCATAGAAATTCTTAAGCTTAGACCTAGTTTGCACTCCATTGTTAATATTAGACAGAATTTGATCACAGGGGTGTGAACTATGGTGCTTCCATGGTCGTGGAGTAAGTGGATCCACAGACACATGCTCTACTCTAGCCGTAATATTTGGAGAATCAGGCTCACGAACACCTCCTGAGCCTGTTTCTGCACCTGTTTGTAAGCCTGTTCCTGAAGAACATGGTCCCGAACAGGGTTCAACGGTGTTTCCCCCTGTTTGGTGTTCACCTTGCCTGCCGTTTTGAGGAACAACTTCTGGGCCTGTTGTCTCCATGGTGTTCTTACCTTGTCTCTCATGGGGCAACACTTCTTTTCGGATAAGATCTAATTCAAACTCTTCTTCCTGTGCACCATTCTTATTCAAAGTGTTAGATTCATCAAAAGCACATGCACACTTTCCTCAACGCACAAGGTTCTTTTGTTAAAGACTTTGTATGCCTTGCTGTGAGAGGAATAACCGAGAAATATTGCCTCATCACTCCTGGGATCAAACTTTCCTAAAGCATCCTTCCCATTATTATGCACAAAACACCTACAACCGAATGTTCTTAAATGCATAATGTTGGGCTTTCTGCCTTTGAAGAGTTCGTAGGGAGTTTTGTTCAAAATAGGTCTAATCATACATCTATTCATAATGTAACATGATGTGTTCAAAGCTTCTGCCCAAAAGTTCCTAGGAAGACCACTAGCAATAAGCATTGTCCTAGTCATGTCTTCTAGGGTGCGGTTTTTGCGCTCAACCACCCCATTCTGTTGGGGTGTTCTTGGGGCCGAGAAGTTATGATCAACACCATGCGTATTACAAAATTCTGTAAAACTTGCATTTTCAAATTCAGTACCATGATCAGACCTCAAGCTAACCAATGAGTGTCCTACTCTCTTTTCAACCTTTTTGAGAAGGGCAATAAAATTCTCAAAAGTTTCATCCTTGGAGGCCAAGAACAGGGTCCAAGTAAATCGAGAGTAATCATCCACTATGACAAGCACATACCTCTTCCCACCTCTACTTGTTATCCTCATAGGACCACATAGATTAATGTGTAATAATTCAAGAGGTCGGGTAGTGCTAACACACCTTTTTGATTTAAAAGACAATCTGACTTGTTTTCCTTTTTCACAAGCTTCACATACCCTGTCATCGTTAAACTTGATGGAAGGTAGTCCAACAACCAAATCTTTAGAAACAAGTTTGTTTAAAAGAGTAAGGCTCGCATGACCTAGTCTCTTGTGCCAGAGCATTATATCATCATTCACAGCACTCAAACAAGTCAGGTTGTTTTGGAGAAGTGTGGAAATACAAACTTTGTAAACATTTTTGTGATGCTTCCCCTTTAACACAATGCCTCCTGTGTTGGCATTGACAACCAAGCAATGTGTTCGTGAGAACACCACTAGATTGTTCTTGTCACACAGTTGGGACACACTTAGTAAATTATGCTTTAAACCATCAACTAAGTGCACATTATCAATTGAGTGGGAGAGAGTTTTACCAATGCTACCTATACCGACAATTGTCCCAGACTTGCCGTTTCCAAAAGCCACGCTCCCACCGGTTGAAGCTGTAAGTGAGAGAAAGTTTGATTTTTCTCCGGTCATATGCCGCGAACACCCACTATCAACATACCACAGCTGCCTGTTTTCAAGGTTATTTTCTGAGCTATTTGCCAGGGTGTTTCTTACCCTGTTTGCTGGGTTGTTTGTGGGGTTGTTCTCTCTCACTTCAGCTTGCAAAACAAATCAAGGGTTAGTTTTGGGAACCCAGATCCACTTGGGTCCCATTCTTTTAGACAAATAAAGCTCATCTTTCCTAATCCAGATTTGTTTCACATACCTTTCATTCTTTTCAATGGCATACCTTCTTGAAGGACATGAATATTGATAGTGACCAGTTTTACCACAATGAAAGCAAACAATGTTTTCAGGTAATCCCACATACTTTCTATGGATTGGGTAAACGGTTCGTTTAGGCTTATATCCAAGTCCCTTTTTGTTTCGACTGTGGTGAGTGTTTAACCAATCAAGGGCTTGTGAGGACTTGTTCCACAACCTGTTTGTGGCAAGGTCGTGTTCTGTGCGTTTTGCTTTAGCCGACAGGTTCTTGTTTTCAACAAGCAAAACTTCGACCTTTTCTTTAAGCTCAAGGGTTTCCTTTTCAGCCTTGGCTTGATTAGTGGTATATTTTACTTCGTTCAAGATCAAGGTCTCCCTAAGGTCATTTATGGTTTGATGTGAAGCTAGAATTTCTCTTTCAGCCTCAAGTTTCTCATTCTTAAGGATCTCATTTTCTAGTTCTAGGTCTCGGACATCTCGTTTCAATTCAGCACAAGTATCCATCAAGGTATACAAAAGTTTTTCGAGAGTTGCTTTATTGAGACCACGTACCTTGTTCTTGAGATCAGTCAAGCTGTTTGTGGATTCATCATCTGAGTCTGAGTCACTTTGTGCCATGAGAGCTACAGCATCTCCTTCACTTTCAGATTCACCTTCATCCTCAGAAGAGTCTCCCTAGGCAGCAAGCATAGCCTTCGAGAATCTTTTGCCTGAGGTGTTCACAGGTTGTTTTCGAACCTGTTTTCTGGGTTGTTCGAACTCCTGCTCTTCTCGAAGCAGAGGGCAGTTTTTCACAAGGTGATCTGGTTTGCCACATTTAAAACACCCTGTGAACTGTTCTCGGGGGGTGTTTCTGGATTTACTGAAGTCCTTTCTTCTGCTGTTTTCTTTGACCTTTTTGAAGAATTTCTTGAACTTTCGTGTCATTAAGGCCATCTCTTCATCCTCAAGGTCAGAGTCATCATCCTCTTGTGCTTTCAAGGCAAGCCCACGATCCTTCTTCTGCTCCTCTTTTTGTTGTGAGTTCTTTCTGGGTTCATAGGTTTGAAGATTGCCAATCAACTTGTCGAGGGTGATCTTGTTCATGTCTTTAGCTTCTTGGATGGCTGTCACCTTCGCTTCCCAAGACCGAGGCAAAATCCTTAGAATCTTTCTCACCAGCTCTTCTGTGGTGAAGGATTTTCCCAGGGATTTTAGCTCGTTTGTTATGTGGGTGAAGCGTGTGTACATATCCATCACGTTCTCACGATCACCCATATCAAACAACTCATATTGCCTCATAAGTAGCTCAATACGTGATTGTTTGACTTGACTTGTTCCTTCATGAGCTACATGGAGGGCATTCCATATCTCCTGGGCTGACTCACACTCCGAGATACATGTATATTCATCTGGACCTAGGCCAAAATATAATAGCTTCTTGGCCTTGGCATTCTTTTCCATTTTCTTATAGTCTTCAGCATCAAACTCTATGGGTTCCTTGGGAACCTTCTTACCATCTTCAAGCACCTTGGTGGGAACAAGGGGCCCGTTCTTGATGAGCATCCATAATCATAATCTTCTGCCTGAATATAGTTCTCCATCCTATTCTTCCACCAACTATAATGTTGGCCGTTGAAATAGGGTGGCCGAGTAATGGATTGCCCTTCAAGGATTCCTTGTGGTGTACTCATCTTCAGAATCTCTCAAGGTGTTAGCCCTTTTGTGAGAGAACCTGCTCTGATACCACTTGTTGAATTTAGGAGTACTTACCCATAAGAGGGGGTGAATTGTGGTGTTCAATTTTCGTGTACTTACTGACAAACACCCTCTTGATTACAGAGGTTGTTCTTGAATTACAAACAACCTTCTGACTTGTTTGCACCAGATGTTTTCAATTTGCTCAAAGGCGAAAATCAACAAGATAAATGCGGAAATAAAGCACACACAATTTTTCCGTGGAAAACACCTCTAGCCCAACTGAGGTGTGAAAAACCACGACCTACCTCGTGTAGGATTTAACCACTTTCACTAATGGGCTTCACACGTTACAAATGTAACACACCTTGTTACAACTTGCAACCACGTAACCTTCTTTTCTAAGAAAGGTTACACCACGTCCAAATCTCACCAGATTGGACACGTCCAAAGTCCACACGACTGAGGACCACTCACTCACTTTTCTGATCCAAGATCAGGGTTACAAAACACCTTACGGGGGTGCTTCTGATTTAAGCAGATGTAAGGTACAATGAGGTCCTAGTATGCCAATATCTTGAAAGCTCAGCTTAAACACAACTTGTCTCGGTTTTTCTTTTCTCAAGAGTAGCTCGAAAAATTCTTCTCACTAGAAAAACCACTTTTGCACTTCTCCCTTTTTGCGTATGTTGTGTATGTTTCTCGTTTTTTCTTCTCTAATGAATGGGAGTGAAATGTTGAGTTTTTAAACAAAAAATCCAATGGTCAAAAACAAGGAGAAGTGATAAAATCAGCTATGTTTAGCAAAGAGAGATTTTTGCTTAGCACAGAGAATTCCAACGGCTAAAAGATCCAATGAGGATAGAGTTTCCCAATATTGTAGGGATTTGATTTTGAGGATAAAAGACTATCTTTTCCCCTTAAAAATAGCCGTGAAATACCTGGAAAAGAATCTCAGCTTGAATTTTGAATTAATCACTTTCCAAAGGATAAGAGAGAAATATTTTCGGTTTTGGTAAATATTTTCCAAAATCAGTTTTGCAAATCTCCCAAGTGATTTTCATATCAAAAGATTTCCTACAGCTTAAATTGCTGTCTTGGAATTTTATCAAAATATATTAGAGCTTTTGGCCAACCAAAATAAGTTTTCCAAAGTGACCGGGTTTGGCCGTTGCAGTTCAGAAACACCCTAGGTACCCTGTTTACAGGGTTGTTCAAACTTGGTGTTCTGAAGCAAATAGCGCAACCAATTCAAGAGTGGTTAGTTAGAGACTTTTCAAGATTGGCATATTAGCAAGAGTCTAAAAAATAAAACCTAAATTACCCAAGACATCTTGTTGTAGATCCAGTCATCCTATTCAAGACGAATGCGCTGCCCCAACCACCTAGACTAACCTGTTTGCCAGGTTGTTCTTGTATCGCTTGAGTTCAGAAAGGCCTGTTTGCTGGATTGTCCTTGAAACACCTAGCGTGTTTGCCAGGTTGTTCTTGTATTGCTTGAGTTTAGGAACTGATCTTAACACACAATCAACTCATCGAGGTGGTGTTCTTGACTTTAGCGTGAGTCATCAAGGTATGAGACCTGTTCTTAAGACTTGTTCTCAACATTCAGCAAACAAGTTAAGACGCATATTGAAAATAACAGTGTATGCCTGTTTGGAGTACTTTGTTTGGAGCAACATTACTTAAGAGCATTTTACACTTGGGTTTGTTGTCATCAAAACTGAATATGCTAATTCAACACATGACATTTGCTTCATCCTCTCCTTCTTGAATGTGATTTGCCCTCAAATCATAACCATCTTCTTCATCCTCAAGGTAGGGTGTCAGATCACCTATATTAGAGGTAGGAGATACACCTATTTCCCTGGGCAATTATGGCTTATATGCACTGTCATTCACCTTCTCAAGGACCTTGAAAGGACCATCCCCTCTTAGCATGAGTTTGTTTGTCCTCCTTGAGGGAAACCTCTCCTTTCTCAAATGTGACCCTACTAAGTCCCCGGGCTTAAAGGTGATAGCCTTGCGATGCTTATTGGCCATAGCGTTGTACATCTCATTGCTCTTCTTAATCTTAGCCCGAATCTTTTGGTGTAGCTTCTTCATCTCCTTGGCCCTCTCCTCAGCCTCATAAGTCACTCTAGATTTAAGTGGAAGTGGTATGAGTTCTAAGGGAGTTAGACGGTTGATTCTAGAGCATGACTCGAAGGAAGAGTGGGAAGTGACAAAGCTTCGAGTTTGGTTGTATGTGAACTCAGCGTGGGGAAGCCTGAGATCCCACTCCTTGATGCTCTTACTCACCAAGCTCCTAAGCAAAGCAGCAAGTGTCTTGTTGGTGACCTCAGTTTGGCCATCAGTTTGAGTATAGTAGGAAGTACTATACAAGAGATTGGTACCAAGGAGCCACCATAAACATCTCTAAAAATGACTAAGAAACTTTGTATCCCGATCCGACACAATACTTTTAGGAATACCCTGAAGCTTAACAACTTCCCTGAAGTAGAGATGGGCTATGTGAGATGCATCATCGACTTTCTCATAAGGGATGAAGTGAGCCATCTTTAAGAAATAGTCCACCACCACCATAATAGCATCCTTGCCCCTTTGAGTCATAGGGAGGGCTATGAAATCCATGCTCACATCCTCCCATGGACGATTAGGAATGGGCAATGAAGTATATAATCCTTAGTGGAATTGACTTATGGCCTTTTGACAAAGAGAGCACTTAGAAATCATCTCATGAACATCACCACCCATTTTTGACCAATAGAACTATTCCTTGAGCATGTCAATGGTCTTGTTGATCCAAAGTGGTTAGCTTGTCCTCCTTCATGAACTTTCATTACAAGAAGCTGTCGGATTGGACCCTTTGGAATACGAAGCTTGTTGCCTTTGAATAAGAAGCCCGCTTGATAAGTGTTGGGGCTATGCTTGCTGCCCTCTTAATCATTGAGGTAATGCTTGAAATCCTCATCTTCTTGGTAGAGATCGCGGATGAGTTGGAAGCTTAGGACCCTTGCCTTTATCACGGTTAATAAGGCGTGCTACCTAGAAAGAGTATCCGCTACAGCATTGGTGCTCCCTTCTTATGCTTGGCCACAAAGGAGAAGCTTCGGAAGAACTCAACGCATTTAGCATGTCTTGGATTGAGCTTATGTTACCCATTCAAGCACTTTAAGGCCTCATGGTCCGAATGGAGGATAAACTATTTTGACCTTAAGTAATAAGACTAATGATCAAGAGCTCTCACCAATGCATAGAACTCCTTGTCATATGTTCAGTAGTTTTTCCTTGAGCCATTGATCTTACATAAGCACAGCCACTATACCTACTCCACTTGCCTCGCAATCAACTTCTAAGAGCTTATCAAAGTCAGGAAGGGCTAATATCGAGGCCTCACATAACTTGGTTTTGAGTTTCTTAAAGGCATCATGGGCAGCCTTGGTCAACTCAAATGATCCTTTCTTCATGCACTCGGTGATAGGGGCTGTGAGGGTGCTAAATCCCTTGATAAACCGCCTATAAAAAGATTCCAAGTCATGAATGCCCCTAACTTCGGTGATAGAGGTAAGAGTAGGCCACGACTTGATAGCTTCAATCTTCGCTTGATTCATGAAGATACCATCTTTAAAGATAACATACCCAAAAAAGGTGACTTGGGGTGAAAAGAAATCACATTTTTCCATCTTGCAGAAGAGCCTTTGAGCTCTTAAGACCTTGAATACTTCTTCTAAATGGTGTAGATGATCCTCTTGACTCTTGGAGTAGACTAGAATGTCATCGAAATAAACCACCATGAATCTTCCAAGAAAGGGCCTCAAGAGTTCATTTATTAACCCCATAAATACACTAGGGCATTAGAGAGGCCGAAAGGCATCACTAGCTACTCATAAAGCCCACCCTTTGTCTTGAATGCAGTCTTCCACTCAACCCCCTCTTTCATGTATATTTAATGATATCTACTCCTCAAGTCAATCTTAGGGAACACAAAAGAGACATGTAGTTCATCAAATATATCATCAAGTCTAGGTATGGGTTATCTATATTTGATGGTAATGTTGTTTATAGCCCTACCACCCACGCGCATACGAAAGGTACCATCCTTCTTGGGCACTAACAAAGCCAGAACTGAGTGAGGACTCATGCTCTCTCTTGTGTAACCTCTAGCCATCAATTCATCAACTTCCCTTTGGAGTTCGTTGGTCTCTTATGGGTTACACCTATAGGCAGCCTTGTTAGGTAGTGGATCACCGGGAATAAGGTCAATTTGGTGCTCAATGCCTCAGACTAAAGGGAGGCCGGGGGCTAGATCTTGTGGCAAGACATCTTGGTATTGTATAAGGGGGCGGATTAGGGGGTGAAAGGGAGTCACTTCCTCACTTTCGTTGCTTTCAAGCATGAGTAAAGCTAGAACTTGCCTACCTTTACTTAAAGCTCTCTCAACCCATGTTTCACTGAATATGAGATGGTCTGCCTTCTTCTCACTTGCCACCCCAGGCTTAGTTTTGTGGACTTGGTTTTGAGGTAGTGGTTTTAAGACAATGTTTTCCTTATCAATCATCAAGGAGTAAGTGTTCTTTAACCCATCATGCATGGCATGCCTATCAAATTGTGAAGGCCGACCCAAAAGAGTATGACATGTAATCATAGGTATGACATCACATAGGACATTATCGCTATACTTCTTTCTAATTGAAAATGAGATGAGTGCTTGTTTAGATACCTTAATATCACCACCATCATTGAGCCACTTCACGGTGTAAGGTTTAGGATGTGAAATAGTAGAAATACCAAGCTTCTCAATGAGGGTACTGGAGGCTTCATTAGTACAACTTCCTCCATCAATAATTAAGTTACAAACCTTATTTTGAATGGTACACTTAGAGTGAAAGATCATGTCTCTTTGAGCCTTTTTATAAAGGGTGTCTTAGGCATGTAAAACCCTTCTTAAGACAAGTAGTTCACCTTTATTAGCCTTAAGTTAGGTTCCTTCCTCCATGTAGTCCGAATCTGCCTCATGAGTTTCCTCTTAAGCCTCCATTAGTAAAGCATCAAATTCTTCAACTTCTTGCGTGGTCATGACCCTTTGATTTGGACAATCATATTGGAAATGGCTATACACTTGACATTTAAAGCACTTCTTGTGCTCAAGCTTCTTAGGTACTTCCTTTAGGATAAGAAGAGCCACAGCTTTGCCCTTTTCAACCCGTAAGGTACTCTTGGGTTTAGGATGAGTAAAGGGCTTGAAAGGAGACTTTGAACTCACTAGGAGGTGTTCAAACCCATGCTTGCCAAATGTCGTTTCCCCCCTGATGCACACGGCGTTTTCTCCTTGAATGGGTCATGGGATGACTTAACTTCTGTAGACAGCCAAGCAGGCACATAGGTTATTGCAGAAAACCTTCCCAAGAGGGTAAACCATCCAGGCTATATAACTGGCTGAATAGGCGTCATCTGTCCCAGTTTTTGCTCCCATTATGCCACCTCATTTTAATAAGTAATCTTGGGTTTCCTTCCATGAGAGGGAAGCCTTAAGATGTTAACAACCCCCCCCCCCATTTGATGAATTTGGATTTAGACATCATTAGGAGGCTCAATTAGCCTAATTAATCCAACCGTGCATTCTTGGGCGCCAAATAAGCTGCTTGAAATGCTGGGCTGGGCTGGACGACTTAGCTCTTTGGACCCTTCTTAACAAACTTGGTTACTTGACATCCCAAACTAACTTACAAAGAAATAATTACAACATTTGGATGTTATTTAGTGTGGAAAATAATAAAAACAAAAGTGGGCATAATATGTCTCATCTGGGCAGTTTGGATTGTCCAGATTTAAACGCTGATTTGGATGGGCAGGTGAAGTCCAAATAAGCTTGAACTTGTTTTGTTGGAAATATAACTTCCTGAACTTCAAACCCATGGAAAAATATTTTATTTAAACCTTAAAGAGGCCTAAGTAATTAAGCACTCACAAACTAGGTATGTTGCTGACCTGAACCCGGGACCTTCCGTTTCAAGTCCTTTTACGGTTAAATTAAGTTCTCAAATGCTTAATTTGAAAATGATTTAATTGTATAATTATGTTTATTAGAATGTCAATAAACTCTCTCAGTAAATAAATCAAAGTTAAATTAAGTTTAAATTGATAAATCAACTTAAAAGTGAAATAAGTTCAAAAAATGATTAGGGCTAATTAAGGATTGCATGGGTTGATGTCCATCATCCTTCCCTTGTTATGAAAAATTGGTCCTCAAATTTAAGCCATTAAACATGGTTGAAATAACACTAACCATTCAAATAAATGTGGTTTGATTGATTGTAATTACTCGGATGGTGAGGCGCTATTCGAGATGGCTTACCATAAGTAGGAGTTTGGAAAAGATTGTTAGGGTGTGGGTGGTCTATGGCATCTAAATTGAGGTTTTGAACCATGCCTAGTGATACTGTATTAGCACAACTTTCCCTGCCAACTATCAGAGAACACACGCTCCCTTGAACAATACATCCTAAATGAAAGATGTTTTCTCTCTATTCATCTTCACCTTCTTTGAGGTTACTTAGATATCTCCTCAAAAAAAGAATTCCACGCTCGTCGGGTTCCTCCATAACTTCTTCTGTTGAATCCGCCTGTAACACTTCTTCATTCATTTCTTCTCCACCATAGTCGTTGAAGATTGAAGGTTGATCAAAGTCAACCTTACTACCTTCATGACTTTGGTCAACTTCATTTGAGACAAAGGGTTGTTCAGCTTCCCTTTTCAATTCAAGTTTGAAAGAGTTTGAATCACCTCTCAATTATTGTATTACAAGGCCAAGATGATGTGTTTTGATGTCAAGGGAGTGAATCTTGATGCCGAGGGAGTAAGCTGCATGTTCAAACTTGATTAACTTTCTAAGTGACATGGCACTTGGATTCTTCAGAGCTCACAATCATGTTTGGGGTTTTTGTTTGAGGGCGTACATGGAGGCTTGAGGTTCAGGCAAAGATCTGAACTTACTCTGATACCAAAGTTATGTATCTCTCAAGGGTTAAGCTTAACTCAATTCAAGAGTGAAAGCAAAAATCAAGAAAGATTACAATCAAAGGAAAAGGATAGAAACTAAACTAATCGTTGTACACAGATTTCACCACCAAAGATTAATCTAGTGAAAATTAAACTCTTACTTGGATATTGATATTACCACCAACCATGAGTTTAGGGCCTTAAGCTCAATTAGGATATAGATATCACCACCTAATCAAGGCTTAAAACTCACTTGATCACCACTCTACCCAGCCTAAGTAGAGATAAGCAAGTAAGGTATTTAGGTTTTCATAAGCAGCAAAAGCTCAATGCACCTTCTGTTCATTCAACATCAACTTGATTTACAAAACGGACTCTTAGATTACATATAGGGCACCCCTAAGGCCTTTCCTAGCTCACTGCGTAACCTCTAAGAGGCTACTTAGTGATTAGGAAACCTTTCAAGCACACTTATTCAGCTAAATTACATTGCATGTCCTTAAACTAAGCTATGCACGAGTAGTGAGCTTAGTGACTAACAAAATAAGCAAGTAAACTCTCTCTTAATCATCCTAGGAAGCTTTGTCATAATTTTCTTACTAGGAGGGTTTGTATACACAGTTGCCGGCTCAAAAAGTAACGCCTTCACATGGTTGCCCCTTCAAGAACAAGGTGTTCGAACATGTGCTTGCCAAATGGCATTTACCTCTTGAGCCAGCTGGCATATTCTTCTTGAATGGGTCATGGGATAACTAAGCTTCTCTACATAGGCAAGCAAGCACAAGGCTTGTTGGAGAATACCTTCCTAAGAGGGTAAACCCTCAAGGCTAAGTAACCAGCTGGATAGGCGCCATGTGTCCAGTATTTGCTCCCATTGTGCCAGCTCATTTTGGTGAGTAATCTTGGATTTCCTTTCATGGGGAGAAACCACAAGATGTCAACAAACCCCCTCATTTGAGAAATCTACACTTGGACGTCATTAGGAGGGCCAATTAGCCTAATGAATCCAATCGTTCATTCTTGGGCGCCAAACGGGCTGCTTGGCTTCCTGGGCAGGACTGGATCACTTAGCTCTTTTGTCTTTGACCTTTCTTGACATGCTGGTTACTTAACATCCTAAAATAACTAATAAAAAAAAAATTACAACATTTGGATGTCGTTTAGCCAAGAAAATAATAAAAATGAAACTGGGTGTAATCTGTCTCAACTGGACAGTTTGGACAATCCGGATTTAAACACTAATTTGGATGGGCAAATGAAGTAACCAGCATGTCGTTTAGCCAAGAAAATAATAAAAATAAAACTGGGTGTAATCTGTCTCAACTGGACAGTTTGGACAATCCAGATTTAAACACTAATTTGGTGAGTAACCAGCTGAAACTTATTTTGTTAGAAAGTTAACTTCTTGAACATCAAAGCTATGGCAAAATATTTTAGTTAAACCTCAAAGCGGCCTAAGTAATGAAGCACTCAAAAACCAAGTATGTTGCTAGCATGAACCTGGGACCTTCTATTTCAAGTCCTTTGATGGTTTGGATGAAAATACTTAATTTACAACTAATTTAATTGCATGATTAAGTTTACTAGATGTCAATAAGCTCTCTTAGCAAAGAAATCAAAGTTAAATTAAGTTTAAGTTGATGAACCAACTTAAAACTGAAACAAGTTGAAAAAATGATTAGGGCTAATTGAGGATTACTTGGGCTGATATCCGTCATCCTCCCCTTGTTAGAAAACATTCGTCCTCAAATTTAAGCTATTAAATCTGGCTGAAATAACACTAACCATTCAAATAAACATGGTTTGATTCGAAATTGGTGGTAATTACTCGGTTGGTCAGGGGCCGTTTGAGATGGCTTACCATAAGTAAGAGTTTGGAAAAGATCATTAGGGTGTGGGTGGGCTATGGCTTGCAAATTAAACTTTTCCACCATGCCTAGTGATGCGATATTAGCATAACTTCCCTTGTCAATTATCAAAGAACACACCCTTCCTGGAATAATGTATCTTGAATGAAAGATGTTTTCTCTCTATTTTGTCTTCATCTTCTTTGACTTAACTTATATTTCTCCTCCAAAAAAACATTTCACCCTCATCAGGCTCCTCTATAACTTTTTCCTCTGAATCCACATGCAACACCTCTTCTTCATCCTTTTGTTCTTCACCATAATCATCCAAGATGGGACGTAGATCAAAGTCAACCTTATTTATTATCTTCATGACATTGGTCCACTTTATTTGAGACAAGGGGTTGTTCAGCTTCTCTTTTCATTTCAAGATTAAAGGGGTGTAAGTCATCTCTCAATTATTGCATTGCAGGCTTAAGATGATGTGTTTTGACTTCAAGGGAGTCAATCTTGATGCCAAGGGAGCAAGCTTCATGTTTTAACTTGATTAACTTTCTAAGTGATATGGCACTTGGATTTTTGAGCGTTGACTTTCATGTTTAGTGTTTGTGTTTGAGGGCATGTATGGAGGCTCGGGCTTCAGGCAAGGATTTGAACTTGCGCTGACACCAAAGTTGGCGTATGTCTCAAGGGTTAAGCTCACCTCAATTCAAGTGTGAAATCTAAAACCAAGAAAGTTTACAATCAAGGGAAAAAGGTTAGAAACTAAACTAATCATTGGATACAGATTTCACCGCCAATGATTAATCTAGTGAAAACTAAACTCTTACTGGGTTACAGATATCACCACCAAGTTTGGGTTTTGGGCCCTTAAGCTGAATTAGGATATAGATATCACCATCTAATCAAGGCTTAAGACTCACTTGATCACCACTCTACTCGGCCTAAGTAGTGATAAGTAAGTAAAGATTTGGGATTTCACAAGGAGCAAAAGCTCAATCCATCTTCTTTTCATTCAACGTCAACTTGATTTACAAAACAGACTCTTGGACTATATATAAGGCATAGCTAGGTGTTTTCCTCCCTCACTAGGTGACCTCTACGAGGTTACTTAATGAGTACAAAACCTTTTAAGCGCACTTACTTAGCTAAATTACATTGCATGTTCTTAAACAAAGGTATGCATGAGTAATGAGTTTAGTAACTAGGAAAATAAGCAAGTAAACTCTCCATTAATCATCCCAGGTAGCTTGGTCATAATTTTCTTACCAGGAGGGTTTGTATACACGACTGCTACCTCAAAAAGCGAAGCCTTCACGTGGTTGCCAGTTTAGGGACAAGGTGTTCGAACACATGCTCTCCAAGTAGCATTCCCTCCTTGACCCACCTGGCATTTTCTCCTTGAATGGCCATGGGATGACTAAACTTCTCTACACAGCTAAGCAAGCATAAGGGTTCCTGAGGAAAACCTTCCTGAGAGGGTAAACCATCTAGGCCATGTAACCGGCTGGATAGGCACCTTGTATCCTAGTTTTTGCTCCCTTGTGCCACCTCATTTTGATGAGTAATCTTGGGTTTCCCTCCATGGGGAGAAACTTCATGATGTTAGCAAACTCCTCCACTTGAGAAATCTACATTTGCACATCATTGGGGGGCTTAATTAGCCTAACTAATCCAACCGTGAATTCTTAGGCACCAAACGGGCTACTTGACTTCCTAGGCTAGACTGGATGACTTAGCACTTTTTTTGGGGACCCTTCTTGACATGCCAGTTACTTGACATCCTCAAATAACTAATAAAAAAGGAATTATAACATTTGGATGTCATTTAGTCTAGAAAATAATAAAAATAAAACTGGGTATAATCTATCTTAACTGGACAGTTTGGACAACCCAGATTTAAACACTAATTTGAATGGCCAAATGAAATCTCAATGAGCTGAAACTTGTTTTGTTGGAAAGCTAACTTCTTGAACTTCAAACCCATAGCAAAATATTTGAGTTAAACCTCAAAGGGGCCTAAGTAATGAAGCACCCAAAAATGAGGTATGTTGCTGGCCTGAACCTAGGACCTTTTGTTTCAAGTCCCTTATTGGTTTGGCTGAAAATACTTAATTTAAAACTTATTTAATTACATCATTAAGTTTAATAGAATGTCAATAAACTCTCTTAGCAAAGAAATCAAAGTTAAATTATGCTTTAGTTGATGAATCAACTTAACACTGAAACAAGTTCAAAAAATAATTATGGCTATTTGAGGATTGCATTGGCCAGTATCCATCATCCTCCCCTTGTTGGAAAAAATTTGACCTCAAATTTAAGCCATTAAATCCAACTGAAATAATACCAACCATTCAAATAAATGTGGTTTGATTTGAAATAGGGGGCAATTACTCAGATGGTCAGGGGCCGTTTGAGATGGCTTACCACAAGTAGGAGTTTGGAAAAGATAGTTTGGGTGTGGGTGGGCTGCGGCATGCAAATTGAACTTTTCCACCATGCCTAGTGATACGATATAAGCACAACTTCCCCTGTTAATTATCAAAGAACACACCCTCCCTTAAATAGTACATCTTGAATGAAAGATGTTTTCTCTCTAATCATCTTCATCTTCTTTTTGGCAACTTAGATTTCGCCTCAAAAAAAAAAAAAAAAATTTCACCCTCGTCCGGTTCCTCTATAACTTCTTCTTCCACCTGCAACACCTCTTCTTCCCCCGTTAGTTCTTCACCATAATCATCCAAGATGGGAGGTAGATCAAAATCAACCATATTTATTATCTTCATGACTTTGGTGCACTTCATTTGAGACAAAGGGTTGTTCAGCTTCCCTTTTCATTTCAAGCTTGAAGAAGTGTGAATCATCTCTCAATTATTATATTGCAAGATCAAGATGATGTGTTTTGACGTCAATCGAGTCAATCTTGATGCCAAGGGAGCAAGCTTCATGTTTTAACTTGATTAACTTTCTATGTGATATGGCACTTAGATTTTTAAGAGCTGACTTTCGCGTTTGAGGCTTGTGTTTTAGGACATATATGCAGTCTCGGGGTTCAGGCAAGGGTGTGAACTTGCTCTGATAGCAATGCCGGTGCATCTCTCAAGGGTTAAGCTTGCCTCAATTCAAGAGTGAAATCTAAAACCCAGAAAGATTATAATCAAGGGAGAAAAGATAGAAACTAATCCTTGGATGCAGATTTCACCACCAAAGATTAATGTAGTGAAACTAAACTCTTACTTGGATATTGATATCACCCCTAAGTTTGAGATTAGGGACCCTAAGCTTAATTAGGATATAGATATCACCATCTAATTAGGGCTTAAGACTCACTTGATCACCACTCCACTCAGCCTAAGTACAGTTAAGCAAGTAAAGTATTTGGGGTTTCCCACGGAGCAAAAGCTCAATGCACCTTCTTTTCATTCAATATCAACTTTATTTACAAAACAGACTCTTTGACTATGTATAAGGTATGCCTAAGGCCTTTTCCTACATCACTGGGTGACTGCTAAGAGGTTACTTAATGGTTTGAAAACCTTTCAAGCACACTTACTTAGCTAAATTACATGCTTGCCAAATGGCATTTCCTCCTTGACCCACCTAGTGTTTTCTCCTTGAATGGGTCATAGGATGACTAAGCTTCTCTACACTGCCAAGTAAGCACAAGGGTTGTTGAAGAAAACCTTCCTAAGAAGGTAAACCCCCCAGGCTAAGTAACCGGCCGGATAGACTCCATGTGTCCTAGATTTTGCTCCCATTGTGCCACTTATTTTGATGAGTAATCTTAGGTTTCCTTCCATAGGGAGAAACCTCAAGATGTTAGCAAACCCCCCCATTCAAGAAATCTGCATTTGCACATCATTAGGAGGCTCAATGAGCCTAATTAATCTAACCATGCATTCTTATGTGCTAAATGGGCTGTTTGAATTCCTGTGCTAGGCTAGATGACTTAGCTCTTTTTTCTTGGACCCTTCTTGACACGCTGGTTACTTGACATCCTAAAATAACTAACCAAAAAAGAATTACAAGATTTAGATGTCATTTAGTCCAGACAATAATAAAAACAAGACCAGGTATAATCCATCTCAACCAGACAGTTTGGACAGTTCAGATTTAAACACTATTTTGAATGGGCAAAAGAAATCCAAATGGGCTGAAACTTGTTTTGTTGGAAATCTACCTTTTTGAACTTCAAACCCATGGACAAATGTTTGAGTCAAACCCCAAAGCAACCTAGGTAGTGAAGCACTCAAAAACTAGGTATGTTGCTGGCCTGAAAACGAGACCTTCTGTTTCCAGTCCTTTGATGGTTTGGATGAAAATACTTAATTTAAACTGATTTAATTACATGATTAAGTCTACTAGAATGTCAATAAACTCTCTTAGCAAAGAAATCAAAGTTAAATTAAGTTTAAGTTGATGAATCAACTTAAAATTAAAACAAGTTTGAAAAATGATTAGGGCTAATTGACGATTGCATGGGCTGATATCCATCATCCTCCCCTTGTTGGAAAAAATTTGACCTCAAATTTAAGCGATTAAATATAGCTAAAATAATACCAACCATTCAAATAAACGTGGTTTGATTAGAAATTGGTGGTAATTACGCGAATGGTTAGGGGTTGTTTGAGATGGCTTACCACAAGTAGGAGTTTCAAAATGATCGTTAGGGTGTGGGTGGGCTGTGGCATGTAAATTGAACTTCCCTCCATACCTAGTGATACGGTATTAGCACAACTTTCCCTATGAGTTATAAGAGAACACACCCTCCGCTGAATAGTACATCTCAAATGAAAGATGTTTTCCCTCTGTTCATCTTCACCGTCTTCGAGGTAACTTAGATTTCTCCTTTAAAAAAAACATTTCGCCCTCGTTAGGTTCTTCCATAACTTCTTCTTCTGAATTTGCCTATAAACCCTCTTCTTCCCTCTTTTGTTCTTCACCATAATCATCTAAGATGGGAGGTAGATTAAAGTCAACCATATTTATTATCTTCATGACTTTGGTTAACTTCAATTGAGACAAAGGGTTATTCAGCTTCCCTTTTCATTTCAAGCTTGAAGGAGTGTAAATCATCTCTCAATTGTTGTATTACAAGGTCAAGATTATGTGTTTTGACATCAACGGAGTCAATCTTAATGCCAAGGGAGCAAGCATCATGTTTTAACTTGATTAACTTCCTAAGTGATATGGCACTTGGATTTTTAATAGCTGACTTTCGTGTCTAGGGTTTGTGTTTGAGGATGTATATGGAGGCTCGGGGTCCCAGCAAGGATCTAAACTTGCTCTAATGCCAAAGTTGGTATATCAATTAAGGATTAAGCTTAACTCAATTCAAGAGTGAAATGTAAAACCAAGAAAGATTACAATCAAGGGAAAAGAATAGAAACTAAACTAATCCTTGGATACAGATTTCACCACCAAAGATTAATCTAGTGAAAACTAAACTCTTATTGGATACAGATATCACCACCAAGTTTGATTTTAGGGCCCTTAAACTTGATTAGGATATAGTATCACCATTTAATCAAGTCCTAAGACTCACTTGAACACCACTCTACTCGGCCTAAGCAGAGATAAGAAAATAAAGTATTTGGGTTTTCACGCAGAGCAAAGGCTCAATGTTGCTTCTTTTCATTCAACATCAACTTGATTTACAAAATGGGCTCTTGGACTATATATAAGCCATGCTTAAGGCCTTTTCCTACCTCACGAGGTGACCTCTAAGGGGTTTCTTGATGATTAGGAAACCTTGTAAGCACACTTAGTTAAATTACATTGCATGTACTTAAACTAAGGATTACATGAGTAATGAGCTTAGCAACTGACAAAATAAGCAACTAAACTCTCGCTTAATCATCCTAGGCAGCATGGCCACAATTTTCGTGCTAGAAGGGTTTGTATACATGGCTTGCACCTCAAATAGTAAAGCCTTTACATGGTTGCCACTTAAAGAACAAGGTGTTCGAACACATGCTTGCCAAATGGCATTCCCTCCTCAACGCAGCAGGCATTTTCTCATTGAATGGGTCATAGGATGACTAAGCTTCTCTACACAGCAAGCAAGCACAAGAGTTGTTGATGAAAACCTCCCTAAAAGGGTAAACCCTCTAGGCTAAGTGACCAGCTGGATAGACGCCACGTGTCCTAGTTTTTGCTCCCAATGTGCCATCTCATTTTGATGAGTAATCTTGGGTTTCCCTCATTGGGGAGAAACCTCAACATGTCAATAAACCCCTCCATTTGAGAAATCTAAATTTGCACATCATTAGGAGGCTCAATTAGCCTAATTAATCCAACCATGTATTCTTAGGTGCCAAACGGGCTGCTTGACTTCATGGGCTAGGCTGGAAGGCTTTGGTCTTTTTTCTTGGAGCCTTCTTGACATGCTGGTTACCTGACATCCTAAAATAACTAACTAAAAAATAATTACAACATTTAGATGTCATTTAGTTTGAAAAATAATAAAAATGAAAATGGGTATAATTTATCTTAACCAGACAGTTTGGACAGTTTGGATTTAAACACTAATTTGAATAGGCAAAAAAAATCCAAATGAGCTGAAACTTGATTTGTTGGAAAGGTAACTTCTTGAACTTCAAACCCATGGATAAATATTTGAATGAAACCTCAAAGAGACATAAGTAATGAAGCACTAAAGGCCCAGGTATGTTGCTGGCTCGAACCCGGGACCATCTGTTTTAAGTCCTTTGATAGTTAGGATGAAAATACTTAATTTACAACTGATTTTATTGCATGACTAAGCTTCCTAGAATGTCAATAAAATCTCTTAGCAAAGAAATCAAAGTTAAATTAGGTTTGAGTTGATGAATCAACTTAAAACTTAAACAGGTTTATAAAATGATTAGGGCTAATTGAAGATTGCATGGGCTGATATCCATCACCCTCCCCTTGTTAGATAAAACTTGTCCTCAAATTTAAGCTAATAAATCCGGCTGAAATAACACCAACCATTCAAATAAATGTGGTTTGATTCGAAATTGGTGGTAACTAGTCAGATGGTCAGGGGCCATTAGAGATGGCTTACCACAAGTGGGAGTTTGGAAAAGATCGTTAGGCTGTGGGTGGGCTGTGGCATGTAAATTAAACTTTTCTACCATGTCTAGCGATACTGTATTAGCATAGCTTCCCCTATCAATTATCATAGAACAAACCCTCTCTTGAATAGTACATCTTAAATGAAAGATGTTTTCTCTCAGTTCATCTCCATGTTCTTTGAGGTTACATAGATTTCTCCTCAAAAAATAAATTTCACCCGCGTCAGGTTCCTCCATAACTTCTTCTTCTGAATCCACCTACAACACCTCTTCTTCCTCCTTTGGTTCTTCACCATAATCATCCAAGATGTGAGGTAGATTAGAGTTAACCTTATTTATTATCTTCATGACTTTGGTCCACTTTATTTGAGGCAAAGGGTTGTTCACCATCCCTTTTCACTTCAAGCTCGAAGGAGTGTAAATCAGCTCTCAATTGTTGTATTGCAAGGTTAAGATGATGTCTTTTAAAGTGAAGGGAGTCAATCTTGATGCCAAGGGAGCAAGCTTTATGTTTTAACTTGACTGACTTTCTAAGTGACATGACACTTGGATTTTTGAGAGATGACTTCTGTGTTTAGGGTTTGTGTTTGAGGATGTATATAGAGGCTCAGGGTTCAGGAAAGGATCTAAACTTGCTCTGATGCCAAAGTTGCTGTATCTCTTAAGGGTTAAGCTTAACTTAATTTAAGAGTGAAATCTAAAACCAAGAAAGATTACAATCATAGGAAAATGACAAGAACTAAACTAATCCTTGGATACAGATTTCACTACCAAAGATTAATCTAGAAAAAAACTAAACTCTTACTTAGATACAGATATCACCACAAAGTTTGAGTTTAGGGCCCTTAACCTTAATTAGGATATGGATATCACCATCTAATCAATGCCTAAGGCTCACTTGATCACCGCTCTAGTCGGCCTAAGTACAGATAAGCAAGTAAAGTATTTGCGTTTTCATAAGGATCAAAAGCTCAATGCACCTTCTTTTCATTCAACATCAACTTGATTTAAAAAACAGACTCTTGGACTATATATAAGGCATGCCTAAGGCCTTTTCCTACCTTACAAGCTGACCTCTAAGAGGTTACGTAATGATTAGAAACCTTTTAAGCACACTAAGGTAAATTACGCTGCATGTCCTTATACTAAGCTATGCAAGAGTAATGAGCTTAGTAACTAACAAAATAAGCAACTAAACTCTCTCTTAATCATCCTAGGTAGCTTAGTCACAATTTTCTTGCTAGGAGGGTTTGTATACGCAGATGCCACCTCAAAGTATAAAGCCTTTACATGGTTGCCACTTTTAGAACAAGGTGTTTGAACACATGCTTACTAAATAGCATTTGCTCCTTGACCTACCTGGTGTTTTCTCCTTAAATGGGTCATGGGATGACTAAGCTTCTCTACACAGCCAAGCAAGCACAAGGATTATTGAAGAAAACCTTCCTGAAAGGGAAAACCCTCTAGGCTAAGTAATCGGCTCGATAGGCGCCATGTGCCCCAGTTTTTGCTCCCATTATGCCACCTCTTTTTAATGAGTAATCCTGGGTTTCCTTCCATAGGGAGAAACCTCAAGATGTTAGCAAACCCCCCACCCCCATTTGAGAAATCTACATTTGCACATCATTAGGAGACTCAATTAGCCTAATCAATCCAACCGTGCCTCTTGGGTGCCAAACGAGCCACTAGACTTCTTGGGCTGCGCTGGATGACCTAGCTCTTTTTTCATGGACCTTCTTTCCATGCTAGTTACTTGGCATCCCAAGATAACTAATAGAGAAAAGATTACAACATTTGGATGTCATTAGGTCTAGAAAATAATAAAAATGGAACCGGGCATAATCTATCTCAACAGGATAGTTTGGACAGTCCGAATTTAAACACTAATTTCGCTGGGCAAATGAAAACCAAAAGAGCTAAAACTTGTTTTGGTTAGAAAGCTAAGTTCTTGAACTTCAAATCCACAGATAAATATTTGATTTAAACCTCAAAAAGGCCTAAGTAATTAAGCAGTCAAAAACCATATATGTTGCTGGCCTGAACTCGGGACCTTCTTTTTCAAGTCCTTTGATGGTTTGGATGAAAATACTTAATTTAGAATTGATTTAATTACATAATTAAGTTTACTAGAATGTCAATAAAATCTCTTGGCAAAGAAATCAAAGTTAAATTAAGTTTAAGTCGATGAATCAATTTAAAACTAAAACAAGTTCAAAACATCATTAGGGCTAATTGAGGATTACATGGGCTAATATCCATTATCCCCCTCTTGTAAGAAAACATTTTTCCTTAAATTTAAGCCATTAAATCTAACTAAAATAACGCCAACCATTCAAATAAATGCGGTTTGATTCAAAATTGGTGGTAATTACTCGGATGGTCAGCGGCTGTTTGAGATGGCTTACAACAAGTACGAGTATGGAAAAGATCGTTATGGTCTGGGTGGGCTGTGGCATGTAAATTAGGCTTTTCCACTATACCTACTGATGCTATATTAGCACAACTTCCCCTATTAGTTATCAAAGAACACACCCTCCCTTGACTAGTACATCGTGAAGGAAAGATGTTTTCTCTCAGTTCATCATCATCTTCTTTGAGGTTACTTAGATTTCCCCTTAAAAAAAGCATTTCACCCTCGTTAGGTTTCTCCACAGCTTCTTCTGCTGAATCCACCTATGAAAACTCTTCTTCCTCCTTTTCTTCGTCACCATAATCATCAAAGATGGGAGGTAGATCAAAGTTAACCTTATTATCTTCATGACTTTGGTCCACTTCACTTTAGACAATGGGTTGTTTAGCTTCCCTTTACATTTCAAGCTTAAAGGAGTGTAAATCATCTGTCAATTGTTGTATTACAAGGTCAAGATGATGTGTTTTAACGTCAAGGAAGTCAATTTTAATGCTAAGGGAGTAAGGTTCATGTTTCAACTTGATTAACTTTCTAAGTGACATGGCACTTCGATTTTTGAGAGCTGACTTTCATGCTTGGGGTTTGTGCTGGAGGGCGTATATGGAGGCTCGGGGTTTAGGCAAGGATCTGAACTTACTCTGCTACCAAAGTCAGTGTATCTCTCAAGGGTTAAGCTTAACTCAATTTAAAAGTGAAAGCTAAACCCAAGAAAGATTACAATCAAGGGAGAAGAATAGAAACTAAACTAATCCTTTGGATACAGATTTCACCACCAACGATAATCTAGTGAGAACTAAACTCTTACTTAGATACAGATATCGCCATTAATCTTGAGTTTAGGGCCCTTAAGCTTAATTAGGATATAGATATCACCGCCTAATCAAGGCTCGAGACTCACTTCATCGGCACTTTAGTCGGCCTAAGTTGAGATAAGCAAGTAAAGTATTTGGGTTTTCACCTGGAGCAAAAGCTTAATGTACCTTCTTTTCATTCAACATCAACTTGATTTACAATATGCACTCTTGGACTATATATAAGTTGTGCCTAAGGCCTTTTCCTCCCACACTCAGTAACATCTGAGAGGTTACCAAATGATTAGGAAATCTTTTAAGCACACTTAGCTAAATTACATTGCATGTCCTAAAACCAAGCTATGCATGATTAATGAGTTTAGTAACTAACAAAATAAGCAATAAACTCTCTCTTAATCATCCTAGGCAGCTTGGTCACTATTCCCTTGCTAGAAGGGTTTTTATACACAATTGACACCTCAAAAAGGAAAGCCTTTACATGGTTGCCGCTTCAAGCATAGGGTGTTCCAACACATGTTTGCTAAATGGCATTTCCTCCTTGACCCACATGCCGTTTTCCCCTTGAATGGGTCATAGGATGATTAAGCTTCTCTAAACAGCCAAGCAAGCACATAGGTTATTGAAGAAAACCTTCCTAAGAGGGTAAACCCTTTAGGCTAAATAACCGGCTGGATAGGTGCCATGTGTCCCAGATTTTGCTCTTATTGTGCCACCTTATTTTGATGAGTAATCTTGGGTTTCCTTCCATGGAGGAAACCCCAGGATGTCAGCAAACCCCCTTATTTGAGAAATCTAGATTTGGACATCATATATAGGCTCAATTAACCAAATTAATCCAAATGTGCATTGTTAGGTGTCAAACGGGCTGCTTAGCTTGTTGGGCTGGGCTGGATGACTTAGCTCTTTCTTCTTGGACTCTTCTTAACTTGGTTGATTGACATTCTAAACTAACTGACAAAAAAACATAACCTGGTATAATTTGTTTCAGCCGCATAGCGTGGACAATACGGATTTAAACACTGATTTGGATGGGCCAATGCAGTACAAATAAGCTGAAACTTGTTTTGTTCGAAAGCTGACTTCTTCAGCTTCAAACCATTGTCAAAATATTTGATTTAAACCTCAAAGAGGCCTCAGTAATTACACTCAAAAACACAGTATGTTACGGGCCTGAACCCGAGACATTCTGTTTTAAGACCTTTGATGGTGTGGCAAAAAATACCTAATTTTAAAAGTGATTTAATTGCATAATTAAGTTTATTAGAACGTCAAAAAGCTCTCTTAGCAAAGACATCAAAGTTCAATTAAGTTTAAGTTGATGAATCAACTTAAAACTGAAACAGCTTCTAAAAATGATTAAGGATTATTGAGGATTGCATGGGCTGATATCCACAATCATCCCCTTGTTAGAAAAACTTTATCCTTAAATTTAAGCCATTAAATCTGGCTAAAATAACACCAACTATTTAAATAAATGTGGTTTGATTCAAAATTGGTGTATCTCATAAGGGTTAAGCTTAACTCAATTCAAGAGTGAAATCTAAAACCAAAAAAGATTACAATCAAAGGAAAAGGATAGAAACTAAACTAATCCTTGGATACAGATTTCACCACCAAAGATTAATCTAGTGAAAACTAAACTCTGAGCTGTATACAGATATCACCACCAAGTTTAAATTTAGGGCTATTAAGCCTAATTAAGGTATAGATATCACCATCTAATCAAGTCTTAAGGCTCACTTGATCACCACTCTACTAGGCCTAAGTAGACATAAGCAAGTAAAGTATTTGGGTGTTCACAAGGACCAAAAGCTCAATGCACTTTCTTTGCATTCAACATCAACTTGATTTACAAAACAGACTCCTGGACTATATGCAAGGCACACCTAAGGCCTTTTCCTACTTCAGTACGTGACGTTCAAGAGGTTACCTAATGATTAGCAAACCTTTTGAGCACACTTACTTGGCCAAATTACATTATGTGTCCTTAAACTAGGCTATGCATAAGTAATGAGTTTAGTAACTAACAAAATTAGCAACCAAACTCTCTGTAGGCTAAGTAACTAGCTAGCGAGGTGCCATGAGTCCTAGTTTTTGCTCCCATTGTGCCACCTCATTTTAATGAGGAATCTTGTGTTTCCTTCCATAAAGGGAACCCTATAGATGTCAACAACCCCCCCAATTAAGAAATTTAGATTTGCACGTCATTAGGTGGCCATGAGTCCTCAAACTTAAGCCATTAAATCTGGCTAAAATAACACCAACCATTCAAATAAACATGGTTTGATTCGAAATTGGTGCTAATTACTTGGATGGTCAGGGGTAGTTTGAGATGGCTTACCACAAGTAGGAGTTTGGAAAAGATTATTCGGGTGGGCGGGCTGTGGCATGTAAATTAAGCTTTTCCACGATGCCTAGTGACACATTATCAATTATCAAAGAACACAACCTCCCTTGAATAGTATAACTTGAATGAGAGATCTTTTCTCTCTATTCATCTTCATCTTCTTTGAGGTTACTTAGATTTCTCCTCCAAAAAAGCATTTCACCCTCATCAGGTTCCTCCATAAATTCCTCTTTCGAATCCACCTACAACACCACTTCTTCCTCCTTTTCTTCTTCACTATAATCATCCCATGTAAGAGGTAGATCAAAGTTAACCTTATTCATTATCTTCATGACTTTGGTCCACTTCATTCCCGACAAAGGGTTGTTCAGCTTCCCTTTTCATTTCAAGTTTGAAGGAGTGTAAATCATCTTTATATTGTTGTATTGGAAGGTCAAGATGATCTGTTTTAATGTCAAGGGAGTCAACCTTAATGCTAATGGAGCAAGCTGCATGTTTTAACTTGATTAACTTTCTATACGACATGGCACTTGGATTTTTGAGGGTTGAGTTTTGTGTTTGGGGTTTGTGTTTGAGGGCATCTATGGAGGCTCGGGGTTTAGGAAAAGATTTGAACTTGCTTTGATACCAAAGTTAGTATTTCTCTCAAGGGTTAAGCTTAACTCAAATCAAGAGTGAAATCTAAAACTAGGAAAGATTACAATCAAGGGAAAAGAATGGAACTAAACTAATCCTTGGATATAGATTTCACCACCAAAGATTAATCTAGTGAAAACTAAACTCTTACTTGAATGCAGATATCACCGCCAATCTTTAATTTAGGGCCCTTAAGCTTAATTAGGATGCAGATACCACCACCTACTAAAGGCTTAAGATTCACTTGATCGCCACCCTACTCGGCCTAAGTAGGGATACGCAAGTAAAGTATTTGGGTTTTCACAAGGAGCAAAAGCTCAATGCACTTTCTTTTCATTCAACATCAACTTGATTTATAAAATGGGCACTTGGACTATGTATAAGGCATGCTGAAGGCCTTTTTATACCTTACTAGGTAACCACTAGGAGGTTACTTAATGGTTAGAAAACCTTTTAAGCACACTTACTTAGCTAAATTACATTGCATGTCTTCAAACTAGGCTATGCATGAGTAATGAGTTTAGTAACTAACAAAATAAGCTCCAAACCTCTCTCTTAATCATCCTAGCCAGCTTGGTCACAATTTCCTTGCTAGCAGGGCTTGTGTACATGGCTACAAACTCAAAAGGTGAAGCCTTTACATGGTTGCCACTTCAAGCACAAGGTGTTCGAACACGTGCTTCTCAAATGGCGTTTTCTCCTTAGCCCATAAGGCGTTTTCTCCTTGAATGGGTGATGGGATGGCTAAGCTACTCTAGACAGCTAAGTAAGCACACATGTTGTTGACGGAGGCCTTGCTAAGAGGGTAAACCCTCTAGGCTAGGTAACTTGTTGGATAGGCACCATGTGTCCTAATTTTTGCTCCCATTGTGCCCCCTCATTTTCATGAGTAATCTTGGGTTTTCTTCGATGGAGAGAAACCTCAAGATGTTAGCAAACCCCCTCCCCCATTTGAGAAATCTACATTTGCACATCATTAGGAGGTTAATTAGCCTAATTAATCCAATGGTGCATTCTTGCGCGCCAAACTGGCTGCATGACTTTCTAGGCTGGCTTGGATGACTTAGCTCTTCTCTCTAAGACCCTTCTTAACATGCTTAGTTACTTGACATCCCAAACTTATAACAAAAAATAATTACAACATTTGGATGTCATTTAGTCGAGAAAATAATAAAAATAAAACCGGGTACAATCTGCCTCAATCGGACACTTTGGGCAGTCCCGATTTAAACACTCATTTGGATGGGCAAATGAAGTCCAAATGAGCTGAAACGTGTTTTGTTGGAGAGCTAAATTCTTGAACTTTAAACCCATGGAAAAATATTTGATTTACACCTCAAAGAGGCCTAAGTAATTAAGCACTCAAAAACCTAGTATGTTGCTGGCATGAACCAGGGACCTTTTGTTTCAAGTCCTTTGATGGTTTGGATGAAAATACTTAATTTAAAAGTGATTAAATTGCATAATGAAGTTTAGTAGAATGTCAATAAAATCTCTTAGTAAAGAAATCAAAGTTAGATTAAGTTTAAATTGATGAATCAACTTAAAACTAAAAGAAGTTCACAAAATGATTAGGGCTTATTGAGGATTACATGGGTTGATATCCATTA
This sequence comes from Carnegiea gigantea, assembly GCA_029747015.1. Lineage (NCBI taxonomy): Eukaryota > Viridiplantae > Streptophyta > Magnoliopsida > Caryophyllales > Cactaceae > Carnegiea > Carnegiea gigantea. The sequence continues at coordinate 714,382 of JAKOGI010000065.1, forward strand.
TCCTCCCCTTGTAAGAAAAATTTGTCCTCAAATTTAAGCCATTAAATCTAGCCGAAATAACACCAGCAATTCAAATAAATGTGGTTTGATTCAAAATTGGTAGTAATTACTCGGATGGTCAGGGGCTATTCGAGAAGGCTTACCACAAGTAGGAGTATGGAAGAGATCGTTAGGGTACGGGTGGGCTGTGGCATGCAAATTGAGCTTTTCCACCATGCGTAGTGATACTGTATTAGCACAACTTCTCCCGTCAATCATTAGAGAACACACCCTCCCTCGAATAGTATATCTTGAATGGAAGATGTTTCCACTTGGTCATCTTCATCTTCTTTGAGGTTACTTAGATTTCTCCTTAAAAAAAGCATTTCACCCTCGTCAGGTTCCTCCATGACATCTTCTTTTGAATACACCAATAACACCTCTTCTTCCTCTTTTTCTTGTTCACCATAGTCATCAAAGATGGGAGGTAGATTAAAGTCAACCTTATTTACTATGTTCATGGCTTTGGTCTACTTCATTTGAGACAAAGGGTTGTTCAGCTTCCCTTTTCATTCCAAGCTTGAAGGAGGGTAAATCATCCCTCAATTGTTGTATTGCAAGGTCAAGATGATGTGTTTTGATGTCAAGGGAGTCAATCTTAATGGCAAGGGAGTAAGCTTCATGTTTCAACTTGATTAACTTCATAAGTGACATGGCAATTGGATTTTTGAGAGCTGACTTTTGTGTTTTGGGATTGTGTTTGAGGGTGTATATGGAGGCTTTGGGTCAGGCAAGGATCTGGACTTACTCTGACACTAAAGTCAGTATATCTCTCAAGGGTTAAGCATAACTCAATTCAAGAATGAAAGCTAAAACCAAGAAAGATTATAATCAAGGGAAAAGGATAGAAGCTGAACTACTCCGTGGATACAAATTTCATCACGAAAGATTAATCTAGAGAAAAATAAACTTTTCCTTGGATATAGATATCACCTCTAAGCTTTGGTTTAGCCCCCTTAAGCTCAATTAGGATACAGATATCACCACCTAGTCAAGGCTTAGGATTCACTTGATCACGACTCTACGCGGCCTAAGTAAACATGCGCAAGTAAAGTATTTGGGCTTTCATAATGAGCAAAAGCTCAATGCACTTTCTTTTCATTCAACATCAACTTGATTTACAAAACATACTCTTGGACTGTATATTAGCCGAGCCCAAGGCCTTTTCCTACCTCACCAGGTAACCTCTAAGAGGCTACTTATTGATTAGGAACCCTTACAAGCACACTTAATTAGCTAAATTACATTGCACGTCCTTAAACTAAGCTATGCATAAGTAATGAGTTTGGTAACTAACAAAATAAGCAACTAAACTCTCTCTTTATCATCCTAGGCAGCTTGGTCACAATTTCCTTGCCAGGAGGGTTTGTATACACAGCTGCCACCTCAAAAGGTAAACCCTTTAGATGGTTGCCATTTCAAGCACAAGGTGTTCAAACACATGCCAAATGGCGCTTCCTCCTTGGCCCACATGGCATTTTCTCCTTAAATGGGTAATGGGATGACTAAGCTTCTCTAGACATCCAGGCTAGCACAAAGGTTGTTGAGGAAAACCTTCCTAAGTGGGTAAAGCCTCTAAGCTAAGAAACGGACTGGATAGGCACCGTGTGTCCCATTTTTTGCTCCCATTATGCCACCTCATTTTGATGAGTAATTGATAAGTGCTTAAAGTGTATATCATTTTAGGGTCATTTTTGCTGCATTTTTAGGGAAAATTATATGCTTTATATGATAATTTATACTCCTTTTCTCGTTTACACTCGAGTATGGTTCTTTTTTGTGCTTTATAGGATTCTTGACCTTTTTGCCCTTGCTTTGACCCTAAATGAGTGTATTTCGACTCTACATGGATGCCCCTGAGTTGCCATGGCCGTGGAAAGATAAAAGAACAGAAGAATACCGAGGCAGTGGACACCACAGTCGGTCCGTGGTGAAGGCCACGGTCCTTGGTGTCTCTATTTCATGCGAGGCTTTTTGTTTTCTTGCAAGCTCTTCGACTTCCTAGCGGTTATTATTCCATTATTACGCATGGCTATTCGTCTTGTAGAATTTCACTATAAAAATGGGGCTCTCATCCTCGCACACACCCCATCATCTCATCTCATACTCCTTTCCTCTCTTCAAGTAGCTTAGGATTAGTTTAGATTAGAGAGAGAGTGAGATATAGTTGAAGTGAAGACTTGCAAGGATTACATCTCGGGTTTGCACGATAGTTCAGGCATGATTTTTGGCTGAGCAGTTCTTCTCTCTTCTCTTCTCTTTTCCTCTTTAGATTTATCATTTTAGGGTAGTTAGTTGTTTGATCTTTAATTATATGTGAGTAGTTTTATTGTGTCTAGGGTTTAGTAGTATATGAAAGTATAGTTGGATCATGTTTTAATCTATAGAATTGTGCTTATTTTCATGATTGGTTTGATTTCATTCTATCATGTGTTATTCATGTTGTAAGTTGATTTTTGGCTAAAATTTGCTTACACAACTGAAATAATCGAGTGAACATTCAAAAGACAATATTTGGTTATTGGACTGCTCGTTAGAACCTATCGTTACATTATCTCGAAAGAGAGATTGTTAAGTTGGGAGGACTCGAGTTAAGTAATCGAAAATATTAAACTTAAATGAAGTCAAATTAGGTTGAAAGAGCGATATTTGCTTAGTTTGGGCAAATTTAGTTGATTTCGAAAGACTAGACTGAATTTCTGTATAGATTGCAATTTCTCGAAATTAACCAATTAAAGAAAGGCACATGTTTATCATTTTGATTCAATTCCCTTATATAACTATGAAAATTCCTAGGCGTTTTTCCTATATTTGATTCATAAAAGTTTGTTTGTAATTGTTAATCAAAACCACTTGAATTAGAATTTTCCTTAGCATATCTTGAGAGAATATAATCCAACAGATTAACCTAGCCTCCGCGGGATCAACCTTAACTGCTACGTTGGGAAAAATTGAGAGTTTAAATAAAAGTGCCGCAAGCGTATAGCTCTCACAGTAGTACTTGAGGGTCGTCTCCACAGGAACGATGGAAGAGTTCTAGGTCATAAAAAGTGAGGATTAACTAATTAGCTACACTAAACAAAATGAAATCATTCAAAGCAAGCTAACATCCTATTTCAACTAAACGATCATCCAAACTCTCAATTGAACAAGGGCTTGCTACTTAAATTACTGAACTTAAACGAGTTAAACCTAAGCATTCAACCAAATAAAACATATTAAGGAGACTATGCAAACAATGCTATTCATCTAAAATCGAAACCTAGGATTTGATTGAGCTCTAATTTGAAATAATTTAAAACCTATAGTTGACACTATTTGCCATGCGATTCTACAAAAATCAAAGTACTTTCCTAAGCAAATCGGCTAGCCAACATCATTTATCGCCCATTCAGATCAACTTGCCCGAATCAATATACCCAAAAAAAACTTAACATCATTCAGCTAACAATATTAGTTCAGAATGAATTAATCATTCAACATTCAAAGCAAGCAGTGGCAAAACGCAACTCAGACAACATTCACCATCCTCAGCATTCAATCCAGTACTCACAACCTCAAACTATAAAATCAGCATCTACTATCATGTCACCAAAGCTGAAATGAAACCCAGTTAAACCAGAGCCAGAGCTGTGTTTAACTGAACAGAATAAGAGCTAAGCAACAGGGAAGGGCGTTTTAAGCAATCCAGTACTCATGATAATCAAGCCTATGGCAAAAACGGAAATCAAGCTAAATGAAATCGAACCTGCTTGGGTCTGAAACAGGGGAGGCCGTAACAGGGGAAGAGGATTTCTAAAGTGAACTACCCGAATGGGGAGAAGGAAAATAGGATTCAAGGTGTCCTTGCCTTTTAACTCAGCCGGACATTAGCAACTCCATGTATAGAGCTCAAACAACCACCAACGATGGTGTAATCGCCATTAACAAGCACAAGAAGAATTCGAACAGGGGAGGGGGTGAGTAAAATCAAACGAACCAACTCCAAATCTTACAGAAGCAAACCGAAAATTGGCAATTAGCAAAATTGTAGCTTAATCACATGGAATTCGAAAAGCAAAAACGATCTAAAATCAAACCCTAATCGAATTCAAACCCTAAATTTCGAATAACTGGAACAAAAACAAAATTAAAACTAAAACTAAACCCGAAGCTGAAATTAAACCTGACCTAACCCTAAAATTACCTACGTCCCCCCTCAATGACGTCTGCTAGATGGAATTTATACTCGAACCTCATGAATTTCGACCCTTCGATTTCGTGCGAGGTGGACGGTAGACGAAGGAGACAGCGGTGGGAGATGTCATGGCAACCCAAGCATAAGTTGCGATGGCAAAGGGTTGGGATGGTGATGAGCTGTCGAGGAGAGAGAAACTGAGAGTGGGCATGGTGATGGAGGTCGAAGAAGGCAAGGGATTTCGCTGGGTTGGGTTTCGGGGGTTAGGGAAAGAAGAGGGTCGCGAGGAGAGAGAGAGTGAAGGGGAGCGGGTTTTAAGTGAACTGGGACAGGGTAATTGCATCGGTCCCTTTTTTTAACCAGGCCGGTTCAACTTTTATCATCTTGGGCAAATTTTTCAACTGTTGGGCGGGTTCAAATCCGTTTAGCCCGGTTCTTCAATTCCCGAAAATTTTCACCATTTTCCTTGCATTTTTGGCCATTTTTTCGAAATTATTCAAAATCTGTAAAATAAAAAAAATCAATTAAAAACGATAGAAATACGATTAAAACGAGCATAAATTAGGTGCAAAAGTACCCTAAAAATTACTTATTTTTGGTCCGAACAAATACCCCCATATCAAGATTTTGCTCGTCCTCGAGTAAAACAAACTAAACTAATTAAAAGAAAATGATAAACAAGAGATGAAAATCCTAACTCACTATCGCAGGAATCACGGTTGCATTTAGCGTATGCAACAAGCCCTTTAAAGCCCTCGGTCTCCCAAGCGGACGAGTAAGGTCCCGTGAGGGTTTCCAAGCAAAATACCCACAAAAATTATTTCAAAAATATAGAAAAATCTTTTTGGTTTTTCTCAAAATTGATATGTACAAAATTTGGAAAAAATATGCACACATTCTAATCAGCTAAATCACCCATGTACCCAATTATTGACCTGTATGTGCATAAAATGTACTTCAAAGCCCTCTATCTCCTAAATAGCATCAGAGCACTAATTTTTCACCCCATTGAACACAAAGGTTTTGAATCCATCCCGGTGCTCATGTGCAATTGTATCATCATCTCAAAGCTTAGATTCACCAGAATTAGACTCAATCCCACTTAGCTGATACAACTACATTATTGACATAATATCATTGGAAGCAAGCTTTCCCAGTAGCAATATTACCTCAAAGGGTAACACCCAGTAGCACGTGCTTCAAAGGGTAATGACCAGTAGCATATGCCTTAAAGGGATACTTGTCATTCCAAATTCTATTCCATTTTCTTTTCTTTCTTTATTCAAAATGCACATTTTTTTCATTTTTTTTTCAGAGTAATTATGTCACTAACTAGTGGAAGAATCATTCATGGAAACCTAAGACCTAAAGATAATGATGAAAGAATAAACAAGGACTGGATTACACAATCTATACTAAACAACTGGAGTTAGAATTAGGGCTTAGAATATCACATTTGAGGTTGAAGACCTATCATGCGCATCCTATTTACGTACAAGCTAATAAATAAAGCACATCGGATTCAAGCTAATCAAACGTAGTGCAAACATTCCGAAAAAACATTCCCAAAAATCAAAATCTTATTGGATTTTTCAAAAATTTTCAAAAAATTGGGCACCTCACCCCCACACCAAAACTTCGCAATGTCCTCATTGTGGAAACTAATGCGCTAAAAAGCAAGCATATTAGTTATAAAACCATAAAACCATAAATATATACAACTATAACACCATAAAAAATCAAAAACAAAACCAAAAACCAAACAAAACCAAACACACATATATTTACAAAAGCCAAGAAAAACGAAATCACAAAAGAAAGCCAAGATCGAAACTAAAACCAAAGCAAACACACATATTCACAAAAACCAAAACCAAAATCAAGGAACTACTTAATCCCAAACTAACACAAAAGAAACTTAAAATAGGACAAAAGACTGAAGAAAAGAAAGCAAAACGGAAGACCAAAACAAGGTCACTGAAACACCAAAAAGGGAACTAAAAGAAACTATTCAAACAAAACCCAAAACTTGCTAAACAAGGCGAAACACAAAACCAGGGAAACAAGATACAAAATCAAAGAAACGAAACAAAGGAACTAAACATACACGAACAATCCTAGATATTCACAACTACTCACAATCCTAGATATCAACAACTAACAAATATTTACAAAATCATAACACAACCAAGGGTGATCATAGCCCACACAGCTCAACATTTCCCAAATTGCTCCTCAAGATTGATCACCCGTATATTCACAGTCCTAAGTATCTACAACTAATTACAAAAAAGAAAGAAAAGAAAGGAAAAAGAGAAGAAGGTTGGAACGATCATACCAGATTGGACACAGATTGTACCCAAACTACGAGACTTATGGAGCATCAGCCACTCCATATCAAGCTGAAAAGTGCTATTTAAATCAAAACTCGTTAGAGCACATAACAGCTTATCAAACAAAGAAACTCAACTCTTAATAATATAGCAACAATGAAAAGCAGTGAGTTGGAACCAGATAGAGTGCATCCACATAGCCAATAAAGCATAGGTAAGGGCCTGCATCAACTTATCAAACAGTTGTGCCCAATCAGGAAGGAAATGGACATACTCAGAATGAGCCAGTAGTGAGGTCATTGACCCAGAAATGATATCAGCATAAACGAGCAATCTAGGCAAAATAAGGGGTGAAAATTTCACAAGTATGTTAAGTCCAATGTGCGTATGAGTCTGGTTTAAAGTAAAAGTCTTAGTGGCAATGATCTCAGACTCAACAAAATCTAACTTGCAATAATCAAAAAGGAAGTCAGTTTGGATGGAGTCAAAAGAGAAGGACTCATAATCAGCACAAAAACCATCATTAGAACTTCCATGGGTCTTGAACTCATAAGAAAAATATTCGTATTCTACAAGCAAAATATTGTCATCTAATTTAAACAGAAGGTCAGGAAAGATGGGATCAAAAGAGAATGATTCAAATTCAACATAAAAACCCACATCAAAACCTTTCGTAACATCAAGCCCATATGAAAAAGATTCAAATTCTGCATAATGAATATCATCATCGAAGTCCAACATAGTGAGTTCAGGTATCTCATCATGTAACTCCTGTGAAATATCTTTCATATCATCAAAATCATGAAGCTTAACTACAGGTGCGATGCTTGTTTCGAACTCACTAACCAAATCAGATTATTCACCCACTTCCAGTTCACGATAGTCATTCAGAGTGGTGGGTAGATCGACATAAACTAAGATATCTTCAGTGACATCTTTGGATGAGCTAGTGCAGGGTGCAAGGTCTGTTGACAGAGATGTAGGGAGGTCACGCTCTTGATCTAGATTAGGCAAAGACATCTTTTCATTCAAATCAAGCCTAGTAGAATAAGAGGGTTCACAATCATCATAGAGACTAATGTCCGATTTAGGAGATCCTAAACTAGCATCAATCTCACTAGAAGTCTCCCTATTTTTGTCAAAACATTGAGAATATTAAGCAATTTTCTTTTTCATTGTCTCAACCATTTGATCAGTCAATTCATTAATTTTCTTTTCAAAACTTGCACAAGTAGCTTCAACACAAGCACGTAAAGGACAAGTATAAGCATCATGATCAGGAGATTCACAATAATCGCACAAGACAGGAGGCACACAAGAATAAAATGGGTCATATGAATTCACAAAATGCTCTGAAGGGTAAGAATTAGCATGAAAATCATACTCTCCATGAGTCGGGTATCTAAAAGTCTCATTAGCTTGTTCAAACGTATAGGTTTCCCAAGCTAATTTTTCAAAGAAATCCCAAACTTCATTTTGAGTTTTAGATAACAATTCTATTAAACCTCTAGGAAAAAGTGATTCAATATAACTCCTTGACCCAATATTTAGACCCTTAATAATGACCTTACAAATTTCCCATTTTTGAAAATTATGATTTATTTGAGCACGATAATCATTAAGCCTTGCAAGATAACTCCAAAAAGGTTCATGCTCATATTGCGGGAAATGAAAAACTGGCATTTCAAAAATTTTTTAAAGTTTTTAAAACTTTTCAAGTTTTGGTGGTTTTCAATTTTTCAAATTTTTTTTGGGTTTTTTTGGATTTTCAGAAAAAATTTTTTTTTTAGGGGGTGCTTTTCAAGTTTTTCAAATGTTTTTGGATTTTAAATTTTACCATTTTTTTGTGATTTTTGAATTTTTTTGGAGAAACGAACTAAATTGAGTAACAACTTCATGAAATGATCAAAGTAAAGTGTAATATATGCAAGTAATAAGAACACAACAAAGAAACGGAAAATGTGACCTAATCTTATGCCGTCGTCCCCGGCAACGGTGCCAAAAACTTGTTGGTTAAATTTAGAGTTCAAATACTGAAAGGCCGCAAGCGTACAGCTCTCGCTGTAGTACTTGAGGGTCGTCTCCACAGGGACGATGGAAGAGTTTTAGGTCATAAATAGTGAGGATTAACTAATTAGCTACCCTAAACAAAATGAAATCATTCAAAGCAAGCTAACATCCTATTTCAACTAAACGATCATCCAAAGTCTCAATTGAACAAGGGCTTGCTACTTAAATTACTGAACTTAAACGAGTTAAACCTAAGCATTCAACTAAATAAAACATATTAAGGAGACTATGCAAACAACGCTATTCATCTAAAATCGAAACCTAGGATTTGATTAACCTCTAATTTGAAATAATTTAAAACCTATAGTTAACACTATTTACCATTCGACTCTACCAAAATCAAAGTACTTTCCTAAGCAAATCGGCTAGCCAACATCATTCATCGCCCTTTCAGATCAACTTGCCAGAATCAATATACCCAAAAAAAAACTCAACATCATTCAGCTAACAATATTAGTTCAGAATGAATTAATCATTCAACATTCAAAGCAAGCAGTGGCAAAACGCGACTCAGACAACATTCACCATCCTCAGCATTCAATCCAGTACTCACAACCTCAAACTATAAAATCAGCATCTACTATCATGTCACCAAAACTGAAATGAAACTCAATTAAATCAGAGCCAGAGCTGCGTTCAATTGAACAGAACAAGAGCTAAGCAACAGGGAAGGGGGTTTCAAGCAATGCAGTCCTCATGATAATCAACCTATGCCAAAAACAGAAATCAAGCTAAATGAAATCGAAGCTGCTTGGGTCTGAAATAGGGGAGGCCGCAATAGGGGAAGAGGATTTCTAAAGTGGACAACCCGAATGGGGAGAAGGAAAATAGGATTCAAGGCATCCTTACCTTTCAGCTCAGCCAGACATTAGCAACTCCATGTATAGAGCTCAAACAACCACCAACGATGGCGTAATCGCCATTAACAAACACAAGAAGACTTCGAACAGGGGAGGGGGTGAGTAAAATCAAACGAACCAACTCCAAATCTTATAAAAGCAAATCAAAAATTGGTAATTAGCAAAATTGTAGCTTAATTACATGGAACTCGAAAAGCAAAAACCATCTAACATCAAACCCTAATCGAATTCAAACCCTAAATTTCGAATAACCGGAACGAAAACAAAATTAAGACTAAAACTAAACCTAAAGCTGAAATTAAACCTAACCTAACCCTAAAATTACCCACTTCCCCCCTCAATGGCATCTGCAGGCTGGAATTTATACTCGAACCTCATGAATTCCGACCCTTTGATTTCGTGCGAGGTGGACAGTAGATGAAGGAGACAACGATGGGAGATGTCGTGGCAACCCAAGCGTAAGTTGTGGTGGCAAATGGTTGGGATGGTGATGAGCTGTCGAGGAGAGAGAAACTGAGAGTGGGCATGGTGATGGAGGTCGAAGCAGGCAAGGGATTTCACTAAGTTGGGCTTCGAGGGTTAGGGAAAGAAGAGGGTCATGAGGAGAGGGACAGTGAAGGGGAGCGGGTTTTAAGTGAACCGGGACAGGGTAATTAGACCGGTCCGGTTTTTTTAACTGGGCCGGTTTAGCTTTTATCATTTTGGGCTAATTTTTCAACTCTTGGGCGGGTTCAAATCCGTTTAGGCTGGTTCTTCAATTCCCGAAATTTTTCACCATTTTCCTTACATTTTTGGCCATTTTTTCGAATTTATTCAAAATCTGTAAAATAAAATAAAATCAATTAAAAACATTAGAAATAGAATTAAAATGAGCATAAATTAGGTATAAAAGTACCCTAAAAATAACTTATTTTTGGCACGAACATGCTACAACGCCACCGTGCGCGTGCAGCCATATTAGTAATCTTGGGTTTCCTTCCATGGCAGGAAACCTTATGATGTCAGCAAACCCTCCCATTTGAGAAACCTGCATTTGCACATCATTAGGAGGCTCAATTAGCCTAATTAATCTAACTGTTCATTCTTGGGTGCCAAACGGGCTGCTTAACTTGCTGGGCTGGGCTGGACAACTTAGCTATTTTTTCATGGCCCCTTCTTGTATGCTTGGTTACTTAACATCCTAAACTAACTAACAAAAAAAGAATTACAGCATTTGGATGACATTTAGTGTTGAAAATAATAAATCGGACAGTTTGGACAGTACAGATTTAAACACTGATTTGCATGAGCGAAGTCTAAATGAGCTGAAACTTATTTTGATGCAATGCTAACTTCTTCAACTTCAAACCCATGGAAAAATACTTGATTTAGACCTTAAAGAGCTCTAAGTAATCAAGCACTCAAAAACCAATTATGTTACTGGCCTGAGCCTTGGACCTTCTGTTTCAAGTCCTTTGATGGTTTGCATGAAAATACTTAATTTAAAACTGATTTAATTGTATAATTAACTTTATCAGAATGTCAATAAACTCTCTTAGTAAAGAAATCAAAGTTAAATTACGTTTAAGTTGATTAATCAACTTAAACTTGAAATATGTTCAAAAAATAATTAGGGCTAATTAAGGATTGCATGGGCTAATGTCCGTCATCCTCTCCTTATTAGAAAATATTTGTCTGTAAATTTAAGCCATTAAATTTAGCTGAAATAACACAAACCATTCAAATAAACATGGTTTGATTCAAAATAGTGGTAATTACTCGGTTGGTGAGGGCCTGTTGGAGATCGCTTACCACAAGTAGGAGTTTAGAAAAGATCGTTAGGGTGTGGATAGGCTGTGGCATGTAAATTGAGCTTTTCCACTATACCTAATGACACTGCATTAGCCTAACTTCCCCTATCAATTATCTGAGAACACACCTTCTCTTCAATAGTACATCTTGAATGAAAGATGTTTTCTCCCCGTTCATCTTCATCTTCTTTGAGGTTTCTTAGATTTCTCCTCAAAAGAAGCATTTCGCCCTTGTCAAGCTCCTCCATAACTTCTTCTTTTGATTATGCCTGCAACACCTTTTCTTCCTCCGTTTCTTCTTCACCGTAGTCATCAAAGATGGGGGGCAGATCAAGGTCAACCTTATTATCCTCTTGACTTTGGTCCACTTTATTTGAGATAAAGGGTTGTTCTGCCTCTCCTTTCATTTCAAGATTGAGGAAGTGTAAATAATCTCTCAATTGTTGTATTGCAAGGTCAACATGATGTGTTTTAACGTCAAGGGAGTTAATCTTGATGCCAAGGGAGTCAGCCTCATGTTTCAACTTGATTAACTTTCTAAGTGACATGGCACTTAGATTTTTGAGGGCTAACTTTTGTGTTTGGGGTTTGTGTTTGAGGGCGTATATGGAGGCTCGGGGTTTAGGCAAGGATCTAAACTTGCTCTGGTACCAAAGTTGGTGCATCTCTCAAGGGTTAAGCTTAGCTCAATTCAAAAGTGAAAGCTAAAACCAAGAAAGATTACAATTAAGGGAAAAGGATAGAAACTAAACTAATCCTTGGATGTAGAATTCGCTACCAAAGGTTAATCTAATGAAAACTAACTCTTACTTGGATGTAGATATCACCAATAAGCTTAGATTTAGGGCCCTTAAGTTTAATTAGGATACAAATATCACTACCTACTCAAGGCTTATGTCTCACTTGATCACCACTCAACTAGGCCTAAGTGAAGATAAGCAAGTAAAGTATTTGGGTTTTCACGAGGAGCAAAAGCTCAATGCACTTTCTTTTCATTCAACATCAACTTGATTTACAAAATGGACTCTTAGACTGTATATAAGGCACACCCAAGGCTTTTTCCTACCTCACTAGGTAACCTATAAAAGGTTTCTTAATGATTAGGAAACCATTTAAGCACACTTACTAAGCCACATTACATGTTCTAAAATTAAGCTGCGCATAAGTAATGAGTTTAGTAACTAGCAAAACAAGCAACTAAACTCTCTCTTAATCATCCTAGGTAGCTTGGTCACAATTTCCCTTCTAGGATGGCTGCCACCTGAAAAAGTAAAGCCTTTACATGGTTCCATTTTAAGCACAAGGTGTTCAAACACATGCTTGCCAAATGGCATTTCGTCCTTGACCCACCTACCGTTTTCTTCTTGAATGGCTCATGGGATCACTAAGCTTCTCTAGATAGCTAAGCAAGCACATAGGTTGTTGAAGAAAACCTTCCTAAGAGGGTAAACCCTCTAGGCTAAGTAACTGGCTGGATAGGCACCATGTGTCCTAATATTTGCTCCCGTTATGCCACCTCATTTTGATAAGTGATCTTAGGTTTCCTTCCATGAGAGGAAACCACAAGATGTCCACAAACCCCCCTATTTGAGAAATCTAGACTTGCACATCATTAGGAAGCTTAATTAGCCTAATTAATCTAACCATGCATTGTTGGGTGCCAAGCGGGCTGCTTGACTTGCTGTATTGGACTAGATGACTTAGCTCTTTTTTCTTAGACCCTGCCTAACATGCTTGGTTACTTGAGATCCTAAATTAAATAACAAAAAAGGAATTACAGCATTGGGATGTCATTTAGTCAGGAAAAAAATAAAAATAAAACCGAGTATAATCTGCCTAAACCAGGCAATTTGGATTTAAACACTGATTTGGATGGGCAAATGAAGTCCAAATGAGCCGAAACTTGTTTTTAGAAAGCTCACTTCTTCAACTTCAAACCCATGTCAAAATATTAGATTTAAACCTCAATGAGGCCTAAGTAATTAAGCACTCAAAAACCACGTATGTTGCTGGCCTAAAGCTGGGACCTTCTATTTCAAGTCCTTTGATGGTTTGGATAAAAGTACTTAATTTAAAACTAATTTAATTCTACAATTAAGTTTATTAGAATATCAATAAGCTCTCTTAGCAAAGAAATCTAAGTTAAATTAAGCTTAAGTTGATGAATCAACTTTAAACTGAACCAGGTTCAAAAATTGGTTAGGGCTAATTGAGGATTGCGTGGGCTAATATACAATAGGAATACACTAGTAGCCTTGCTTGGAGCCTTGTTACAAGCAAACTCAGCATGTGGTAAGAGTAAATCCCAAGCTTTGGCATGAGGTTTTATCAAAGCCCTTAGTAGAGTACCTAGGGTCCAATTAGTCACCTTAGTTTGCCCACAATTGGAGGATGACAGGTCGTACTCTATATGAGTTTAGTACAAAGTTTCTTCCATAAGGTAAGCCAAAAATGAGTTAAAAGCTTTGTATGCCAATTAGAAATAATGGATTTATGCATACCATGCAATCTGGTTACCTCTTTGAAATATAACTCCGCAATGTTGCTCTTTGAAAATCTATCTTCCACAACAAATATAGAATCCTTGTCTCTTTGGGTCCTAGGTAAACCCAAAATGAAATCCATGCTTACATCTACCCAAGGCAAAGTAGGAACTGGAAGGGGTGAGTATAAGCCGTGGGGTAAGGCATGACTTTTGGCAGCTTAGCACGTTCCATAGCTTCTAAGGATATCGTAAACATCCTTCTCTGTCCTTGGCTAGTAATAATAGTACCTTAACATAGCTAAGGTGTTGGACTCTCCAAAATGACCAGCTAAGGAACCACTATGCACTTCCCTAATCACAAGCTCACGAGTGCTATATTTTGGGATACATAACCAAGTACGCTTAAATAGAAAGCCCTCTTAGACTAAGAAATCTCCCTTAGGGTGCTTTTGGCACTCAAAATACAACATCCCAAACTCTTCATCATCAGCATATAGACTTTTTAGATGCTCAAAGCTAAGAACATAAGCATCTAACTGAAACAAGAGTAAGTACCTCCAGGATAAAGCATCGCCTCTGTGGTTGAGATTTCCAAATTTGCACTTGATTGTAAAGTGAAATGATTGTAAATATTCAATCCATTTGGGATGACGCGAGTTTACCTTATGCTGGCCTTGAATATACTTCAAAGCCTCATGATGTGAATGAAGGATAAACTCACTAGCAATTAGATAATAACTCCAATGCTCTGAACACCTCACAATAGCATAAAACTCTTTGTTATAGGTGGAATACTTCCCCCTTAAATCACACAATTTCTCACTAAAGAAGGCTCAAGGTCTACCTTCTTGCATAAGAACACCACCTATACCAACTCTGGAGGCATCACGCTCAACTTGAAAGACTTTATCAAAGCACGGTAGAGCTAGAACTCGTGCTTGAGTAAGCCTTTTCTTCACTTCCTCAAAGGCAGCTTGGGCTTTAGGGGTCTATTAGAATGATGTACCCTTAATCACCTCAGTCATGGGAGCTATAATGGTGCTAAAGTTTCGAATAAACCTCCTGTAAAAGGAAGCTAATTCGTGAAAGCTTTCAACATCATATATATTATGAGGAATAGGCCAAGACTGAATGACAACTATCTTGCTCTCATCTGCCTTAATACCATCTCCAGTGATAATATAACCTGAGAATGTTACCTCAAGAGTGAAAAAGTCACATTTCTTTAGTTACCAAACAATCTTTCATGTTCTAGAACAAGCACAACTTGCGTAAGATGATCTTGATGCTCATGCTCATTCTTGGAATAAATCAAGATATCGTCGAAGTAAACTACCATAAACTTGCCTATATATAGCCTAAACACTTGATTCATCAATTCATGAATGTATTTGTAACATTTGAAAGACCAAAGGACATAACCAACCATTCATAAACCCCTCATTTAGTCTTAAAGGTCGTCTTCCATTCGTCACCTTCTCCAATTCGAATTGGTAGTAACCACTTCGAAGATCAATCTTAGAAAACACTTGGGAGCCATACAACTCATCTATAATATCCTCAAGTCTAGGTATTACATACATATACTTGATTGTGATCTTGTCAATGGCCCTGCGATCCACACACATACGCATTCGTCCAACCTTTTCAAGAACTAGTAAAGCTGGTATGGCAAATGGACTTGAGAACTCATGTATCAAGCTCGTAGACATTAGTTCCTTAACTTGGCATTAAATCTCCATGGTTTCCTTGGGATGCATCATCTAGGCTGGTTTATTAGGCAGGACAGAACTAGGAATGAGATCATTGTGTTGTAGGATTTCTCTTTTAGGAGGTAAACCCGTTGGTATCTCCAGAGGAAAAAAAGGAAAGAACTTTTGTAAGAGTGCGTTAGCTATGGATGTGAGGGCAAGGGAGAATCTGATTCATCTTGGATACTTAATATCCACTGTCTAAACGCCTTGAATTCATGACGGGAGCCCTTTAACAATGGTTCTGACGGGGTCCCCTGAAGCTAAGACAAGGAAGAATGTCATAAGAGTCTCGCAAGGTCCAATGTAAGTTCCAAACTCAAAGCAATGGCTCAAATCCTAGAAAAGAGCCATGAAGATGCAACCGGTTCAAATGGCCAGAAAATACCCAGTTTTGTTCACTTGATTTCTCAAGCTATATCGTGACTTAAGTTTAATATTTGTACATTTTTTGGTTCCTCCGGATGTTAACTTTTAGGTCCAAGCATTAAAAGTCAATCATACTGATGGAGAGCTACCCACAAACTTCAATTTGGACTAAGCGTTTAGCCAAGGTAATTAGGTTTTAACAGCTTAAACTAAAGAAAAACCCACACTTTTGCTAGGAATACAAAACAGTAGGTTCTGAGTTCAAATTAGAATACAGGCCTGATTTTGTGTCATTTATTACTTTGACTTCCTTGGGATTTGGGTCCAATATTTTACAATGATATTGAAGTATAGGAAGTCAGCTTTCCAATGAAGCAAGTTCTAAGTCATTTTGACTTCATTTCGCTGTCCAAATTAGCTCTAAATCCAGACTGTCCAAACTGCCCGGTTGAGGCAGATTGTACCTCGTATTATTTTTATCATTTCTAGACCAAATGACATCCAAATTGTGCAATTATTTTTTTGTTAGTTAGTTTAGGATGTCCAGCAGCCAAGCATGTCTAGCAAGGTCCAAGAAAAATGAGCTAAGCCATCCAATCCGGCCTATTTTACGGAACTATCCTAATAAAGTCCAAGAATGCATAGTTGGGTTAATTAGGTACATTCAGCCTCCTAATGATGTGCAAATCTAGATTTCTCAAATGGAACGATTTTCTAACATCCTGATGTTTTCCCCCATGAAAGGAAACCTAAGATTACTTATTAGAATGAGGTGGTAAAAACTATGCCATGTGCGCCAATTCATAGCCGGTTTATTCACCCAGAGGGTTTACCCTTTTAGGTGGGTTTTCTTTGCCACCCTTTGTGCTCACTTGGCTATCTAGTAATGCTTACTATGTGACTCATCCATGGAGAAAGTGACACGTGGGTTGAGAGAATAGGCCATTTTGCAAGGTAGCATTCGAACACCATGGCATTAGGTGGCATATATGTACAAGCCTTACTCTTTTAATGTGCCAGCCATGAGAGAAGTCCTTCATAGGCAGGAAAACATGACTAACTAGACAAGAATCATCAAGGAAGAAGCTTAGGTTAATCATTTTGTTAGTTACTAAGCTTTTTGTTCATGTTTGGCATACTTTAGAGACAAACTATGTAATTTAGTTACGTAGGTATACTTTGTGAGTTTCCTAATCATTAAGTAACCTCCTAAAGGTTACCTAGTGAGGAAGGAAAGGCCTTGGACTTTCATTATAAATAGTGCAAGAGTGCATTTTATAAATCAATGATGCATATTTGAAATATGAAGTTGAGTTTGAAAATCCTTGGTGTTGTTACCTTGAATTCTCTACCTGCTTATCTCTAGTTTGGCCAATTAGAGTGGTAATTAAGTCAGTCTTGGTCTTAGTTAAGTGGTGAAATCTGTATCGTAACCAAAGATCAAGGGCCCTGAAACAATTCTTAGTGGTGAAGTCTATATCAAAGAATCGTTTCAGTTCTATCGATCTTTCAATTTCCAGTTTTGTACTTCCTTTCCCTAAGCACGCCGTTCCCTTCCACATGCCATCGTCATCCTTCTTTTCTCCTTGAACTTTGGCTTTCCTTTCATTCCTTTCATTTCCAGCATGATACATCATATTTAGTATTAGATCAAGTTCAGATCCTGCCTAAACCCTAAGCCTCCATATATGCCCTGAAACACAATCCCCAAAGACAAAAGTCAGCTCTCAAAAATGTAAGTGCCATGTCACTTAGAAAGCTAATCAAGTTGAAATGTGAAGCTGACTCCTTTGGCATTAAGATTGACTCCCTTGACTTCAAAACACATCAACTTGACCTTGGAATACAACAATCAGGAGATACATCATATGCTCCATCGAAGTGAAGAGATCAAGCCATTTTGTTCAGCCTGCTAGTTTCAATCTAAAACCGCATGGTAAAATGTTTTAGTGGAATTCTCCCACTTAAACATGTTTTACCCTTGATTTCTTTGTAGGGGGTTTTGTACACACCCTAAGGTGTTCCCCCATGGCCTAAAATTAAAATCATGCTCACTTTTGATTGGTGGAAAGAAGGGCAGTAAACCTGGTAGTTTTGAGCTTCCAAAACCCAGTTAAGCAACTACGTGTTTTTCCTTCTCAGGTGGGTTTGCTCAGCTATTTTAATAGTTGCTTTGTTCAATCATGAGTTAAGGTGGTTAGGAACACCATGATTTACTAGAGAAATCTATTTTGGGAAGAGCAACCAATGAGAAAGCAAAGGGAGAAATTGCACCCTTCAGCCGGATTGGTCAGCCGAAAAGCAATCCCCCTTTACGGCTACTTTTCTCTACTTTTCCTTAGAAAACTAATGTATTAAGCCTAATTAGATGTATTGACATTAAGTTTAATAATTTGTCTTACTTTCCTTGCATTCTAGTTGTAATTAGCTTAGATTAATCAAGCTTATAAACTAGATTAGTCCTAAGCAATTAACTAAGCACAATTAGATGTTTCCTTCCTAGGGAGGAAGACCCCTTAGCTAGTTTGCTACCTTAGGACCATGTGCATAAGTCCTTTGAAGGCTCATTTTGTCAGGATGTGTTGATATTTGTTAAAACAATCATGTGTAAGGTTTTGATGATAACAACCCAAATCTACCAGTCAATATGCTATCATACTATGCTTAAGTAGTGTGCAGAATTGTGTGTCGAGATAGGTTGCAAACACCCTAGAGAACAGTTTGAAGAAGCGCAAAACATCAAAGTGAATATGTATGCATGACATCAAGGAGGTCAAAGGATCACAAGAGTCTTAGGGTTAATTACTGGTTGTATTCATCTAGAATCTTGCTAATATGCCAATTAGAAGATCTTGACTTAACACTCACCTTGAAGGAATTTTCCGCGCTAACTCAGAACACTGCTCAGAACAGTTTGAGCAATCAGGTCTGTAGTGTTCTGAGGGCAACGTATAAAACTCTTATCCCAAAGACTTCACGTGTTTTTCTACTGTCTGAATTTCTAACATATTTGGGATTGATTTTCTGATAATATTTTATCTTACAAAGAGTCTTTCACTGAATAATATTATTTTCTTAAAAGATACTATCAAAAGATTTTATCTTAGCCTTTAAGATATGATTTCTAAAAAAAGGATAATGTTGAGAGATTCAATTCCATTTAGAAAACTGATTATTTTTGAGAGTTATTGCTAAAATCCAAAACCTCCCATATACTAGCGGCACAAGTATTCCGTGGGTATATAATCTCTTGCCTCTCAACGTTTTCATTCAAGGTTTTCCAAGGGTTTAAATTTGTCTTTGTGAGAATGAATTTTCTCGGAGAAAACCTTCAAAGATAGTGCTAAACGGAGTCTTCAATATTGGCATAATAGGGATTGTATTGTACCTTACATTCAACTTGTTTAAAAGCATTCAAGTAAGGTGTCTTGCTATTTCTTTTTCCACCATTGAATCAACAAATTGTCCAAGTCTTAGGAGACGTTGGACGTAAGGAGTTTTTCTTTTTCTCTTTTCCATCAGTGAGATAAGAGAGTGTCCAAGTCTTAGGAGACATTGGACGTGGTTTTTGTAACGAGGGTCTCAGGCTAGACTAAGTTACATCGTGTTTGTAACGAAGGTCATGGTGTAGACCTAGTTACATGTGTGACTGAGTTACGTGTGTTACAGTTGTAACGTCTTTGGCCCATTTAGTGAAAGTGTTGCTGAAATCCTACAGCGGTAGGTTGTGCTTTTTACACCTCAGTTGGGCCAGAGGTGGTTTTGTACATAAAAATATTGTGTCTCCTTTACTGTTTCCACAATTATACTTGTTTCTGCTTTACTGCAAACACGCATCTAAGCAGTTCTGACGAGTGTTTTGAGCAAACTGAAAAAATTGGTAGACACAATTCACCCCCCTCTTGTGTCATTGTCTGAGTAAATCTAACAATATTCAATTACAAATTGAAATTGAGAGCATTACTTTCATTCGTCTTCAAATGCTATACTTGCTTATCCCTAACTAGGCCGGTAAGAGTGGTGTTCAAGTGTAGTCTTAAACTTAATTAAGTGGTGTTTTCATATCTTAATCATAGTTTTAGGGCCCTAAGCTTGATCTTGGTGGTGTTTCTATATTTAAGATTTAGGTTTAGAACTATCCTTCCACTCACTTTTTAGTTTCAAATTCCTTGAGTTCAAGTACAGAGTCATGAGTTTTTAGCTTGATCATTACAATTCAGTTGAGTATGAGTGTTTTCCCTTGAGCTTTACATCATATTTGGTATCAGAGCCTTGGTTTCTCCTTAGCCTAGTATCCCCTCCACCCTGCCAAAATCATTTCTCCTTTCAATTCCAAACACAATCCTCGTTCTGGCTTAAACACAAACCGTATACACCATGAGTGCTAGCACAAGTTCGGATGAGAAATTTGAGGCAGTTGTAAAGAATTGCCAATCACTTTCAGCTAAAAATGAGTTGTTAATGAGAAAGCTCAATGAGGGAGTTCAATATGACCAAGAACTCCAAGCTCAAAATGAATATTTAAGAAAGTAACTTAGGGCTGTTTTCAAGCAAAAGCAGAAAGTGAATGAAGAACCCCTCGAATCTGAACCTAGGAGGCGTGAACAAGTCTTTAGCCATAATGTGGATTCATCTAGTGAGGATGAACCCTTGAGAATGGCTAGACCAGAATCAAGGTTTCAAGCAAACACCAATGATTTCAAGGTTGAAATTCCAGAATTTAAGGCAAGCTTGATCCTGAAGAATTCTTAGATTGGTTGCATATTGTTAAGCGCATTTTTGAGTACAAAGATGTTTCTGAAGACAAGAAAGTCAAGCTAATGCCTTTAAGGATCAGAAAATATGCCTATCTTTGGTGGACTAACTTATGTGCCAAATGGGTTAGAGAAAGAAAGTCCAAGATCAGAAGGTGGTGGAAGATGAAATTCAAGCTTAAGGCTTGATTTCTACCCCCAACCTATGTTCAAGATTGTCATTCTCAGCTCTATAATCTTACTTAAGGTAATGTAAATGTTGAAGAGTATACACGTGAGTTTGAGAAACTTGTAATCAAGTGTGATCTTCAAGAGCCCGAAGAGCAAATAATCGTTGGATATTTAGGAGGTCTTGATCCTAGGTACGCTAATATGGTTGATTTACTAGCTTACACTACTTTTGATAAGGTTTACGTGCATGCTTAAAAGGTTGAGCAACAAAAGAAAGCAAGACAGCCCCTTATGCTTAAAATCCTAAACCCTTTGCTCGGAACCAACCCTTTAACAATGGGAGCTCTAATCCCATTTCTAACCCCCTAAATTTAATCCCTTCCTTTCCAAAAAGAACCCAAGCTCCACAAAAGATTCAAGCCCCTCAAGACGGACACAATCCTATTCCCATGAGAAATAGAAGGTGCTCTAAATGCCAAGGTCTTTGGCACATTGCCTCGAACTCTTTAAACCGCAAAGTAATCACCTTAGTCAAATGGGTAGCTGTAAAGGAGGAGTTTGAAGAGGAGGAAAAGGAGGATGATTTTGAACATAAACTTGGGGAAACTCAAGAGGTAGTGGAGGTCGCTGATGAAGGGGAGATGTTGGTTTTGAGAAGAGTTTTGAGTAACCAGCAACGAGCAAAGGACGAGCAAAGAGAGATCATATTTCTTTCCTGTTATACAGTTAAAGGGATAGTGTGTTCTATGATCATTAATTAAGAAAGTTGTGCCAACGTGGTTTCTCTAAGCATGATTGAGAAGCTAGGGTTACAAACCATGACTCATTCACATCCTTACAACATTCAATGGTTGAATTAAAGCAAGGCTATCCAAGTAAACTCTAGGTGGCTGGTTTCTTTCTCCATTAGAAAGAATTGCCAAGATGAACTTTTGTGTGATGTAATTTCCATGGATGCTTGTCATATGCTTTTGGGAAGACCATTGTTATATGACCCTAGCCCCTTTATCCCCATCTAAGCTCCACCAAAATAAGCCTCAAAACAAGTCTAGCTAATCTTATTTGCTTCTTACTTTTAGTAAGCCATTGTTAAAGGCCTCCCATCATGAATTCAAGGCCCTTAGGGAGTGGATATTAAGTATCCAAGGTGAACTAGATTCCCCCTTACCCACTAACCCCGTGGCTAAAGCAATATAAAAGTCTTGTCATTTGTTTCCTGAGGAGATACCCACGGGTTTGCCTCCTAAGAGGGATATCCAACACCACATTGATCTCATTCCTGATTCTATCTTACTTGATAAGCCATCTCGCAGAATGAATCAAAAGGAAACCATGGAGATTCAACGGCAAGTTAAGGAGTTAATGTCTAAGCGCTTGATTCGAGAGTCATTGAGTCCATGTGCTATGTACCCTCTTTTGTTGCTAAAAAAGATGGAGAAATGCATATGTGTGTGGACAGCAGGGCCATTAACATGATCACAATCAACTACAGCCATCTAATACATAGACTTAAAGATATGCTAGATGAGTTATATGGCTCTTAAGTGTTCTCTAGGATTGATCTTCGAAGTTGTCACTGCTAAATTCGAATCAGAGAAGATCACGAGTGGAAGACGGCCTTTAAGACTAAAGGAGGGCATTATGAATGGTTGCGTATGCCCTTTGATCTTTCAAATGCTCCAAGTACATCCACGAGATTAATAAACCAACCGTGTAGACCGTATATAGGCAAGTTTGTGGTAGTTTACCCCGACGATATCTTGATTTATTCTAAGAATGAGCATAAACATCAACATCATCTTACTCATGTTATGGTTGTTCTGGAACTTGAAAGATTGCTTGGTAACCTTAAGAAATGTATCTTTTTCACTCATAATGTAACATTCTTAGGTTATGTTGTATCTGGAGATGATATTAAGGTAGATGAAAGCGAGATTGATGCACTTCGATCATGGGCTATTCCCAAAAGTATTCATGATGGCCGGCTTTTCATGGAATAGCTTCCTTTTAGAGGAGATTCATTCAAAATTTCAGCACTATCATAGCCCCCATGACTGAGGCTATTAAGGATACATCATTCATTTGGACCCCCCAAGCCCAATCTACCTTTGAAGAGATCAAGAAAAGACTTACTCAGGCACTAGTTCTTCCCTTGCCGTGCTTTGATAAAGTCTTTGAAGTTGAATATGATGCTTCTGGAGTTGGTATAGGTGGTGTTCTTACTCGAAAAGGTAAACCTTTGGCCTTCTTTAGTGAGAAGTTATGTGATTCAAGAAGGAAGTATTCCACCTATGAGAAAGAGTTTTATACAATCATGAGGTGTTTAGAGCATTGGAGTCATTATTTGATTGCAAGTGAGTTTACTCTGCATTTTGACCATGAGGCTTCGAAGTATATTTAAGGCTAACACAAGTTAAACTCATGCTATGCTAAGTGGGTTAACTTTCTCCAGTCACTTCACTTTACAATCAATATAAATCTGGAAAGATCAATAAAGGTGCTGATGCTCTATCTCGGAGATACCTACTTTTATTCTAATTAGATGCTTGTGTACTTGGTTTTAAGTGTCTAAAAGCTTTGTATGATAAGATGAAGACTTTGGGGAGTTGTTTGCCACCTGTTCCAAACACCCAAAAGGAGATTTCTTAATTCAAGATGGATTTTTGTTCAAGGGAACATCGTTGTTTGCACCAAAGTGTAGCACTCACGAGCTACAAATCAGAGAAGTGCGTGGATGTTCCTTAGCCGATCATTTTGGTGAATCTAAGACCTTAACCACATTAAGGGAACATTATTACTGGCCTGGAATGGAGAAGGATGTTCAAGACATCATAGGGAGATATGGAACATGCCAAGCTACCAAAAGTCACACTTTACCATACGTCTCATACACACCCCTTCCAATTCCCAGTTTTCCTTGGGCGGATGTAAGTATGGACTTCATTTTAGGTTTGCCTAGAACCCAAAGGGGCAAGTATTCCATATTTGTGGTGGTAGACAGGTTTTCAAAGATGGCACATTTCATACTATGAAACAAAACCAATGATGTGACACACATTACCGAGTTATACTTTAAGAAGGTAACTAGATTACATGGTGTCCCTAAATCTATTGTTTCTGATAGGGATATAAAGTTTTTTAGTCATTTTTAGGTTACCTTATTGAAGAAACTTGGTACTAAACTCATGTGTAGTACCACCAGTCATCTCCAAATTGATGGACAAACTAAGGTGACTGATCAAACCCTAGGTAATTTACTAAGGGCTTTGTTTAAACCTCATGCCAAAGCTTGGGATTTGCTCTTACCACATGCTGAATTTACCTACAATAAAGCTCCAAGCAGGGCTACTAGTCTATCTCCTTTTAAGGTGGTGTACAGGATTAATCCCCTAGGCCCCCTTGATCTTACCCGACGGCCATTAGATCAAAAGCCAAGTGCAGATGCAACAGCTGGAGTGAAAGAGATTCAAAAGCTCCATGAGTTGGTTAAGGCCAGAATTAAGAAGACTAATGCATCCTATGAAGCCCAAGCCAACAAGCATATAAGAAAGATGGCTTTTCAGCCTGGAGACGTCATTTGGATACACCTTAGGAAGGAACGATTTCCCTCTAAAAGGGAGAATAAGGTGAATACCTAGAGCTGATGATCCTTTTGAGGTACTTAAGTGAATTAATGATAATGCTTATAAGGTTGATTTACTGGGTGACTATAGAGTTTCAACTACATTCCATGTAGCTGGCTCCAGTGCTTACCAACCCGATGATTACCTTGCCAATTTGAGGACCAAATCTTTTCACAAGAGGTGGATGATGGAGTCCCCTTAAGCCAGGACAAGGAAGAAGGTCTAGGAGCCTTCCAATGCCTAAGCAATGGCTCAAATCCTGGAAAAGAGCCATGAAGATGTAACCGGGTTAAATAGCTAGAAAATGCCCAGTTTTGTTCACTTGATTTCTTAAGCTATGTTGTGGCTTAAGTTCAATATTTTTACTTTTTTGGGTCCCTATGGATGTTAACCTTTAGGTTCGAACTTTAAAAGTTAATCATACTGAATCAAAGTGAAGAGATCAACCTATTTTGTTCAGCCTGCCAGTTTTGGTCCAAAACTGCACGGTAAAATGTTTTGGTGGAATTCTCCCACTTAAAAAGGTTTTAACCTTGATTTCTTTATAGAGAGGGTTTGTACACACCCTAAGGTATTTCCCCATTGCCTGTAATTCAAACCATGCTCACTTTTGATTGGTGTAAAGAAGGGTAGAAAACCGAGTAGTTTTGAGCTTCTAGAACCCGGTTAAGCACCTACGTGTTTTTCCTTCTCAATTGGGTTTACTCAACCATTTTCTTGCTTGCTTGCTTCGATTATGCGTCAAGGCAGCCAGAAACACCATGATTTGCTACAGAAATCAATTTTGGGAAGAGCAACCAATGGGAAAGCAAAGAGAGAAAACGCACCCTTCACCCCGAACTGGTCAGCCAAAAGGTAATCCCCCTTTATGGCTACTTTTTTCTACTTTTCCTTAGAAAACTAATGTATTAAGCCTAATTAGATGTATTAAGGTTAAGTATAATCATTTGTCTTGCTTTCCTTGCATTCTGGTTGTATTTAACTTAGATTAATAAAGCTTGTAAACTAGATTAGTCCTAAGTGCTTAACTAAGTACAATTACATGTTTTCTTCCTTGGGAGAAAACCTCCACAGCTATTTTGCTGCCTCTGAAAGCTCATTTTTTAAGGATATGTTAATATTCAATGACAAACCAGAATTGAGAGCATTGCATCCATTACTCCTCAAACACTAAACTTACTTCTCTCTAGCTAGGCCGATTAGAATGGCATTTAGGTGCAGTCTTAAACTTGATTAAGTGGTGTTTCCATACCTTAATCATAGTTTAAGGGCCCTAAGCCTGATCTTGGTGGTGTTTCTGTATCCAAGTTTTTGGTTTAGAACTACCTTTCAACTTGCTTTTCGGTTTCGGATTCCTTGAGTTTAAGTAAAGAGCTGTGAGTTCTTAGCTTGTTCATTACAATTCAGTTGAGTGTGAGTGTTTTCCCTTGAGCTTTATATCAGGTTCACTAAAAGTGAGAAGCACATCAGATTGGTTGGACCTGTTTTGAGGCTTATTTTGGTGGAGCTTAGATGGGGATAAAGGGGCTAGGGTAGTCTTCTTGCCATCCTTGGTAAAGGAGTATGCATTCAAGTAACAATTATGCATAACCCTATGATCATATAATGATGTATTCTAGCCACACTAATGTACAAAGTACCAAGAGGGAGTTAAGAATGCACACGGGCAGAACGTGGGTTGTTTGGAAACGAAAGCAATTAGATAAGGATAGTTGAGTAAGTGGGCTAGCAAGGGTGATCCGAAAGAGCCACCTTAGTTCACACACTTAGGTAATCTTCTTAGTTCAACTAAGTTATAGAAGTTAATGACCTTCTTAGTTGAATCAAGAAGACCTAGAGACCCACTTGAGATTGCCACACTCAAGATATAACACCAGGATTTCAAAGATAGAGTGAGAGAGAGTTTTCTTAACTCAAGCTTTTTATTCATTCAAAGTTTTCTTCAAAAGAGGGATGTCCAGCCTTTTAAGAAAACACTCAGCCAATTCAAGCTCAAAATTCAGCTAGGGGACCGAAAGTACAATAGGGGTGTGAGGAAGTGTCAATTCCTTCACCTAAGTACAAGATCAAGTCTAATGTGGCTCAGGCCACCTCATTAGGGATAATAACGCTCCTAAATGAGGTGTCAAGCTTACAAGGCAACTGAAGTTCATCATTACAAGTCAACTTGCAGCAAAAGTACACGAGAAAACCAAGAAATAAGACCCTTGTACCGGCTAGTGCTTAACCGGGTAAAAGGATAATTTCCTTATCCTTTTGGTTAGGTAAAGGCAACACAAGGGGGTGCTTTGTGGACCCTTTGGGCACTTGACTTGATCAATATTTATGTATTCTTTCATGCCTTAAAGTTTGAAAAAGGCTGGACATTGATAAGTCATCTTAATTCTCTTGAATCAACCCTTCTCCAAATTGCCGCCAGAACTACACTGTTTGAAAGATCTTGTTGGTTGACTTAGCAAATGACCTCCAAATGACTTGAAACTTGATTTATTTGAAAGTAACATCTTGAATGTAAAGGGGGTGGCCAAAGCAGTCAATCATCCCCAGGTCTTCATTGCTCAAAAGTTACACAATACTGGGCCAGTTTCTGCTCAAACTGGATATTTGGTATAAGGGCTAGTTCATGACCTCTTAGACTAAGGCATGTACTTTCCTGATCCCCTTGGTGCTAGGGGAGTCCTCAATGCTTGTTGGTTGGTATTTAAAAGGTTATAAGGGACGGTCCCCATCATACTCCCTGTATTAGTTGGAGTTTGACCTCAAACTCAAAAATTTTTCTTCTTCATCATAGTATGGGATGAGGTCAGCCACGTTGAAGGTGGTCGAGACTCCATACTCACTAGGAAGGTTGATTTGATATCCAACCTTTTGAATAACCTCAAATGGATCATCTGATCTCGGCATAAGCTTGAACTTGTGTTTGCTAGGAAATCTTTCCTTCCTCAAATGGATTCATACCAAGTCTCCAAGCTGAAATTAGGCATCCTTTCTATGCTGATTAGAATGTTGCTTTACTTGCTCATTAGATTTTTAAATCCTTTCCCTCACATTGGCATGAAGCTCTTGAATCTCTTTTGCCCTCTTCTCGGCCTTCCAACTTAATTTAGTGGGATTAGGGATTGGAACAAGGTCCAATGGAGTCCAGGGGTTGTATCCATACACCACTTGCAAAGGGGAAAGATTGATTACCTTGCAAGGTGCTGGATTGTATGCAAATTCCGTATTAGGAAGCAAATTATCCCACCCTTTTATGCTGTTCTTCACTAGAACTCTAAGCAAAGTGCCTAAAGTTCTATTAGTCACTTCAGTGTGGCCGTCGGTTTGGGGGTGGCAAGTAGTGCTAAACTTGAGATGAGAACCAAGCTTTCTCCACAAGGTAAGCCAAAAGTGACTTAGAAACTTCGTGTCCCTATCCAAGACAATGCTCGTTAGAATCCCATGAAGTCATATTATCTCCTTGAAGTGGAGGTTTACAATGAGAGATGCATCATAGGTGGTATGATATTCCACAAAGTGGGCCATTTTAAGAACCCATCCACCACAACCATAATAGAATCCTTGCACTTTTGTGTCCTTGGAAAACCCATGATGAAATCCAAACTTACATCTTCCCAAGGACCTTGAGGTACGAGAAGAGGAGAGTAAAGACCCTGGGGTCATGAGTGACCATTGGCCTGTTGGCAAGCTGAGCATCTTTTTACAAAGTGCTTCACATCCTTGGACATCTTTGGCCAATAATAATGATCTTTGAGCATTGAACAAGTCCTTTCCATGCCAAAGTGTCCCACCAATGCTCCTCCATAGAGCTCTTGAATCAAGAGTTCTGTATACCCACATCTTGGTATGCATAACCAGTTTCCCTTTAAAAGAAACCCATTCTCCAAATGGAATAACCCATGGGCATGCCTGGTGCATTTCTCATAGATTTCCTTGAAATTTTCATCTTGGGTATACAACCCCTTAAGACACTCAAAACCAAGGACTTTAGATTCCAAGGCAGAGAGTAGGAGATACCTTCTTGATAATGCATCTGCACCCTTGTTCATCTTCTCGGCCTTGTGGTGGATTAGGAAATGGAAGGATTATAAGTATTCAACCCACCTTGCATGTCTTAGATTGAGCTTATGTTGTCCTTGAATAAACTTTGGTGCTTCATGATTCGAATGGAGAATGAACTCTCCTCCTACAAAGTAATGTCGCCAATGCTCTAAAGCTCTCACAATTGCATAGAACTCCTTGTCATAAGTGGTGTATTTTCTCTTTGCATCATTGAGCTTTTCACTGATTAAAGCTATGGCTTTCTTCTCTTGAGATAGGACAACCCCTATCCCCACACAGGACGCATCACATTCTACCTTAAAGACCATGAAAAAGTTTAGAAGGGCCAGAATGGGCACAATAACAACCTTGAACTTGATGTCCGCAAAGGCTTTTTGAGCTTATTTGGTCTAACTCAAACCGTTTAGCTATGAGAACCTCGGTCATAGGAGCTACAATGGTACGAAAATCTCTCACAAACCTCCTATAGGAATAGGCTAGAGCATGAAAGCTCCAAACCTATTGCATAGAGGAAGGTGTGGGCCACTCACAGATGGCCTTAATCTTGCTCTCATCCACATAAATCCCTTGAGCTAAAACCACATAGCCCAAGAATATAGCTTGTGAGGAGAAAAATTAACACTTCTCCAAGTTCCCATAAAGCTTCTCTTGAGCTAGAATGCTCTAGAGTTAGTGAAAATGCTCGACATGCTCTTCTTCACCATGGCTATACACAAATATATCAGCGAAATAGACAACAACAAACTTGCTGATGAGGGGCTTTAAAACTTGATTCATAAGCCTCATCAAAGTGCTTTATGCATTTGTCAAACTAAAGGGTATAATAAGCCACTCATATAATCCCCCTTTGGTTTTGAAAGTAGTTTTCCATTCATCCCCTTCAGAGATCCGGATTTAATGATAGCCACTTATAAGATCAATCTTAGAAAAGATAGTAGCTCCATGTAACTCATTAAGAAGATCTTTCAATCTTCGATTAGGATAGCGGTACTTGATAGTAATCTTATTTATTGCTCTACTATCCACATACATCCTCATGGAACCATCCTTCTTAGGAACAAGCAAGGCTGAAACGGCAAACGGGCTAAGGCTCTCACATATCAAACCTTTAGCTAGGAGCTCATGCACCTGCTGTTGTACTTCTTGAGTTTCTTGAGGATTCATTCGATTGGCCGGCTTGTTTGAGAGTGTAACATCGGGGATGAGGTCGATTTTGTGTTGTATGGATCTTTTGGAATGGAGGCTGTGGGGTACCTTACTTAGAAAGACAAGGGTAAAGGCTTTTAGGAGAGGGGCAAGTGAATGATGGGAAGAATCCTTAGCTTTGGCTAGTTCATGGCCAAGTAGTATCCATTCTTTGCAATTATTGAATTCTTGGAGTTGAGAACATAGGAGGGTAGTAAGAAAGACATCCATGCTAGGAGTGTTGAATTCCAAGAGTACACAACCACAAAAGGGGGGGTGAATTGTGGTGGTCGATTTTCGCCTAATAACTGACAAACAACTGTAGCACTTGATTGCAGAGATTGTTTGTAAATCACAAACAACCTTACGCCTTGTTTGTAGCGGTTGTTCTCAATTGATTCAGTAGCGAAATTCAAAGTAATAAATGCGAAAATAAAGCACACATAATTTTTACGTGGAAAACACCTCTAGCCCAACTGAGGTGTGAAAAACCACGACCTACCTCGTGTAGGATTTAACCACTTCACTAACGGGCTGAAAACGTTACAAAAGCAACACTCCTTGTTACAACTTGTAACCCACGTAACCTTCTTCCCTAAGACAGGTTACACCACGTCCAATCTCACCAGATAGGACACGTCCAAAGTCCACACGACTGAGGACACACTCACTCACTTTCTGTTCTGAGAACAGGGGTACAAAACACCTTACTGGGGTGCTTCTGACTTAAGCAGATGTAAGGTACAATGAAGTCCTATTATGCCAAGAAATTGAAAGCTCAGTTAAGCACAATCTTCTCACGGTTTTTCTCTTTGAAATTCAGCTCTAAGAATCTCTTACTTCTTTGTAAAAACCGATTGTCAAATGGGAGAGAGAATTTCAATATTTAAACGCACAACCCAACGGCTATTCTTTTCAAAAGATAGGGAAAATCCTCTATTTTTAGTCGCTTAGAAGATTCACCAAAGATTTCCAACGGCTAAGAGAGGAGAGAAGATTTTCTTAAAATATCTTGGCCGAGTAATCTAGCTTGAAAAGGATAAAATCTTGATTTATCCCAAATTCAATCAAGACCTAAAAATAAGGGATAAGAATCTTTCAAGAGAAATCTTTAGCAAAAACGGTTTTGCAATTTTTTTTTTCAAATTCAAAACAAATCTTTTTAGATCTGGCAGCCAACCGAAGCAAATTTCCAGATAAGACTGATGTAGCTGCTGTAGTTTTTAAGAACACCCTAGGCACCCTGTTTGCAGGGTTGTTTGGAAATGGTGTCCCAAATCAACTTTCCGAAAACCGTTTTCAAGAAGTGCTAAAAAATGATACTTTCAAGATTGGCATATTAACAAGAGTCTAAAAGATAAAAACTAAATTAACCAAGACTCCTTGTAAGAATTAGTTGTCTTGTCAAGAGTGAATACGCTGCTCCAAAACACCTTGGTCACCTTGATTCCTTGGGTGATCTTGTGTAGCTGAATGTTCCTCAAGACTTAAACCATATGTGTTGTTTGCTGATCTTGTGTCACTGAAGCTCGGAACCTGTTCCTAAGACTTGTTCTCAACATTTAGCCACCAGGTTAATAAAATATCACAAACAGCGGTGTAGGAACAACGGTGTATTAGGCCCTGTTTGGAGAGCTTGTTTAGAACAACATTACTTAGACAAGTATGTTACTCTTGGATTTATTATCATCAAAACTAAATATAATCAACAAATTTTCCCTTTTTGATGATGACAAACCAAGTGACCATATTGACAAAATTAAAAAGCTTAACAACGTTTAATGCTGATAGGGATCCTCTAGGTGCTAGGTCATAGAGCATGTCATATGGTTTTATTCATATGGTCTTATTCCCCCTTTTGGCATCATTAAAAAGCATAAACAACAGTATGAATGCAAGAAAAGAAATATAGAGCATAAGGTGCAAGAAGCATCATTAAGGAGATATTGCATTAAAAACAGTACAATGCCAAAAACGAAGATGGGAGGAGACAAGAGAACAGCCTAGAGAATCAGGTTGCAGGGGGTGGTCTCATTTGCAGAGGAGGAATGCTGGGGGCAAGAGTGGAGAGAAGGGCAAGCAATTCCTCATGGCGTTTGGCGGAGAGGG
Source organism: Carnegiea gigantea (assembly GCA_029747015.1). Lineage (NCBI taxonomy): Eukaryota > Viridiplantae > Streptophyta > Magnoliopsida > Caryophyllales > Cactaceae > Carnegiea > Carnegiea gigantea. The sequence continues at coordinate 746,157 of JAKOGI010000065.1, forward strand.
CTTGCTCCTCAGCAAGAGCAGCCTTGACAGCTGAGAGCTCATCCTTGAGGCGAGCATTGTCCTCAAAAACAGCCTCAAGTTTGATGGAAGGTTGCCCAGAAACAGGTGGTCGAGGTGGTTGACGACCCTGTTTGGAGACTGACCCTTCGCCAACCTCATAGCCACACCCGAGCAAAGTGTCAATCCCAATCTCATCAACGACTTGGGCCTCCACTCGCCGTGTGAGCACTATCCCAAGGTGCTCAAACACCATTGTTAGCAGAAACCCATATCCAAGATCATGGGCCCGGGTGGTGTTCGCAATTCGCCCTATGTGGCGAATCATGATTGCAGGGAGGTTGATTGGTTCCTCCCGATCCAGTAAGTCCACCAGGCATTGATCGAGGGCATCAGCTGAGTTTCGCCCTTGACCTCGCGGAATTATGTTCTTGATAGTGAACATAAACAATAGTTGGTGTAGGGAGGTCATTTCACCCTTCTTAACAGAGAGGGGTGTTCTCAGGCCCTGTTTTTGACTGAGACGTTAGGATACCTCTAGGAGCCTGGCTGTTTCTAGCGCTGTTTTGTCTTCCCTCACATACACGTCAAAGCCTTGGGAGGGTACTCCCAAAATTTTCCCAAGTGTGGGCGCATCAACCTTAATGCGTTGCCCATTCACAAAACTAGTCACCACCCCTTCGGTGACACTGCAGTTGGCGTAAAACTCAGCCAACTCAGGCACAGAACACCCCAGCTGGGTGTTTGCAAACAAGTCGAGCCAGCCTTGAGCGCGCAACTTGGTCAGGAACACCCCCAGACCCTGTTCCTCGAAAAAGCTTACATTCACTACCTTCCCCCTAACGACATTGCGCTTAAGCTATTGTGCATGTTTGTCAGACATAGGAGAGGGAGTGAACTGCTTTTGGCGTTTGGGGGCAGGAACAGAGGTGATAGCTTCTGGTAGGGAGGCTGTTCTAGGCTTTCGCTTAAGGGGTGTTTTTGCAGGAGAGGGCTTCACAGCAGGTTTAGTGGTTGATTTTGGAGGGGCTTGTTCTTCAGAGGACTCGGAGAACATCGGTGTCCCCTGTTTGAAGGTGGTGTTCTCAGAGTCAGAACTCGAGAACCCTTCGGTAGAAGAGGAGGAAATCTCCTTGATGACAGGAGCAGAGGGTTTGGAGATACGGTGAGAGGATTGAAAAGCTATTCTCGCAGATTTGCGAGAAGGCTTGGAGGATTGTGGAGAAGAGGGAGTTTGAGAGGGCTGAGACCTTGGTTGTGGCCTTGTTCTTGGCGTTCTGCTACGCCTGGCCACTATTTTCACCCTTTTCCTTTTCTCTCCAGTTTGAGCGACCGGAGTGGGGGTTTCAGCCTCAGGGAGAGAATCCTTCTTTAAACTCTCCTCTGATGTCTCATTCGACTTCCCTTGGAAGTCGACATTCAGATCCTCCACATACACACCTTCGACAGAGGCAGCCCCTGTTTCTGTCGCTGTGTCAGGAAACAACCCAGAAGAACAGGGCTCAAAATTAAACCCTTCAGGGGTTTCCAAGAGTTGGTCTTGAGACCCCGATAGTGTACCCTCTGACTCGACTTTAATGGGACAAGCAATTGTCCCTACAAGGAACACCAATTCCCTTCCACGCTCGAAGGGAATATCATCCATCCCCATTCCCACTGATTGTAGGGACAAGCTTTTCAGGAATTTGAAAGGCTTGTACAGGATTGGGCGAGGGGGAGCAGGGATTGAGGACGCAAGAACGAGGGCTTTTGATTGAGAGGAGTTGTTGGGAGCCATTGTTGCTAGAAGAGAGAGATTAGGGTTTAAGGTTTTTGCAGGGTTTTCAGGTTTTGCTTGTGTACGAGATAAATGGCAGAACTGAGAACAGGGCATATAAAGAGAGAGAGAGAGAGAGAGCACCCAAAATCTTTAGAAGATTTCTCGGTTTGCAACGGGTGTGAGCATTAAAAGCTTGTGCCTTGGGAAGGAAAGAAAACACATCGAGCAACCAAGGGGCGTACCTGTTCTCTTCGTTATGCCTGTTCTTTGCCGTCTGATCTTGATTGGACTTAATGGTATTAAGGTGGCTCCAGTACATCCCCTTATGCTGCACTAAGTGGATAAGTAGAGACAAAATGCACGCAATTCGAGTGTATGCAATTACATCCGTTGTTAATAAGATTTGCAAACAGGGGGAGAGAACAGGGTGTAAAGGTTGATCTTACCAAACCCAGTTCATGTTCTGGAAACAGGTATCTCAGGGTGTTCTCACCAACCCTAGTTCCAGTCTATTTCTCTCAAATTGATCTCTAGCTAGTGCCTTAGTGAATATATCAGCAATTTGATTTTCCGTTGTGCAAAAATTCATAGAGATTAAACCCTTTTCAACATTATCTCTCAAGAAATGATGTCGAATGTCAATATGCTTTGTTCTTTTATGTTGACATGGATTTTTGGCAATGTTAATTGCACTTGTGTTATCACAAAAAATAGGAATGCATCCAGTGTCAACACAAAAGTCCTTAAGCTGTTGCCTTATCCACAACAGTTGAGCACAACATGAAGCTGCCGCAACATATTCAGCTTCTGCTGTGGACATCGCAACAGAATGTTGCTTCTTGGTAACCGAAGATACCAAACAAGGTCCAAGAAAGTGAGCCATACCTGATGTACTCTTTCTATCAACTAGGAATCCAGCATAGTCAGCATCAGCATATCCAACAAGATCAAAATTGCAACCTCTAGGATACCATAAGGCTAAATTGGGTGTATGTTTCAAATATCTTAGTATCCGTTTCACAGCCTTAAGATGAGTTTCCTTAGGATTAGACTGAAAACGGGCACATAAACCAACACTAAAAACAATATCTGGTCTACTAGCGGTTAGGTATAGGAGTGACCCAATCATGCCCCTATAGAGTTTCTCCTCAACTGAGGGACTCCCATCATCCATAACCAACCTGGTTGAAGGAGAAATAGGAGTGTCTACGGGTTTGGCCAACTCCATCCCAAAACGCTTAAGTAGCTCCTTGATATACTTTTGTTGATGGATCATGGTGCCGTTTGGAGTTTGCTTGATTTGTAAGCCTAAGAAAAAGTTAAGCTCACCCATCATGCTCATCTCAAACTCACTCCTCATCATATTTGAAAATTCATTGCATAAATCATGATGAGTTGCACCAAATATAATGTCATCAACATATATTTGGACAATCAATAAATGTTCCCCCTTAGATTTTAGAAACAAGGTATTGTCTACCTTGCCTCTTCTAAAATCATTTTCAATTAAAAAACTTGACAACCGTTCGTACCAAGCTCTAGGAGCTTGTTTTAGGCCATAAAGAGCTTTGTCAAGTTTGAAAACATGGTTAAGAAATTCACTGTTTTCAAAACCAGGGGGTTGTTTGACATACACCTCTTCTTTAAGGTATCCGTTGAGGAATGCACTTTTCACGTCCATTTGATATAGCTTGATTTCCATATGAGCTGCAAAGGCTATTAAGATTCGAATAGCCTCAATTCTAGCAACTGGTGCAAAGGTTTCTTCATAATTGATCCCTTCTTCTTGATTATTCCCTTGAACAACCAGCCGTGCCTTGTTCCTAGTGACTGTTCCTGACTCATCCAGTTTGTTTCGGAACAGCCACTTGGTTCCAATGATTGTTCTCTCTACAGGTTTACGTACAAGGTGCCATACTTTGTTTCTTTCAAATTGATGGAGCTCTTCTTGCATTGCCGTGACCCAATCTGAATCTGCAAGAGCTTCATTCACACTCTTTGGCTCAATATTAGAGAGAAAAGCATAGAAAGCACAGAAATTCTTAAGCTTAGACCTAGTTCGCACTCCACTGTTAATATCAGGCAGAATTTGATCAAGGGGGTGTGAACTATGGTACTTCCATGGTCGTGGAGTAAGAGGATCCACAGACCCATGCTCTACTCTAGTCATAATATCAAGCTTACGATCATCTCCTGAGCCTGTTTCTGCACCTGTTTGTAAGCCTGTTCCTGAAGAACATGGTCCCGAATAGGGTTCAACGGTGTGTCCCCCTGTTTGGTGTTCACCTTGCCTGTTGTTCTGAGGAACACCTTCAGGAGTTGTTTTCTCCATGGTGTTCTTACCTCGTTTATCTTGGAGCAACACTTCTTTTCGAACAAGACCTAATTCAAGTTCATCTTCCTGTGCATCATTCTCACTCAACAAGTTAGATTCATTAAAAAGCACATGCACACTTTCCTCAACACACAAGGTCCTTTTGTTAAAGACTTTGTATGCCTTGCTGTGAGAAGAATAGCCAAGAAATATTGCCTCATCACTCCTAGGGTCAAACTTTCCTAAGGCATCCTTCCCATTATTATGCACAAAACACCTACAACCAAATGTTCTTAGGTGCGTAATATTGGGTTTTCTGCCCTTGAAAAGTTCATAAGGAGTTTTGTTCAAAATGGGTCTGATCATGCATCTATTTATAATGTAACATGAGGTGTTCAATGCTTCTGCCCAGAAATACCTAGGAAGACCACTAGCAATAAGCACTGTTCTGGTCATGTCTTACAAGGTGCAATTTTTGCGCTCAACCACCCCATTTTGTTGGGGTGTTCTTGGAGCTGAGAAGTTATGATCAACACCATGTTTATTACAATAGTTGATAAAACTTGCATTTTCAAACTCAGTTCCATGATCAGATCTCAAGCTAATTAAGGAGTGTCCTACTCTCTTTTCAACCTTTTTGAGAAAGGCAATAAAATTCTCAAAGGTTTCATCTTTGGATGCCAAAAACAAGGTCCAAGTAAATTGAGAGTAATCATCCACTACAACAAGCACATACTTTTTCCCACCTCTACTAGTTATCCTCATGGGACCACACAAATCAATATGTAATAATTCTAGAGGTCGGGTAGTGCTTACACATTTTTTCGATTTAAAAGAAGATCTGACTTGTTTGCCTTTCGCACAAGCTTCACATACCTTGTCGTCATTAAATTTGATGGAAGGTAGTCCAATAACCAGGTCTTTTGAAGCAAGTTTGTTTAAAAGAGTAAGGCTTACATGATCTAGTCTCTTGTGCCAGAGCATTATATCATCATTCACCGCACTCAAACAAGTCAGGTTGTTTTGGGGAAGAGTGGAAACACATACTTTGTAAACATTTTTGTGTCGTTTCCCCCTTAATACGACATCTCCTGTGTTAACATTGACAACCAAGCAATGTGTTCGTGAGAATACCACAAGGTTGTTCTTGTCACACAGTTATGACATACTTAGTAAATTATGCTTTAAACCATCAACTAAGTGCACATTATCAATTGAGTGGGAGAGAGTTTTACCAATGCTACCTACACCGATAATTGTCCCAGACTTGCCATTGCCAAAAGCCACGCTCCCATCGGTTGAAGCTGTAAGTGAGAGAAAGTTTGATTTTTCTCCAGTCATATGTCGCGAGCACCCACTATCAACATACCATAGCTGCATGTTTTCAAGGTTGTTTTCTGATCTGTTTGACAGGGTGTTTCTTACCCTGTTTGCTGGGTTGTTTGTGGGGTTGTTCTCTCTCACTTTAGCTTGCAAGACAAATCACAGGTTAGTTTTGGGAACCCAGATCCACTTGGGTCCCATTGTTTTAGATAAGTAAAGCTCATCTTTTCTAATCCAGATTTGTTTCACATACCTTTCATTTTTTTCAATGACATACCTTCTCAAAGAACATGAATATCGATAGTGACCAGTTTTACCACAATGAAAGCAAACAATGTTTTCAGGTAATCCCACATACTTTCTATGAATTGGGTAAACTGTTCGTTTAGGCTTATATCCAAGTCCCTTTTTGTTTCGACTGTGGTGACTGTTCAACCAATCAAGGGCTTGTGAGGACTTGTTCCAGCACTTGGTTGTGATAAGCTCGGTTTTCAATTTCTCTATATTGGCATGCAAACCCTTGTTCTCCCTGAGCAAGGACTCAACCATTCCTTCCACCTCAAAGAGTTTTTCCTCCATTTGAGAATAATCTCCTTCTTTTATAAAGAGGTTTTCTTTGAGTGTATTAATATTTTCATGTAAGCCCAGTTTTTCATTTTTAAGGATCTCATTTTCTAGTTCTACGTCTTGGACATCTCGTTTCAATTCAGCACAAGTATCCATCAAGGTATACAAAAGTTCTTCGAGAGTTGCTTTATTGAGACCACGTACCTTGTTCTTGAGATCAGTAAGACTGTTTGTTGATTCATCATCTGAATCCGTGTCACTTTGTGCCATGAGAGCTACAGCACCTTCATCAGTTTCAGACTCACCTTCATCCTCAGAGGAATCTCCCCAGGCAGCAAGCATAGCCTTCGAGAATCGTCTCCCAGAACTGCTTGCAGCTTGTTTTCTACCTTGTTTCCTGGGGTGTTCTTGCTCTTGCTCTTCTCGAAGTAGTGGACAGTTCTTCACAATGTGATCTGGTTTGCCACACTTGAAACACCCTGTGAACTGTTCTCGGGGGGTGTTTCTGGACTTACTGAAGTCTTTTCTTTTGCTGTTTTCTTTGACCTTTTTGAAGAATTTCTTGAACTTTCTTCTCATTAAGGCCATCTCTTCATCCTCAAGGTCAGAGTCATCATCCTCTTGTGCTTTCAAGGCAAGCCCACGATCCTTCTTCTGCTCCTCTTTTTGTTGTGAGTTCTTTCTGAGTTCATAGGTTTGAAGATTGCCAATCAACTCGTCGAGGGTGATCTTGTTCATGTCTTTAGCTTCTTGGATGGCTGTCACCTTTGCTTTCCAAGACCGAGGCAAAATCCTTAGAATCTTCCTCACCAGCTCTTCTGTGATGAAGGATTTTCCCAGGGATTTTAGCTCGTTTGTTATGTGGGTGAAGCGTGTGTACATATCCATCACGTTCTCACGATCACCCATATCAAACAACTCATATTGCCTCATAAGTAGCTCAATACGTGATTGTTTGACTTGACTTGTTCCTTCATGAGCTACTTGGAGGGCATTCCATATCTCCTGAGCTGACTCACACTCCGAGATACGTGTATATTCATCTGGACCTAGGCCAAAATATAATAGCTTCTTGGCCTTGGCATTCTTTTCCATTTTCTTATAGTCTTCACCATCAAACTCTATGGGTTCCTTGGGAACCTTCTTACCATCTTCAAGCACCTTGGTGGGAACAAGGGGCCCGTTCTTGATGAGCATCCATAATTCATAATCTTCTACCTGAATATAGTTCTCCATCCTATTCTTCCACCAACTATAATGTTGGCCGTTGAAATAGGGTGGACGAGTAATGGATTGCCCTTCAAGGATTCCTTGTGGTGTACTCATCTTCAGAATCTCTCAAGGTGTTAGCCCTTTTGAGAGAACCCGCTCTGATACCACTTGTTGAATTCCAAGAGTACACAACCACAAGAGGGGGGTGAATTGTGGTGGTCGATTTTCGCTTAATAACTGACAAACAACCGTAGCACTTGATTGCAGAGATTGTTTGTAAATCATAAACAACCTTACGCCTTGTTTGTAGCGGTTGTTCTCAATTGATTCAGTAGCGAAATTCAAAGTAATAAATGCGGAAATAAAGCACACACAATTTTTACGTGGAAAACACCTCTAGCCCAACTGAGGTGTGAAAAACCACGACCTACCTCGTGTAGGATTTAACCACTTCACTAACGGGCTGAAAACGTTACAAAAGCAACACTCCTTATTACAACTTGTAACCCACGTAACCTTCTTCCCTAAGACAGGTTACACCACGTCCAATCTCACCAGATAGGACACGTCCAAAGTCCACACGACTGAGGACACACTCACTCACTTTCTGTTCTGAGAACAGGGGTACAAAACACCTTACTGGGGTGCTTCTGACTTAAGAGATGTAAGGTACAATGAAGTCCTATTATGCCAAGAAATTGAAAGCTCAGTTAAGCACAATCTTCTCACGGTTTTTCTCATTGAAATTCAGCTCTAAGAATCTCTTACTTCTTTGTAAAAACCGGATTGTCAAATGGGAGAGAGAATTTCAATATTTAAACGTACAATCCAACGGCTATTCTTTTCAAAAGATAGGGAAAATCCTCTATTTTTAGTCGCTTAGAAGATTCACCAAAGATTTCCAACGGCTAAGAGAGGAGAGAAGATTTTCTTAAAATATCTTGGCCGAGTAATCTAGCTTGAAAAGGATAAAATCTTGATTTATCCCAAATTCAATCAAGACCTAAAAATAAGGGATAAGAATCTTTCAAGAGAAATCTTTAGCAAAAACGGTTTTGCAATTTTTTTTTTTTCAAATTCAAAACAAATCTTTTTAGATCTGGCAGCCAACCGAAGCAAATTTCCAGATAAGACTGATGTAGCTGCTGTAGTTTTTGAGAACACCCTAGGCACCCTGTTTGCAGGGTTGTTTGGAAATGGTGTCCCAAAGCAACTTTTCGAAAACCGTTTTCAAGAAGTGCTAAAAATGATACTTTCAAGATTGGCATATTAACAAGAGTCTAAAAGATAAAAACTAAATTAACCAAGACTCCTTGTAAGAATTAGTTGTCTTGTCAAGAGTGAATATGCTGCTCCAAAACACCTTGGCCACCTTGATTCCTTGGGTGATCTTGTGTAGCTGAATGTTCCTCAAGACTTAAACCATATGTGTTGTTTGCTGATCTTGTGTCACTGAAGCTCGGAACCTGTTCCTAAGACTTGTTCTCAACATTTAGCCACCAGGTTAATAAAATATCACAAACAGCGGTGTAGGAACAACGGTGTATTAGGCCCTGTTTGGAGAGCTTGTTTGGAACAACATTACTTAGACAAATATGTTACTCTTGGATTTGTTATCATCAAAACTAAATATAATCAACAAGGAGTGTCATGGGGCTTTCTTTGAGAGGTGGGTTTGAGGGGAGCAATGCTGATCCTTTTGTGGTCTTTGGTGAAGGTGTATGTGTTTAAATGGCCATCATGCATCACTCTTCTATCAAAGAGTCAAGGGCATCCTAAAAAGACATGACAAGCATCCATGGGCATAATGTCACTCCAAATCTCATCCTTGTAGTTCTTTCCAAGTGATAAAGTAAGCAAACATCGAGAAGAGATTTGGAAACCTTTACCTTGATTGAGCTATTGGATGGTATATGGGCTCAGGTGTGCTGAAACCGCAAGCTTAAGCTTCTCTACCATAGACTTTGAGGCAACATTAGCATAACTTCTCTCATCAATGATAAGAGAATAAAACTTCCCACTCATGGTGCACTGAGTATGGAAGATATTCTCCTTTTGTTCCAACTACTTTTTGGAAGCCAAACCGGTAAGAGCATGCCTAATCACAAGAATTTCTCCTTCATCAGGTCCCTCCTCTACTTCTTGTAGAGCCTCGGTCATGTGAAGCTCCTTCTCCCCTTTATCATTTTCCTCGTTTAATTCCTCAAAGGAATCTTAATATTTAGCTAAAGTTACCACTCTCTTATTAGGACATTCGGATGTATAGTGTCCAAGCCCATGACACAGAAAGCACCTTTTCTTGTCCATGGGTTTGGGTGCCTGTTGTGAGGCAATTTGTGGGGTAGTAGGTGGGGGAGGTCTTGAGTTTGTGTTTGAGGTAGATTTGAGAGGGTTGTAAGATGGCGTTTGGAAAGGGTAAGGCCAATGGTTAGGCTTAGAAACCATGCCCTTGCGTTTGATTCTCCTTTGCAAATCCACCTTGTGAGCTAAAACACTAAGGTCAACAACATGAGCAATCTCCTCATTCGAACCACTTAAATACCGAATCAAGGTTTGAGATTCGTCCTCTTTCAAGTCACACTTCAAAAGTAGTTGTTTAAAGTCTCTAGTGTGCTCCTCTATACTCTTAGAGCCTTGTTTGAGGTGGTGCAGTTTGAGGAACTTGTCTAGTAAGTAATGGGGTGGTAAAAACTTGGATTTGAGTTTGGACTTCATTTTCTCCAAAGTTTTAATCTTCCCTTTACCCTTCCCAACTCTGTTAGACACAACATTCGACCACCAAATAGATGTATACTTTCTAAGTTTCAAAGCAACTAGTTTTACCTTCTTCTCTTTGGGGATGTCTTTGAACTCAAAGACTCTTTCAACGGTTTAGAGCCCATCTAAGAGCAAGGCCGGATCTAGTTGGCCCTCAAATTTAGGAATATCCACCTTAAAATCATTGTGGCTTTAGCCATGAGGCCTACGGTGCCTCCTTGATCTTCTTGCATACACACCTTCATCGGAATCATCAAGGGCATTGCTTTCTTCCCCTGCAGAGTCGTCTGAGTCAACTTGTTTACTTATATTTCTAGAACTCTGCTAGTTCCTCCTTTTCTCTTGTAACATTTGACTAAGATGTGATTATAGATACTTGACTTGTGCCTGTAGTTTAGCTTTTTCTGCCAAGGCTTGTTCAGCCACTTGCTCGGGAGTAAGGCTAGAAGAATTGATGTAATCGGGTTCTTTATGGATTTGGTTTGTGTTTGGGTTTTGGCAAGATACGGCTATAAAAGGGCAGCCAAGCTCTGATGCCACTTGATGTATTCTAGCCTCAGTAAAGCACAAAGTAACAAGAGGGAGTCAAGAATGCACACGTGCAGAATGTAGGGTGTTTGGAACGGAAAGTAACCAGGCAAGGATAGATGAGTAAGTGGGCTAGAAGGCTCATTCGAAAAAACCACCTTGGTTCGCACACATAGGCAATCTTCTTAGTTCAAGTAAGTCATAAAAGTTAATCACCTTCTTAGTTGAATCAAGAAGACCCAGAGACCCACTTGACGTTGCCACACTTAAGATATAACACTAGGAATTCAAAGAGAGAGAGAGTTTTCTTAACTCAATCTTTTCATTCATTCAAAGTTGCCTTCAAAAGAGGGATGGCCGCCTTTTTAAGTGGGCACTCAGCCAATTCAAACTCAAAAATCAGCTAAGGGGAACCGAAAGTACACTAGGGGGTGGGGAAGTGTCAATTTGGTCACCTAAGTATAAGATCAAGTCCAATCTAGCTTAGGCCACCTCATTGGGATTAATGATGCTCCTAAATGAGGCAGCAAGCTTACAACACAACTTATACATCATTACAAGTCAACTTGTAACAAAAGTGCAAGAGAAAACCAAGGAACAAGACCCTTGTACATGCTAGTGCTTAACTGAGTAAAAGGGTGTTTTCCTTGTCGTTTTGGCTGGGTAAAGGCAACAAGGGGGCGCTTTGTGGACCCTTTGGGCACTTAAATCGATAAATATTTATGTCTTCTTTCATTCCCTAACATTTTAAAAAGGTTGGACATTGATAAGTCATCTCAATTTTCCTTGAATCTGCCCTTCTCCATATTGCCTCCAGAACTACACTATTTGAAAGATGTTGCTGGTTGACTTAGTAAATGACCTCCAAATGACTTGAAATTGATTTATTTGATAGCTACCATCTTGAACTTAAAGGGGGTAGCCAACGCAGTTAATCATGCTTAGGTGTTCACTGCTCAAAAGTTCCACCAAACTAGGCCAGATTCTGCTTGAACTCGAGGCGTAAGGGTTGCTTCGTGTCCTTATAGACCAAGGCATGTGCTTTCTTGATCTCCTTGATGCTAGGGGAGTCCTTAATGCTTCCTAGTTAGTCTTCAAAAGGAAGGAAGGGATGGTCTCCATCATATAACCATGGTCTTCCCAAAAGCATATGACAAACATCCATAGGAATTAGCTCACACTAAAGTTCACCTTGGTAGTTCTTTCCAATAGAGAAAGAAACAAGATACTAAGGGTTCACATAGATACCATTGCTTTGATACAACCATTGAATGCTGTAAGGGTGTGGATGAGTCACGGTTTATAATCTTAGTTTCTCAACCATGCCTAGAGAAACCACATTTGCACGGCTTCCTCCATCAATGATCACAAAATATACTTTCCCTTAGGCTGTACAACGGGAGCGAAATATGTTCTCCCTTTGCTCGTCCTTGGCTCCTTTCTGGTTGATCAAAACTCTTCCTAAAACCAACATCTCTTCTTCATCAGCCTCGCCCACTACCTCCAGTTGAGTTTCCTCAAGCTCATCGTTAAAATCATCCTTTTTTCCCCCTCTTCAAACACCTCCTTAATGGTTGTCCATTCAGCTAAGGTTATAACCTTGTGGTCTGGGCAGTCCACAGCAATGTCCCAAGTCCTTGACACTTGAAGCACCTCCTATTGTTCATAGGGTTAGGGTTGGTCTATTTTAAGGGGTTTGGATCCTTTGTGGAGTTGGGCTTCTTTGCGGAAAGAAAGCGGATGGATTTGGAGGCTTAGAAAAGGGATTAGAACTCCCCTTGTTAAAGGGTTGGTTTCAGGTAAAGGGTTTGGGGTTTTGAGGTTTAGGGGGCGGTTTGACTTTCTTTTATTGCTTAACCTTATGAGCAAGCACACAAACTTCATTAAATGTAATATAAGATTGCAATTCAACCATATTAGCATACCTAGGATCAAGACCTTCTAAGTACCTAACGATTGTTTGCTCTTCTAGTTCTTGTAAATCACACTTGATTACAAGCTTCTTAAACTCTTGTGTATACTCCTCTATATTCAGATTGCCTTAAGTCAAATTATAAAGTTGGGAGTATCAATCTTGGATATAGGTAGGGGGAAGAAATTGAGCTTTAAGCTTGGATTTCATCTTTTCCCATATTCTAATCTTAGACTTCCTTTCTGTAACTCGTTTGGCATACAAGTTAGTCCGCCAAAGAGAGGCATACTTTCTAAGCCTTAAGGCTACTAGTTTCACTTTCTTATTTTCGAGAACATCCTTGTATTCAAAAACTCTTTCAACAGTATGTAACCAATCTAAAAACTCCTCAGGATTAAGCTTGCCTTAATGCTCTGGGCTTTTAACCTTGAAATCATTGGTATTCACTTGAAACCGTGGTTCTGGTCTAGCCATTCTCAAAGGTTCATCCTCACTAGATGAATTAAGATTATGACTGAACACTTGTTCTTGCCTTATAGGTTTAGATTGGGATGGCTCTTCACAAATCTTTTGCTTTTACTTCATGAGAGTACCTAGTTGTTTCCTTAGATACTCGTTCTGTGCCTTTAGTTCTTAATTTGAAGTAGTAATCTCATAGTTATCATAGTTACCGTTCAAAACAGCATCCAACTTCTCTTCTATACTCGCACTACTACTCATGGTGTATTCGATTTTTTGTTTAAGTTGTGACAAGGAATGTGCTTGGAAATGAATGGGAATGAATTTTGAAAGGTGGAGGGACATACCAGGTGAGGGAGAAACCAAACTCTAATCCCACATATGATGGAACTATGAGGGAGAAACACGAACACTCAAACCTGAATTTAAATGCTATAGGAAAAGCAGGTTGAATTCAAGATGGAGTCTAAGTGATTCCTTGAATGAATGTATGGATAAATGATAATCTAAACTCTCACTTGGATACAAAAACACCACTAAGTTTGAGTTTAGGGATCCTAACCTTAATTAGGATACAGAAACACCACCTAATTAAGAGTTAAGATTTTACCTGATCACCACCTTAACCAGCCTAGGTAAGGATAAGGAAGCGAATTGTTTAAGGAAAGAAAGGAGCAATGCTCCCAATTCTAGTTCAATTAATATTTAAGCTTATGTTTACCAAGTAGGAGCCTTCAAGGCCTTATAGCCCATAACCTAAGGTAGCAAACTCGCTAAGGAGTTTTCCTCCCTAGGAATGAAACACTTAAAACGTGCTCAGAAAAGCGCTTAGGACTAATCTGTTACAAGCTTGATTAATCTAAGTTAATTACATCGAGAATACAAAGGAAAGCAAGACAAATGACCATGCTTAACTTTAATACATTCAACCCAGTACATCAGATTTCTAAAGAAAATGCGGAGAAAAGTAGCTATAAAGTAGGATCACTTTTTGGTTAGCCAATCCTAAAGCAAGCTGCGTTTTCCGTCTTTGTTTTCTCATTGGTTGCTCTTTCCGAAATTGAATTTCACAGCAAATCATTGTGTTTCTGGCTGTCTTGAATCATGATTGAAGCAAGTAAGTGAGGAACCATCTGAGCAAATCCTCTTGAGATGGAAAAACACATAGCGGCTTAACCTGGTTCTACAAGCTGTTTTCTGCCCGGTTTTCTACCCTTCTTTCCACCAATCAAAAGGGAGCATGATTTTAGTTTCAGGCTATGGGGGGATACCTTATGGTGTGTACAAACCCCCTTATAAAGAAGTCAAGGTTAAAACATGTTTAAGTGTGAGAATTCCACAAAACAGTTTACTATGTATTTTTGGAACAAAACTGGCAGGCTGGACAAAATGGCTTGATCTATTCACTTTAATTGAGCATGATTGACTTTAAATGCTTGGGCCTAAAAGTTAACATCCAAAGAAACCCAAAAATGAAGAATGTTAAATCTAGGCCACTATGTAGCTTAAGAAATCAAGTGAACAAATCTAGGTATTTTCTGGCTATTTAACCCCGATGCATCTCCATTACCCTTTTCTAGAATTTGAGTCATTGCTTGGACTTTGGAACTTGGATTGGAACTTGCTAGACTCTTAGGACCTTCTTTATTATCTTGATTGAAGGGGACTCCATCAGAAACCAAGAATGAGATATGTACTTACATCAACCCAAGGAGTGGTGGGAATAGGTAAAGGTGTGTAAAGGCCATAGGGTAGAGAATGACTCTTCACCACTTGACATGTACCGCACCTTTTTAGGATGTCTTAAATGTCCTTCTCCATACCTGACTAATCGCTTTGCTCCTGTAGCATGATGAGTGTCTTGTTTTCTCCATAATGGCCAACTAATGAACCTCCATGTACTATTCTAATCAAGAGCTCACGAGTACTACACTTAGGTGCACACAGCCGCGTACCTTTAAACAAGAACCCCTTTGCAAAAGAACGGACTCATGTCACCCAGAAATTAGGTAAGCATAGTCACAAAGACACTGCTGGTGTTGGCTCGAACTGGATAGTAGCAATCTGAACCCGCCATGTCATCTCTTAAGGTTAAAAGAACCTTTTGGACCTCCTTGGACTTAGGTAGCTCTTGATCATGATCTCCACTATGGTCCCCCATGGATGCATGCCACATCTTATAAGGTAGGCCTTCATTGCACGATAAGAAGGTAATGCGTAATGGATTCTTAAATACATACTCCTGTTCTGAAGGAGGGAAGAAGATTACCTTGGTAAAGAAACTAGAACATTCTAATTCTCTTCTCACTTTTAGTGCGCCACTTTTAAAGGCCTTACACCATGAGTTTAAGGCTTTTAACGAGTGGACATTGAATGTTCAAGAGGAACCAGAAACTCTCGCACCAAGCCACCCCATTGTCATTTCCCTAATCCACCAATTTGGTCACTTGTTTTCCTGAGGAGATCCCGATGGGTCTGCCTCCTCAAAGAGATATCCAGCACCATATTGACCTCATTCCAGTTTCTATCCATTCAAACTAATGGAACTATGGAGGGAATTCAACTAACCCTTATATCTGATTTCAAATGCAAGGAATGCAAACTGAAATCATAAGAGAGTCTCAGTAAAATTTGAGAGAGAGTGAGGGATAAATGTAATCTAAACTCTTACTTAGATATAGATATCAACACCAAGCTTGAGTTTAGGGTGCTTAAGCTTAATTAGGATACGGATATCACCACCTAATTAAGGCTTAAGACTTACTTGATCACCACTCTAACTGGCCTAGTTAGAGATAGGCAAGTTAAGTAGTCACAGTTATGTAAAGGAGCAAGGCTCTCTTTTCTCTTTCTTAAATTATGAAAATCTGATTACAAAAGTGTTCATTTACAGCCCCTACATCCAAGTATGCAAGCACACAAGCTGCTCATACCTAGGGAATGAGGTTTCTTTAAGATTAGGGAACCTCCTAATCTTGCTTAGTTCACAATTTAAGCTAACCCTTGATACATCAATGCAAATCCTAGCTTAATCCTTGCTAATTACAACCATTGATCTATTTAATCTTTAGGACTAAATCTAAACTTATTACTAAGCAAGTAATTAGGCAAATAAGCATCTGCCACCATGTGGAGAAAGGAATGAAGTGACTGGCAATCTTGTGCTTTCCGGCTGGCCAATGGAAATGTTGCTGCCTTTCTCTCCTTGTTCCTCATTGGTCCTTTAAATGCTTACTTCATGATTGTGTGCAAGGGTCCTTTAACAGCCCAATCATACTACTAGGTAGAGATTAGATTCCTAGAATGACTTTAACCGTGAAATACACCAATCAGGTGCAACCGACCAGTACCTGGCAGTTTGCAGGCTACATTTGGATGCCAGATTTCTCATGGAACCCGTGGGCATGATTTGGATTGCCACATATGGTTAGAAAGCCTTGGATGTTGTCTAACTGCTTCAAGTGGAATCACACATTTTTGACTTAATTTGCCTGCTCAAAATACTTAGACTGATCCAAATCAAGTTCCAACCTACATGGTTTGTCTTATTGACCCTTGTTCTTCAACTTCCACTTGATTTAACCTGAAATTCTCAATTAGACCAGGTAGTTAACATCTTGGGGACCCAACATATGCAAAAAATTGGAACTTAAACCTTACAGAGGCCTAAGTAATTAAGAACACAAAATCGAGCTTAAAACCCACCTTAAACCTAAATGCTTCTATTTATGGCCTTTGCAAAATAAGAGCCATCCTTTGATCTTAGGACCTTGTTCTTGGAGTTCTTAGACTTGAAGGATCATCCTTAAGGTCTTGGCTAGGTAGGACTCTATCATCCTCTCCTTGTTGAGAAGATTTGATCCTCAAATCTGCTAGGGAGTCATCTGAATGGTAGGGGCTCAAATCTGTCACATTGAACATGACAGAAACTCCATATTCTCCAGGTAAATCAACCATGTGAGAGTTGTCATTTAGCTTCTCTAATGCCTCAAATAGACCTTCAACTCTTGGCATCAAATTCTTCTTCCCTCTGGAAGGAAATCTTTCCTTCCTTGGGTGGATCCATACAAGGTCATTAGGTTAAAAAACCATCTTTCTCCCATGCTTGTTGGCTTGGGCTTAATGTGATACATTAGTCTTTTTTGTTCCACCTTTTACCAACTCATGGAGCTTTTGAATCTCCTCAACTCTTGTTGCTGCATCCGCAATTGGTTTCTGGCCTAAGGGCTGTGGGGTGAGGTCAAGGGGGCTTAGGGGATCAATTCCATAGACCACCTTGAAGGGAGAGAGATCAGTAGCCTCGTTAGGTACCTTATTGTAAGCAAATTCAGCATGACACAACAGTAAATCCCAAACTTTGACATGAGGTTTAATCAAAGCCTTTAGGAGCGTGCCTATGGTTTGATTAGTCACCTCAGTTTGCCCATCAGTTTGGGGATGACAAGTGGTACTATACATGCGTTTGGCACCTAACTTCTTCCATAAGGTAGTCTAAAAATGGCTAGATGTAACTGTGGAGGGGAATTCAACAAACACTCAAATTTAATTTCAAATCCAAAGAAAACAGGTTGAATTCATAATAGAGTTTAAGTCGAATCCAAGAGAAAGTGAGGGATAAATTTAAAGTAATCTCTTACTTGGATACAGATATCACCACCAAGCTTTAGGGCCCATAAGCTTAATTAGGATACAAATATCACAACCTAATCAAGACTTAAGACTCACTTAGTCACAAGCTAATCTAGCCTAGACTAAGATAAGCAAGTAAGAATTTAAGACATAAGTGGGAGCAATGCTCTCAATTCACTTTCAATTTTAAAGATAATAAGCTGAGTATAAAATGAAGTCTCTAGTACCATTATATAAACGTCCATATGTTACCTAAGAGGTTCATCCACCTAACTTAATCTAGCCTAATCTAGCTTAGTCAAACTAATTTTAGTTAAACATAATTTAATCAAACTAATTATCACTTTATGCACGAAAATCTACTAGATTACATTGATTACAATCAAACTACGTAAGCAAGTAAGTATGCAGCTCCTAACACATGGGAGAGACAAAATGGCTGCTAAAGTGTGCACTTTGCTACTGGTCAATCCGTGAGCTTTGCCTTTCTTTCCCGTGCTTTCATTAGCTCTTCATTTAGCTACCCGTGATTGTATCCAAGGCTCCTTTAACAACCAAATCATACTATTGGGGAAGGACTGGATGATGGAACTGTGAGACAAAAACACAAACACTCAAACCTAAGTTCAAATGCTAAGGGAAAAGTAAGCTCAATTCAAGCTAGAGTCTAAGTGATTCTGTGAATGAATGTATGGATAAATGATAATCTCAACACTCACTGAGATACAGAAACACCACTAAGTTGAGTTTAGGGCCCTAACCTTAATTAGGATATAGAAACACCGCCTCACTAAGAGTTAAGCCTTTACTTGATCACCACCTTAACTGACCTAGTTAAGGATAAGCAAGTGAAGTGTTTAAGGAAAGAAAGGAGCAATCCTCTCAATTCTAGTTCAATTGATATTCAAGCTTATGTTTACAAAATGGGAGCCTTTAAGGCCTTACATACCATGACCTAAGGTAGCAAACTAGCTAAGGAGGTTTCCTACCTAGGAAGGAAACATCTAAAACGTGCTTAGCTAAGCACTTAGGACTAATCTGGTTACAAGCTTGATTAATCTAAGCTAATTACACCTAAAATACAAAGGACAGCAAGACAAATGACCATGCTTACCTTTAATACATCCAATTTGGCCTAATACATCAGATTTATAAAGAAAATGTGGAGAAAAGTCGCTGTAAAGTAGGATCACTTTTTGGCTAACCAAGCCGGATGTAAAGTGCATTTTTTCTCTTTGTTTTCTCGTTGGTTGCTCTTTCCAAAGTTGAATTTTACAGCAAATCATTGTGTTTCTGGCTTTCTTAAGTCATGGTTGAAGTAAATAAGCATAGAACCAGCTGATCAAACCCTCTTAAGAAGGAAAAACACGTAGCAGCTTAACTAGGTTCTAGAGGCTATTTTCTACCTGGTTTTCTACCATTCTTTCCACGAATCAAAAGTGAGCATGATTTGCATTTTAGGCCATGAGGGGATACCTTAGGGAGTGTAGAAGCCCCCTTGCAGAGAAATCATGGTTAAAACATGTTTAAGTGGGAGAATTCCACTAAAACATTTTACTGCACAGTTTTGGACTAGAACTGGTAAGCTAGACAAAATAGCTTGATCTCTTAACTTTGATTGAGCATGATAGACTTTTAATGCTTCGGACTCAAATTTAACATCCAAAGGAACCAAAAAATGGAAAAATGTTGAACTTAAACCATAATGTAGCTTAAGAAATCAAGTGAACAAAACTGGGTATTTTCTGGTTAGTTTACCCGGATGCATCTCTATGACTCTTTTCCAAAATTTAAGTCATTGCTTAGACTTTAGATCTTGCATTGGACCTCGCTAGACTCTTAGGACCTTCTTTGTTGCCTTAGCTTAAGGGGACTCCATCATCCCCCTCTTGTTGAAGAAATTTGATCCTCAAATCGGTAAGGCAATTGTTAGCTTGGTAAGCACTTAAGTCAGCCACATTGAATGTAGCTGAAACTCCATAGTCACTTGGTAAATCAACCTTATAAGCATTATCATTAATTCTTTCAAGTACCTGAAATGAACCATCAACTCTTGGCATTAACATGTTCTTCCTTTTAGAGGGAAACCGTTCCTTCCTAGGGTGTATCCAAATAGGTCTCCAGCCTGAAAAACCATCTTTCTTCTATGCTTATTGGCTTGGGCTTTATAGGATGCATTAGTCTTCTCAATTCTAGCCTTAACCAACTCATAGAGCTTCTGAATCTCTTTCGCTCTAGCTACTGCATCCAGACTTAGCTTTTGATCGAATGGCCATGGATTAAGATCAAGGGGGCTTAGGGGATCACCAGTAGCCTTGCTTGGAGCCTTGTTATAAGCAAACTCAGCATGTGGCAAGAGTAAATCCCAAGCTTTGACATGAGGTTTAACTAAAGCCCTTAGTAGAGTACCTAGGGTTCGATTAGTCACATTAGTTTGCCCATCAGTTTGGGCATGATAGGTGGTACTATACATGAGTTCACAACCAAGTTTCTTTAATAAGGTAACCTAAAAATAACTTAAAATCTTTGTATCCCTATAAGAAACAATGGGTTTAGGGATACCATGCAATCTGGTTACCTCTTTAAAATATAGCTCCGCAATGTGTGTAGCATCATTGGTTTTGTTGCTTGGAATAAAATAAGCCATCTTTAAAAATCTGCCTACCACCACAAATATAGAACCATTGCCCCTTTTGGTTCTAGCTATCCATGCTTACATCCACCCAAGTTAAAGTAGAAACTAGAAGTAGAGCATGCACGGTTGGGTCGAATGAAGCAAGCTTGAGTTTAGTCTTAAATTTCCTCTTAGCGATGAGATATGACTTGACATAAAGGCTATGCCACCAACTAAGACTAAGGATCCACCAAGAATTGTTTAAAGGTAAGGCGACCCACTATTCTATAAAGGTTCCACTCAAGACTCACTAGCTTTAAGGAAAGGATAAAGAAAACTTAAGATTTGAGAGGGAAAGCTTTGAGGTCCTTTCATACAATTCAAATAATATGTGCTTACAAGTGAGTATGCTAGCTTATAAGTCTAACCTCAGCTAAAGCATCTCAAAATTGAAAAGGGAACAAGAGTACACTTCGAAAGAGGAGAAACATCCAATCGGTCACCTTAAGTACTCTAACGCATCACTAGTAGCTTTGGCTGCATCATTAGGGTTAATGATGCCCTTAAATGAGGTGTCAACCTTACAAAAGATCCCAAATACAGCATTACAAGTCACTTGCAATGAGAAGTACACATAGAAACCTAAGAAAATGTCCCTTACAAACAGCTGGGCTTAAATTGGGTAAAGGGATGTTTTTCTTATCCTTTAGGCTGGCTAAGAGCAGCACATGGCGATTCTTTGGAGGGGCTTTTTGCATGCGACATGATAAATACTTAGATCACCTTTCATTCTCTAAAGTTTCATAACAGTTGGACTCCATTATGTCAACTTAATTAACCTCAAATTCGGACTATGCTGAAGTAACGCTTAGATTGCATGGGTAGAAAGATCTTATTGTTCAACCCATCAAATGAAGTCCAAATGCCTTGCAACTTGTTTTCTAGAAAGCTAAAGCTTTAACTTAAAGAAAGTGGCCACTAATTCTAATCATCATCGCAGAAACTATCGGCAAAAGATAGGTAAACTTGGACTACATTCTGCACAGAATTGGACATGGAAGGTAACCTACTATTTTTCTTTTCTCTTATTCTAACCTAGCGTTTAACTCCATTTTGATACATAAACCCCTTAGGAGGACTCTTGACCTTGCCAACATATGAGATTAACACATCCAAAGGGCTTAGGATGAGGTTGGAATTGGAGCTCTAAATCAGTACGTAGGCCATACCCATTTGATGAAGCTTGTGAGCCCTAAGAAGGATATGGGAGCTCTCCTGGACTTAAGTAGGCACGAAATTTGTGTCATCCGCCCCTTCTTAAATGTGATTTGCCCTCAAATCATCACCTTCTTCTTAATCCACAAGGTAGGGTGTTAGATCACCCACATTGAAGGCAGAAGATACACCTATATCCCTGGGCAATTATAGCTCGTAGGCATTGTCATTCACCTTCTCAAGGATCTTAAAAGGACCATCCCCTCTTGGCATGAGTGTATTCCTCCACCTTGAGGGGAATCTCTCCTTTCTCAAGTGAAACCATACCAAGTCCCCAGGCTTGAAGGTGATAGCCTTGTGGTGCTTGCTAGCCCTAGCCTTGTACATCTCATTGGTCTTCTCAAACTTGGCCCGAACCTATTGGTGTAGCTTCTTCATCTCCTTGGCCCTATCCTCAACCTTATAACTCACTCTAAAATCAAGGGGAAGTGGTATGAGTTCTAAAGGAGTTAGAGGGTTGATTCAATGGCATGACTCAAAGAGAGAGTGGGAAGTGCCAACGCTTGGAGTTCGGTTGTATGTGAACTCAGCATGGGAAAGCTTGGGACCCCACTCCTTGATTCTCTTCCTTACCAAGCTCCTAAGCAAAGTGGCAAGTGTCTTATTGGTGACCTCAGTTTGGCCATCGGTTTGAGGATGGTCCGAAGTACTATACAGGAGCTTGGTACTAAGGTGCCTCCATAAACACCTCCAAAAATGACTAAGAAACTTTGTATCTCAATCGGACACAAGACTCTTGGGAATACCATGAAGCTTAATAACTTCCTTGAAGTGGAGATGGGCTACGTGAGATGCATCGTCGGTCTTCTCGCAAGGGATGAAGTGAGCCATCTTTGAGAAACGGTCCACCACCACTATAATAGCATCCTTGTGCCTTTGAGTCCTAGGGAGGGCAACAATGAAATCCATGGTCACATCCACGTGTGGACCCTTAGGTACAGGTAATAGAGTATATAATCCCTAGTGCAATTGACTTTTGGCCTTTTGATAAAGAGAGCAGTTAGAAATTGCCTCATGAACATCAACACTCGTTTTCGGGCAATAGAAGTGTTCGTTGAGCATGTCAATTGTCTTGTTAATCCCAAAATGGCCAATTAGAGCTCCTCATGAACTTCCTTAGCATGATGCTTTCGGATTGGACCCTTCGGAATACAAAGCTTGTTGCCTTTGAATAAGAAGCCCTCTTGGTGAGTGTAGGGGTAATGCTTGCTGTCTTCTTGATGATTGAGGTAATGCTTGAAATCCTCATCTTCCTAGTAGAGGTCACGGATAAGTTGGAAGCCTAGGACCCTTGCCTCTATCACGGCTAATAGGCCTGCCACCTAGGAAGAGCATCCGCTATAACATTGGTGCTCCCCTTCTTATGCTTGGTCATAAAGGAGAAGCATCGCAAGAACTCAACCCATTTAGCATGTCTTGGATTGAGCTTATGTTGGCCATTCAAGTACTTTAAGGCCTCATGGTCTAAATGGAGGACAAGCTATTTCGGCCTTAAGTAATGAGACCAATGATCAAGACCTCTCACCAATACATAGAACTCCTTATCGTATGTTAGGTAGTTCTTTTTTGAGCCACTGAGTTTCTCACTAAAATAGGCAATGGGGCATTGATCTTGCGTAAGGACAGCCCCTATAACTACTCTCCTTACATCACAATCAACTTTACAGAGCTTGTCATAGTCAGGAAGGGCTAACACCGGGGCCTCATATAACTTGATTTTGAGTTTCTCAAAGCATCATGGGCAGCCTTTATTGACTCAAATGATCCTTTCTTAATGCACTCGGTGATGGGGGCCACGAGGGTGCTAAATCCCTTAAAAACCTTCTATAAAAGGATGCCAAGCCATGAAAGCTCTTAACTTCGATAATAGAGGTAGGAGTAGGTGTTAGAATGTATAAAGTTTTGATGATAACAAATCCAAGTGTTGTTGTTGTTGCTCCAAACAGGCTTTCCAAATAGGACCTTACTGCTGTTCTCAATGTATTAAAACTGCTTGACTAATGGTTTATCAAGAACAGGTACTCAAGTCAGCAATGTAAGAACACATGTGAGAAACAGGTTCTGTGAGGTGTTTTGAAGCATATCCTGGGAAGTGTTTGAAACATAAGATATGTGCAGCTGTGACAAACAGGTTTCGTGCGGTGTTTGAAGCATATTCTGTGAAGTGTTTGCAGCAAAGTCATTCTACAAGATGACTAGTGGTTACAACAAGATGTCTTGATTTGATTTGGTTTTATATTTGTAGACTCTTGTTAATATGCCAATTAGAAAGCTTTAATTAACCACTCACTGGAAACGGTTTTGCTTTTCGGAAAATATTTCGGATCACCCTTTAGAACAACCCTAGAAACAGGGCGATCAGGGTGTTTCCAGAATAAGCTGCGGAAAAACTGCTTTGCACGATTTTTATCTTTTGGATTTTGAGCAGCTTCTTCAAAGATTTGCAAGAAAGAGTTTTCTATGGAGTATTTTATTCTTTACCCTAAAAAACGGTTATCAAAAATCTTAAGGGATTTGCAAAATCTTTTTGAATAAAAAGAATATCCAATTTTTGGCAAGTGGATAAGGTAGTTGAGAAAAACATGGGCTAGCTGCTAAAGAACACCGCCTTATGCACGCGGTTCAGGAAGTGTTTTTCAGCTCATGTCACCTTACCCCTTATAGCTAAAGGATTCTATTTTCTCTAGGATTTTAGTTTCTAAAAATTTCAGAAATAGTTTTTCCATCCCTTGTGAGTAAAGGATTCTATATTCTTCAGATTTTTTAGTTTCCAAAAATTTGATGAATTGTTTTCCAAGCACTATAAAAGGCGGCTTCTTACAATCTTGGAGACATCGGTTTTCAGAGAGAAAAAAGTCTGAGTTCATGAGCTAAAACGTTTGAAAAGAAAACCGAGCCTTGTGAGTGAATTAATTGAGCTTTCAAAGTTGGCATACTAGGACTTCATTGTACCCTATATTAGCTTAGTTGAGAAGCATTGTAATAGGGTGTTTTTTTTTTTACATTCTTCTTTCACAAGAGTGAGTAGAGTGTGTGTCCAAATCAAGGGGATTTTGGACGTGGGGTAACTTGTCTTAGGGAAGACAGGTTACGTGTGTTACAAGTTGTAACAAGGTGTGTTACTATTGTAACGTGATTAGCCCGTTTAGTGAAGTGTTTAAATCCTACACGAGGTAGGTCGTGGTTTTTAACCTCAGTTGGGCTAGAGGTGTTTTCCACGTAAAAATCCTGTGTCCATTATTTCCGCATTCAATTTTGTTGGATTTTCGCTTCTGCTTATCTCAGAAACAACCTGTGCGAACAGGGTCTAAGACTGTTTGTCAGCAACTTGCGAAAATCGGACACCACAATTCACCCCCCTCTTGTGGTTGTGTATTCTCTAATTCAATAAGTGGTATCAGAGCAGGTTCCCCTTTGAAAAGCTAACACCTCTGAGAGATCCTTGAAGATGAGTACTCCACAAGGCGTGCTTGAAGGTCAATCCATAACTCGTCCACCATACTTTAAGGGCCAACACTATAGTTGGTGGAAGAATAGAATGGAAAACTACATCCAAGCCGAGGACTATGAGTTGTGGATGCTCATCAAGCATGGATCACTCATCCCTAAGAAAACAACTGAAGATGGAAAGTCAATCCCCAAGAAGCCTAAGGAGTTCAATGCTGAAGATTACAAGATGATGGAGAAGAATGCCAAGGCCAAGAAACTCCTATATTTTGGCCTAGGTCCTGATGAATATACTCGCATATCTGAATGTGAGTCGGCCAAAGAAATCTGGGATGCTTTGCAAGTAGCTCACGAAGGGACCAATCAAGTAAAGCAATCCCGGATTGAATTGCTTATGAGAAAGTATGAGCTGTTCGAGATGGGTGATCGGGAAAGTGTGATGGACATGTACACTCGCTTCACTCACATAACGAATGAGTTGAAATCCCTGGGAAAATCCTGCACCATCGAAGAATTGGTAAGGAAGATCGTAAGAATTTTACCTCATTCTTGGGAAGCAAAAGTAACGGCCATCCAAGAAGCTAAGGACATGAACAAGATCATCCTAGATGAGCTGATTGGAAACCTCCAAACATATGAACTTAGGAAATATTCTCAACAGAAAGATGAGACAAAGAGAGAACGAGGTCTTGCACTAAAGGCCTTAGAAGATGATTCTGATTCTGAGGAGGAGGAGACTGCCATGATGACTCGAAAATTTAAGAAGTTCTTCAAGAAAGTCAAAGAAAACATCAAAAGGAAGGACTTCGGCAAAGCCAGGAACACCCCTCGGGAACAGTTCACTGGGCGTTTCAAGTGTGGTAAGCTGGACCACATTGTGAGAAACTGCCCACTGCACAACGAAGAACAAGAACCCGAACACTCCAGAAAACAGGGGAGGAAACAGGGTGTAAGCAGCTCAGCGAAAAGATTCTCAAAAGCTATGCTCGCGGCCTGGGCAGATTCAAGTGAGGATGAGGAAGGGTCTGAAGCTGGGGAAGCTGATGTAGCACTCATGGCAAGGAGTGACACTGATTCAGATGATGGGTCAACGGATAGTCTGACTCAACTCAAGAACAAGGTACGTGGTCTAAATAAATCAACTCTTGAGAAATTAGTGTACAATATAATGGATATATGTGCTGAATTAAAAGGGGATGTTCGAGATTTAGAACTTGAAAATGAAACCCTTAAATTAGAAAAGCTTGAAGTTGACAAAGAGACTCTTGCCTTGCATGAAAACATCAATGTGCTTAAAGAAACTCTACTCATGAAAGAAGAGACTTGTTCCACTAAACTGACTGAGCTAGAAAAAGAATCTCTTGACTTAAAAGGTAAGGTCGAGTCTTTGCTGGAAGAAAACAGAAACTTGCTTGGAAAAATAAAACACTTAGAATTGGACCTTGCCACAAACAAGCTCTGGAACAGGTCCTCAAGGGCGTTGGAATGGTTAAACACTCATCATAGTCAAAATAGAAGAGGACTAGGTTTTGTGCCTAAGATGACCTACCCAGTGAATAATAAATATGTGGGATTACCTGAAAATATTGTTTGTTTTCATTGTGGTAAAACGGGGCATTATCGATATGCTTGTCCTATAAGAAAGTATGCCATTAAAAAGAACTCAGTGCATGTAAAACAAATGTGAGTTAGGAAAGATGAGATTTACGCGTCTAAAGGAATAGGACCCAAGTGGATCTGGGTTCCCAAAACTAACCCTTGATTTGTTTTGCAGGCTGAAGTGAGAGAGAACAACCCAGCAAACAGTGCAGGAAACAGTATAGGGAACAGGCAGCTGTGGTATGTTGACAGCGGGTGTTCGAGGCATATGACTAGTGAAAAATCCAATTTTCTCTCACTTACAGCATCAGAAGGAGGGAGTGTGGCATTTGGAAACGGCAAATCTGGGACAATTATCGGTATAGGTAAGATAGGTGAGTCACTCTCCCATTCAATTGACAATGTTTATTTTGTGGATGGTCTAAAATACAACTGGCTAAGTGTGTCCCAACTGTGTGACAAAGACAACCTAATAGCGTTCTCTCCAACACGTTGCTTGGTTGTAAACATGAACACAGGAGATGTTGTGTTGAGGGGGAAGCGACACAAAAATGTTTATAAAGTGTGTATTTCTACTCTTCCCTAAAATAATTTAACTTGTTTGAGTGCCTTAAAAGATGATGTTATGCTTTGGCACAAAAGACTAGGTCATGCAAGCCACTCTCTTTTGAACAAACTTGTAACCAAAGATTTAGTAGTTGGCTTACCTTCCATCAAATTCAATGATGACAAGGTATGTGATGCATGTGCCAAAGGCAAACAAGTCAAAAATTCATTTAAGTCTAAAAAGTGTATAAGCACTACTCGACCCCTTGAATTAATACACATGGATCTATGTGGTCCAATGAGGATCATGAGCTGAGGTGGCCAGAGGTGTGTGCTTGTGATAGTGGATGACTACTCTCGTTTCACTTGGACTTTGTTTTTGGCTTCTAAAGATGAAACTTTTGAAAAATTTCTTGCTTTCATTAAAAAGACTGAAAAGAGGGTAGGACACTCTTTGGTATGCATAAGGTCTGACCATGGTACAGAATTTGAAAATTCGAGCTTTATTGACTATTGTAATGAGCATGGTATTGATCACAATTTTTCAGCTCCAAGAACACCCCAACAGAACGAGGTGGTAGAGCGCAAAAATCGTACTCTAGAGGACATGACTAGAATAATGCTTGTTGCTAGTGGTCTTCCCAGAAATTTTTGGGCTGAAGCTTTAAACACATCATGTTACATTATAAATAGATGCATGATTAGACCTATTCTTAACAAAACTCCTTATGAGATCCTCAAAGGAAGAAAACCAAATATTTTGCATTTGAGAGTTTGTGGGTGTAAATGTTTTGTGCATAATAATGGAAAGGATGTCTTAGGGAAATTTGATCCAAGGAGTGACGAGGCAATATTCCTCGGTTACTCCTCACATAGTAAGGCATACAAAGTGTTTAATAAGAGAACCTTGTGTGTTGAAGAAAGTGTGCATGTGCTTTTTGATGAAACTAACTCTCTAAGTGAGAATGATGCACAGGAGGAAGACCTCGAATTAGGTCTTATTAAAAAATACATGCTGCTTCAAGATGAACCAGGTAAGGATCAACCTGAGAGATCAAGGCCTGAAGCTGTTCTTCAGGAAGGTAGGCAGGGTGTGAACTAAACAGGGGGAAACAGGGTGGAACCCTGTTCGGGACAACATCAGCCGAACCCTTCTGAGATAATTTCAGGAACAGGCTCCCAAACAGGCTTAGGAACAGGACCTAAACTTGTTTCGCCAAGTATTCCAGCTAGGATGGAGAGCATATCTGTGAACCCACTTTCACCACGATCATGGAAATACCAAAGTTCACATCCTCTTGATCAAATTTTGTCTGATATTAATACAGGAGTTCAAACTAGATCTAGGCTTAAAAATTTCCGTGCTTTCTATGCTTTTCTCTCAAAAATTGAGCCTAAGAATATTAATGAAGCTCTTGTAGATTCAGATTGGGTCACAGCCATGCAAGAAGAACTCCATCAGTTCGAAAGAAACAAGGTATGGCACCTTGTGCCACAGCCAGAGGATAGAACAATCATTGGAACCAAGTGGGTGTTCCGTAACAAGCTAGATGAGTGCAGAACAGTCACTAGGAACAAGGCCCGGCTGGTGGTTCAAGGCTACAACCAAGAAGAGGGAATTGATTATGAAGAGACTTTTGCACCTGTTGCAAGGATGGAAGCCATTCGAATCTTGATAGCTTTTGCAGCCCACATGGAGATCAAGTTATATCAAATGGATGTTAAAAGTGCGTTTCTAAATGGGTACCTTAAAGAGGAAGTGTATGTCAAACAAGCCCCCGGTTTTGAAAGTGATGAATTTCCTAACCATGTTTTCAAACTTGACAAGGCACTTTATGGTTTAAAACAAGCTCCTAGAGCTTGGTATGAGCGGTTGTCAAGCTTTTTATTGGAAAATAATTTTGCAAGAGGCAAGGTAGACAATACCTTGTTTCTAAAATCTAAGGGGGAACATTTGTTGATTGTCCAAGTATATGTCGATGACATCATATTTGGTGCAACTCATCTTGAATTGTGCAATGAATTTTCAAAAATGATGAGGAGTGAGTTTGAAATGAGCATGATGGGTGAGCTTAATTTCTTTTTAGGCTTGCAAATCAAGCAAACTTCAAACGGTACCATGATCCATCAACAAAAGTATATTAAGGAATTACTTAAGCGTTCTGGGATGGAGTCAGCCAAGCCCATTGATACTCCCATCTCTCCTTCAACTAGGTTGGTAATGGATGATGGTAGTCCCTCAGTTGAAGAGAAATCCTATAGGGGCATGATAGGGTCACTCCTATATCTGACGGCTAGTAGACCTGACATTGTTTTCAGTGTTGGTCTATGTGCACGTTTTTAGTCTAACCCTAAAGAAACTCATCTTAAGGCTGTAAAAAGGATTTTAAGATACTTAAAACATACACCTGATCTAGCCTTATGGTATCCTAGAAGGTGCAACTTCGATCTTATTGGGTATGCTGATGCTGATTATGCAGGTTTCTTGGTTGATAGAAAAAACACCTCAGGTATGGCTCACTTTGTTGGACCTTGTTTGGTATCTTGGGCAACCAAGAAACAACTCTCTGTTGCCTTGTCCACAGCAGAAGCTGAGTATGTGGCAGCTGCATCTTGTTGTGCTCAGTTATTATGGATAAGACAACAACTCAAGGACTTTTGTGTTGACATAGGGTGCATTCCTATTTATTGTGACAATACAAGTGCAATTAACATTGCCAAAAATCCATGTCAACACAAAAGAACAAAACATATTGACATTCGTCATCATTTTCTAAGAGACAATGTTGAAAAGGAGTAATCTCAATGAATTTTTGTGCCACTGAAAATCAAATTGCTGATATATTCACAAAGGCATTGAGTAGAGAACAATTTGAAAGGAATAGACTCGAACTCGGCTTAATTAAAACAACCTGACCAACCTGTTCTCTCTCCCTATTTGCAAAATTTAAAAGTGACAGGTACAACATGTTAAATTTTTGTTTGCAATCAACTTGTGTGCTATGTTTAGCATATGTGAGGTTTGCAACTTGCTGACACTCGTTGAGGTCTAATGAGATTGCCCTTATTGTCCAATGTTTCTGAGCAAGTAACCTCAAGAACAAGCATCAGGAACAGGTACGCCTCTTGTTTGTCGAATGTGTGCAACAAATTGAAAACTGCTAATCTCTTCCCGAGGCGTGCACAATAAATGCTAAAGTCCGTTGCAAAAACGGGCAAAATCTTTTAAAGATTTCGCACGTCTCTCTCTCCCTTTAAAGCTCTTGCTCAATCTCTCACCTCCACCGAAACTCTCTTACTTTGAAACTCTGTTCAAGAAACCCTAATCTCTCTCTTTCCTCTAAAAAATGGCATTCCCCATTACCTTTGAGAGCTCCTCGACCTTGATCCAGGGCAACCAGACACAGGGTACAGCCTTGCAAACAGCCACAGCCCTGTTTGCACCTACATAATTTCTGACTGCCCTCATGGAAGGTAAAAATACTGAACCTCCTCGATCCATTGCCTATAAACCTTTTGGGTTTTTTAAAAGTATCGACCTTGGAACAGTGAATTTGAAATGGGAAGACATCCCGTACAAATTTGGGTGGGAATTGATTTTGTTTGTTGAAACGGGCGCATGTCAACCCCAAGAACTTGTTGGGGCATCTGAAAGAGAAATTGGGGGCTTTAGATGAACTTTTTCTGTTGGACCATGGGTTAGATGACATCAACTCGTTTGGGCTGTTTCCTGAGCAGGAAACAGGGTCAGAAACAGGGTTTGAAGTTTTTAAGGAGAACCTAGGGGAGGATTTGTCAAGAGAAGAAAGGGGAAGTAGTGGTCAACTGGAGGAGGCCCCTGCCAAAACTGAACAAGCCACACCGGTACCACCAACCGGTGAGAAACGCAAACGGTACAAAATTGTGGCTAGGCGTACTAGAATGCCAAGAACACGACCACCATCAAGGCCTAAAAGCGGCCAGACTGAAGAGCCCTCAAAAAGTGAACCCCTTGTCAAACCAAAACCACAAGTCCCCTCTTCGGCCAAACCCACAAACAGACTCACAAGAAAATCAGCCCGAATAGCTTTTCACTCCACTCCTCGTCCTGCTAAACAGTCAGCCCCTGTTGTTGAGGAGATTGATTCCTCCTCTGAGCCTTCATTAGATAGCGACACTGAGAACACTGCCTTCAAACAGGGCACGCCCGTGTTCTCAGAGTCCTCAGAGGATAAGCCTCTTCCTATACCAAAACCATCACCCCTCAAAACTCCCAAGAGAAAAGCCTCCCTCAAACATGCCTCCACCCAAGACCCTCCTACTAAGCCCCAACCTAAACGAGCCAAGAAATCTACCCTGTCTGCAATCTCAGCCAAACTGACCCAATTGATTCAGAGACAGGTTGTCAGGGGCAAAATTATAAAGGTCAAATATTTTAAGGAACAGGGACTGGGGGTGTTTCTGCACAAGCTGCATGCACAGGGGTGGTGTGAGTTGTTTACAAACACCCAGCTGGGGTGTTCTGTACATGAGTTGGCAGAGTTCTATGCCAACTGCACTGTCACCGAAGGAGTGGTGACAAGTATTGTTAATGGGAAGCAGCTTCGCTTTGATGCGAAGATATTAGGGGACATTCTGGGGATTCCCTCCACAGGCTTTGACATATATGTGAGGGAAGACAATAATATTCTAGGGACAACCAGGCTGCTGGAACTCGCCCATAAATTTAGCCAGCAACCAAGCCTGCAAACACCCAAGTCTGTGAAGAAAGGGGACATAACATCGCTCCATCAATTGCTATTTTGGTTTATCATCAAGAATGTCATCCCCAGAGGCCAGGGTCGAAATCTTGCTGATGCCATGGATCAGCGTTTGATGGATCTGATGGACACGGAAGTGCAAATTAACCTTCCTGCCATCATGATTCGACATATTGCAAGAATTGCAAACACCTCTAGGGAACATGATCTGGGATACGGTTTCTTTCTGACTAGTGTGTTTGAGCACTTTGGGGTGACACTGCAGAAGAAGGTGGGCGCTCAGTTCATTGATGAGATCGGGAGTAACACCCTTATGGGGTATGGGTATGCTTTGATTGAAGGGTCTGCCTCAGAACAGGGGACCAGAACACCCCGTCCTCCTGTTCCTGGCAGTTCCTCGACCAAGCTTGAGGCTGCTTTGGAAGAAAACTCTCCCCTCAGTACTGAGCTTAACGTTGTAAAGGCTGCCGTGGACGAGAAAAAAGCTCTAAATGCAAAACGCCATACAGATCTCCTCGCCCTTCTCTCTTCACTTTCAGCAAAATTTTCTCCTTCTGCTCCTTGAACACCCCTCATGAGCTGTTCCCATCTGTTGTTCTCATAGCCTGTTCTCACTTCTCTTGGTGAATCAGTTTGTACTCTGTTGCACTCTTTTGATGAATGACAGGATATCTTGTTTTTTGATTGGCTTTGCCTTGCCTGCTTTTGGTTGTGAATTGCTTGTGTGCGACTAGGATGGCCAATCTCATTACCGTACCAAAACACTTGAGTGTATCGCCTGTTGACTTTCCTTTATTACCCAAGTGGTGGTGATAGCAAACACCCTCTGTTAGACTGTTCGCCCCTACTTTTTAATGATGCCAAAAGGGGGAAGATAGGTTGACCAATATTGTTTTAGTTCTGCCATGGACGAGTTAATTTTCTTACAATCTTTTCGATACTAACTGCTTCATGTGAATTTGAATAATTAGTACAAATCACTTAAATTGCCCTTGAAAGTGAATATGGTCACTTGGTTTGTCATCGTCAAAAAGAGGGAATTTGTTAGAATGTATAAAGTTTTGATGATAACAAATCCAAGGGTTACTGTTGTTGCTCCAAACAGGCTTTCCAAACAGGACCTTACTGCTGTTCTCAATGTATTAAAACTGCTTGACTAATGGTTTATCAAGAACAGGTACTCAAGTCAGCAATGTAAGAACACCTGTGAGGAACAGGTTCTGTGAGGTGTTTTGAAGCATATCCTGAGAAGTGTTTGAAACATAAGATATGTGCAGCTGTGACAAACAGGTTCCGTGCGGTGTTTGAAGCATATTCTGTGAAGTGTTTGCAGCAAAGTCGTTCTACAAGATGACTAGTGGTTACAACAAGATGTCTTGATTTGATTTGGTTTTATATTTTTAGACTCTTGTTAATATGCCAATTAGAAAGCTTTAATTTACCACTCACTGGAAACGGTTTTGCTTTTCGGAAAATATTTCAGATCACCCTTCAGAACAACCCTGGAAACAGGGCGATCAGGGTGTTTCCAGAATAAGCTGCGAAAAAACTGCTTTGCACGATTTTTATCTTTTGGATTTTGAGCAGCTTCTTCAAAGATTTGCAAGAAAGATTTTTTTATGGAGTATTTTATTCTTTACCCTAAAAAACGGTTATCAAAAATCTTCAGGGATTTACAAAATCTTTTTGAATAAAAAGAATATCTAATTTTTGGCAAGTGGATAAGGTAGTTGAGAAAAACATGGGCTAGCTGCTAAAAAACATCGCCTTATGCACGCGGTTCAGGAAGTGTTTTTCAGCTCATGTCACCTTACCCCTTATAGCTAAAGGATTCTATTTTCTTTAGGATTTTAGTTTCCAAAAATTTCAGAAATAGTTTTTCCATCCCGTGTGGGTAAAGGATTCTATATTCTTCAGATTTCTTAGTTTCCAAAAATTTGATGAATTGTTTTCCAAGCGCTATAAAAGGCGGCTTCTTACAATCTTGGAGACATCGGTTTTCAGAGAGAAAAAAATCTGAGTTCATGAGCTAAAATGTTTGAAAAGAAAACCGAGCCTTGTGAGTGAATTAATTGAGCTTTCAAAGTTGGCATACTAGGACTTCATTGTACCCTATATTAGCTTAGTTGAGAAGCATTGTAATAGGGTGTTTTTTCTTTACATTCTTCTTTCACAAGAGTGAGTAGAGTGTGTCTCCAAATCAAGGGGATTTTGGACGTGGGGTAACTTGTCTTAGGGAAGACAGGTTACGTGTGTTACAAGTTGTAACAAGGTGTGTTACTATTGTAACGTGATTAGCCCGTTTAGTGAAGTGTTTAAATCCTACACGAGGTAGGTCGTGGTTTTTAACCTCAGTTGGGCTAGAGGTGTTTTCCACGTAAAAATCCTGTGTCCATTATTTCCGCATTCAATTTTGTTGGATTTTCGCTTCTGCTTATCTCAGAAACAACCTGTACGAACAGGGTCTAAGACTGTTTGTCAGCAACTTGCAAAAATCGGACACCACAATTCACCCCCCTCTTGTGGTTGTGTACTCTCTAATTCAACAGTAGGCTATGACTTGATAGCTTCAACCTTAGCTTGATCCATGGAGATACCATCTTTAGAGACAACATGCCAAAAAAGGTGACTTAGGATGAAAAGAACTTACATTTTTCCAACTTGCCGAAGAGCCTTTAAGCTCTTAAGAGCTTGAATACTTCTTCTAAATGGTGTAGACGATCCTCTTGACTTTTGGAGCAGACTAGAATGTCATCGAAATAAACAACATGAATCTTCCAAGAAAGGGCCTCAAGACTTCATTCATTAGCCTTATTAATGCACTAAGGGCATTAGAGAGGCCGAAAGGCATCCCTAACCACTATAAAGTCCACCTTTTGTCTTGAACGCCGTCTTCCACTCATCCCTACCTTTCAAGCAAATTTAGTGATATCCACATCTCAAGTAGATCTTAGAGAAGATAGAAGAGCCATGTAGTTCATCAAGTATATCATCAAGTCGAGGTATGGGGTATCTATACTTGATAGTAATGTTATTTATAGCCCTAGTGTCCACACACATATAAAGGTACCATCCTTCTTGGGCACTAACAAAGCCGGAGCTGAGCAAGGACTCAACCTCTCCCTTACACAACCTCCAGCCATCAATTCATCAACTTGCCTCTGGAGTTCCTTGGTCTCCTTTGGGTTGCACCTATAGGCAGCCTTATTAGGGAGTGGACCACCAAGATTGAGGTCAATTTAGTGCTCAATGGCTCAGATTGGAGGGAGGCCGGGGGTAGATTTTATGGGAAGACATCTTGTTATTGTGAAATGGGGGGCAGATTAGGGGGTGTACAGGAGTAACTTCCTTATTTTTATTGCTTTTAAGCGTGAGTAAAGCTAGAACTTGCTTACCCTTGCCTAAAGCTCTCCCAACCTGTGCTTCA
This sequence comes from Carnegiea gigantea, assembly GCA_029747015.1. Lineage (NCBI taxonomy): Eukaryota > Viridiplantae > Streptophyta > Magnoliopsida > Caryophyllales > Cactaceae > Carnegiea > Carnegiea gigantea. The sequence continues at coordinate 781,261 of JAKOGI010000065.1, forward strand.
CAGAACATGAGAAGGCCTTTCTTCTTCTCACTTCCCACCCCAGGCTTAGTTTTGTGGACTTGGTTGGAGGTAGTGGTTTAAAACAATCTTTTCCTTATCAATGACCAAGGAGTACGTGTTCTTAAACCCATCATGCATGACATGCCTATCAAATTTCCAAGGCTGGCCTAAAAGAATATGACTTGCACTCATAGGTACCACATCACATATGGCATTATCTCCATACTTCTTTGCAATTAATAATAAGATGTGTGCTTGTTTAGATGCCTTAGTGTCGCCACCATCATTGAGCCACTTTAGGGAGTACGGCTCAAGATGTGAAATAGTAGGAATACCAAGCTTCTTAATGAGAGTGGTAGAGGCTATATTAGTGCAACTTCCTTCGCCAATGATCAAGTTGCAAACCTTATCTTGAATGGTACACTGGGAGTGAAAGAACCTGTCACTTTGAACCTTGTCATAAGGGCTGTCTTGGGTATGTAAAACCCCCCTTAACATAAGTAGTTCACCCTTATCGACCTCAAGTTGAGTTTCTTCTTTCATGAAGTCTGAATCTACCTCATGGGTTTCTTCTTGAGTCTCTATTAGTAGAGCATCAACTTCTTCAACTTGTCACATGGTCATGACCCATTGATGAGGACAATCATATTAGAAATGGCCTTACGCTTGACATTTGAAGCACTTCTTGCCCTCATGCTTCTTAGGCAATTCCTTTAGGGAAGGAAGAGCCATGGCTTTGCCCTTGTCAGCCCATGAGGTACTCTTGAGTTTAGGATGAGTAAAGGGCTTGAAAGGAGGGTTTGAACCTACATGCTCCTTAGGAAAAGGCTTAGTGAAGACCCTCTTTTCCCTCATTCTTTTTCTAACTTTGAGAGCTAGCTTGAAGACATCATCCAAGGTGAAATAAGCTTGGAATTCCACCTTTCTAGCAATGAGGGGGTTTAGCCTGTTGAGGAACCGAGCCATGATTTGCTCCTGAGGTTTATGGATGCCTCCCCTCAAGAGGAGTTGTTCAAACTTTCTCATGTACTTAGCCACACTCATATTTTTTTGTTTAGGTGAGAAAAGTCAGTTGTAGATGTCTTGCTTATGACTCTCGGGAAGAAGCCTTTTGTTTAGACGAGATTTAAGCTTCTCCCATGAGTTAATCTTCCTCTTGGCATCTCTAGCCCGTTGCTTCTTGTCATTTTCAAACCACAAGGAAGCATAACTTGTGAGTTTAAGGCTAGCAATCTTGAAACTTTTTCTATCATCATAGCCCTTAGCCTCAAAGATGCGGTCCAAAGCTTAAACCTATTGAAGGTACTCATCGGGGTTCAAGTTGCCATTGAACTCCAGTGGTTTTACTTTGATGTCTCTAGACTCATCATTTGGTAGTCTCCCACCTCCCCTTCTTAGATTGCTTCCCACGCTTGAGTCACTAGAATAGTTATTCTCATCCCTATGATCATTCGGCTCTTAAGCTCATTGACCTCTTTGGAGAGCCGTGAATTGAGCAATCATTTGCTTAGGTTGCTTACTAATTTATCTCACACTTTATTGTAGACTTAGGATGTCATTATCTTGTCTCATGATCTGAGCTTATTCTAAACTCATTCCTCTTGGCACCCTTACTGGTTGGGGAGAGTCCGTGGAGGGATTTTCTTCATTAGATGGGATGAGAAGGTAAGGGAAGGGGAGGGTAGCTGCTGTTTGAGGAGCTAGGTTCTTTATGGTTAGAGGGTGTGTTTAGCTTTGGATTTAAGAGGGAGGAGATGGGGCAATTCAAGTAAGAGAGTTAGAGTAAAAGCACAATAGTTTCTCAACTAAAATGAGAGAAAAAGCTGCAAAATGTGGCATAAACTCAGGCACACCAGCCTGGATTTGGTCTGATACCAAATCGAGCATGCATGGATGGGCCGGATGAAGCAAGCTTGTGTTTAGTCTCAAATTTCCCTTCAGCAATGAGATATAACTTGACTTAAAGGCTATCCCACCAACCAAAACTAAGGATCCACCAAGAATTATTTAAAGGATAGGCCACCCATAATTCTATAAAGGTTCCACTCAAGACTTACCACCTTTGAGGAAAGGATAAAGAGAACTTAAGATTTAAGAGAGAAAGCTTTGAGCACTTTTCATACAATTCAAATAATGTGTTCTTACAAGTAAGTATGCTAGCTTATCAGTCTAACCTCAGCCAAAGCATCTCAAAATTGAAAAGGGAACCAGAGTGCACTTTGGGAAGAGGAGAAACATCCAATCGGTCACCCTAAGTACTCTAACACATAACTAGTAGCTTTGGCTCCCTTATTAGGGTTAATGATGCCCTTAAATGAGGTGTTAAGCTTACAAAAGATCCTAAGTCATTTGCAGCAAGAAGTACACATATAAACCAAAGAAAAGGTCCCTTACAAATGGCTAGACTTAAACTAGGTAAAGGGATGTTTTCCTTGTCCTTTGGGCTAGTTAATAGCAGCACAAGGGGGTACTTTAGAGGGGCCTTGGGCATGTGAGTTGATAAATATTTAGATCATCTTTCATGCCCTAAAGTTTCACAAAAGTTGGATTCTATTAAGTCAACTTAATCAACCCCAAATTCAGACTGTGCTGAAGTAACGCCTAGATTGCATGGTTGGAAAGATCTTGCTGGTTGACCCACCAAATGAAGTCCCAATGCTTGCAACTTGTTTTATTAGAAATCTTACATCATAAACTTAAATAAAGTGGGCACTAATTCCAATCATAATCGCAGAAACTATCTTTAAAAGATAGGCAAACTTGGACAACATTCTGCTCAGAATTGGCTGTGGAAGATAACCTACTATTTTTCTCTTCTCTTATTCTTGTCGAGGGTTTAATTCCATTTTGATGCACAAACCACTGAGGAGGGCTCTTGACCTTCCCAAAAGCTAAGAGTAACACATCTAAAGGGCTTAGGATGAGGTTGGAATTAGAGCTCTAAATCAGTACATGGGACAAGCCCCATTGATGAAGCTTGTGAGCATTAAGGAGGATCTGAGAGCTCTCTTGGGCTTAAGTAGGCATGATATTTGTGTCATCCTCCCCTTCTTGAATGTGATTTGCCCTCAAATCATCACAATCTTCTTCATCCTCAAGGTAGGGTGTGAGATCATCCATATTGAGGGCAGGAGATACACGCATTTCCCCCGGCAATTCTAGCTTATAGGCATTGTCGCTCACCTTCTCCAGGACCTTCAAAGGACCACCCCTCTTGGCATGAGCTTTTTCCTCTACCTTGAGGGAAATCTCTCCTTTCTCGAGTGAAACCATACTAAGTCCTCGGGCTTTGTTGATTTAGAGAGTACACAACTACAAGAGGGGGAGTGAATTATGGTCTCCGATTTTCGCAATATGCTGGCAAACAGTCTTGAGACCCTGTTCGCACAGACTGTTCCTGAGTTATGCGGAAGCGAAAATCCAACAAAATTAAGTGCGGAAATGATGGGCATAGGATTTTTTACGTGGAAACACCTCTAGCCCAACTGAGGTGAAAAAACCACGACCTACCTCCTGTAGGATTTACGCACTTCACTAAACGGGCTAAACACGTTACAATAGTAACACACCTTGTTACAACTTGTAACACACGTAACCGTCTTCCCTAAGACAAGTTACCCCACGTCCAAAATCCCCTTGATTTGGACACACACTCTACTCACTTTTTTGAAAGAAGAGTATAAAGAAAAAACACCCAATTATAATGCTTCTCAACTAAGCTAATATAGGGTACAATGAAATCCTAGTATGCCAACTTTGAAAGCTCAAATAACACACTCACTAGACACGGTTTTCTTTTCAAACTTTTAAGCTCATGAACACTGAATTTTTCTTTTTGAAAACCGATGCTTCTATCGTTCTAAGAAGCGACTTTATATAGTGCTTGGAAAAACAATTCCTCAAATTTTTGGAAACTAAAATCCCTAAAGAATATAGAATTCTTTAGCCACAAGGGATGAGGAAACATGAGCTGGAAACACTTCCTAAACCGTGTGCATAAGGCGGTGATTCTCAGCAACTAGCCCATGTTTTTCTCAACAACCTTATCCACTTGCCAAAAATTGGATATTCTTTTTATTCAAAAAGATTTTGTAAATCCCCTTAGATTTTAATAACCGTTTTTAGGGTAAGGGGTAAGATACTCCATAGAAAAATCTTTCTTGCAAATCTTGGAGAAGCTGCTCAAAATCCAAAAGATAAAAACGTGAAAAATTGTTTTTCGCAGCTTATTCTGGAAACACCCTGAGCGTCCTGTTTTCAGAATTGTTTCGAAGGGTGATCCGAAATATTTTCCAAAAAAGCAAAACCGTTTCAAGTAAATGGTCAGTTAAGACTTTCTGATTGGCATATTAATAAGAGTCTAAAAATATAAAACCAAATTAAATCAAGACATCTCGTTGTAACCACTAGTCACCTTGTAGAAAGACGAATTTGCTGCAAACACTTCACAGAACCTGTTTCTCACGGCTGCACTTATATCCTGTGCTTCAAACACTTCACGGGACATGTTTCAAACACCTCACAGTACCTGTTCCTCACGGATGTTCTTACATCGCTGACTTAAGTACCTGTTCTCGATAAACCATTAGTCAAGCAGTTTTAATACATTGAGAACAGCAGCAAGGTCCTGTTCTGTTTGGAGCAACAACAACACTTGGATTTGTTATCATCAAAACCTTATACATTCTAACAAATTCCCCTTTTTGATGATGACAAACCAAGTGACCATATTGACTTTCAAGGACAATTGAAGTGATTAGTGCCAATTATTTATAGGACCGACAATTCACATGAAGCAGTTAGTATCGAAAAAGTGTAAGAAATTTAACTCGTCCATGGCAAAACTAAAACAATATTGGTCAACCTATCTTCCCCCTTTTGGCATCATTAAAAAGTAGGGGCGAACAGTCAAACATAGGGTGTTTGCTATCACCACCACTTAGGTAATGGAGGAAAGTCAACAGGCGATACACTCAAGTGTGTTGGTACGGTAATGAGATTGGCCATCCTAGTCACACACAAGCAATTTACAACAGAAAGCAAGCAAGGCAAAGCCAATCGAAAAACAAGATAACCTGTCATTCACCAAACGAGTGCAACAGAAAGTACAAGCTAGCAAGAGAGGATAACCAACAGAAGTGAGAACAGACTATGAGAACAACAGATGGGGGGTGATCAGAGAGCAGGAGGGGAAAATTTTGCTGAGAGGGAAGAGAGAAGGGCGAGGATATCTTCATGACGTTTTGCATTGAGAGCCTTTTCCTCGTCCAGGGCAGCCTTTATCGCAGTAAGCTCAGCACTGAGTCGAGAGTTTTCTTCCAAAGCAGCCTCAAGCTTGACTGAGGAACTGCCAGGAACAGGAGGACGGGTTGTTCTGGTCCCCTGTTCTGAGGCAGACCCCTCAATCAAAGCATACCCACACCCCATAAGGGTGTTACTCCCAATCTCATCGATGAACTGAGCTCCCACCTTCTTCTGTAGAGTCACCCCAAAGTGCTCAAACACACTAGTCAGGAAGAAGCCGTACCCCAGGTCATGTTCCCTGGAGGTGTTTGCAATTCTTGCAATATGTCGAATCATGATGGCGGGAAGGTTGATTTGCTCTTCCCTGTCCATCAGATCCATCAAACACTGATCCATGGCATCAGCAAGATTGCGACCCTAGCCCCGAGGAATGACATTGTTGATAATAAACCAAAATATCAATTGATGGAGTGATGTCATGTCCCCTTTCTTTACTGACTTGGGTGTTTGTAGGCTTGGTTGCTGGCTAAATTTCTGTGAGAGCTTCAGCAGCCTGGCTATCCCTAGAATAGTCTTGTCTTCCCTCACATATATATCAAAGCCCGTGGAGGGAATCCCCAGAATTTCCCCTAATGTCTTCGCATCAAAGCGAAGCTGCTTCCCACTAACAATACTTGTCACCACTCCTTCGGTGACAGTGCAGTTGGCATAGAACTCTGCCAACTCATGTACAGAACACCCCAGCTGGGTGGGTGCTTGTAAATAGCTCATACCGCCCCTCTGCACGCAGCTTGTGCAGGAATACCCCCAGACCCTGTTTCTCAAAATGTTTTACCTTGATAATTTTGCCCCTGACTACTCGTCTCTGAAGCAATTGGGTCAGTTTGGCTGAGATTGCGGACGGGGTAGACTTCTTGACTCTTTTAGGTTGGGGCTCAGTAGGAGGGTCTTGGGTGGAGGCGTGTTTGAGAAAGGCTTTTCTCTTGGGAGTTTTGAGGGGTGATGGTTTGGAGGGTAAAGTGGAGGTTGATTTTGGTGCAGGCAGAGGCTTATCCTCTGAGGACTCTGACAACATGGGAGTGCCCTGTTTGAAGGAGGTGTTCTTAGTGTCGCTATCTGATGAAGGCTCAAAGGAGGAATCAATTTCCTTAACAACAGGGGATGCCTGTTTGGGAGGTCGAGGTGTGGATTGGAAAGCAATTCGGGCTGATTTTTGAGTTGGCCTGTTTGTAGGTTTGGCCGAAGAGGGGATTTGTGGTTTTGGTTTGACAGTGGTTTCATTTTTTGAGGGTTCTTCAGTCTGGCCACTTTGAGGCCTTGATGGTGGTCGTGTTCTTGGCATTCTAGTACGCCTAGCCACAATTTTGTACCTTTTGCGTTTCTCACCGGTTTGTGTTACCGGTGTGGCTTGTGCAGGCTTGACAGGAGACTCCTCCATTTGACCACTACTTCCCCCTTCTTCTTTTGACAAATCCTCCCCTAGGTCATCCCTAAAAACCTTCAGGCCCTGTTTCGGCCCCTGTTTCCTACTCTGGAAACAGCCCGAACGAATTGATGTCATCTAGGCCATGGTCAAACAGAAAGAGGTCATCTAAAGCCCCAATTTCCCTTTCAGATGCACCAACAGGTTCTTGGGTTTGACATGCGCCCAGTTCACTAAACAAAATCAAATCCCATCCAAATTTGTAGGGGATGTCTTCCAATTTTAGATCCACTGTTCTAAGGTCTATGCTCTTCAAAAACCCAAAAGGTTTATAGACAATGGGTCGAGGAGGTTCAATAGTTTTACCTTCCATGAGAGCCGTCAAAAATTGTGTAGGAGCAAACAGGGCTGTGGCTGTTTGCAAAGCTGTGCTTAGTGACCTATTGCCCTGGGTCACGGTCGAGGAGCTCTCAGTGCTAATGGGGGACGTCATTTTTCCAGAGAGATGAGAGACATTAGGGTTTTCTGAACAGGATTTCAGAGCACGAAGGACTGTGGTAGAAGTGAGAGATTTGAAGCAAGTTTGAAGAGAGATTTTAAAGAAAGAGAAGCGTGCAAAATCTTTTAAAGATTTTGCCCGTTTTGCAACGGGCTTTAGCATTAAATTAGGCCGCGCACGCCTCGGGAAGATGTTAGGCAATTCTCAATTTGTTGCACACATTTGACAAACAAGAGGCGTACCTGTCCCTGGTGCTTGTTCTTGAGGTTACTTGCTCAGTAATATGGGACAATAAGGGCAATCTCAATAGACCTCAACAAGTGTCAGCAGGTTGCAAACCTCACATATACTAAACATTGTACAGAAGTTGATTGAAAACAAAAAATTTTAACATGTTGTACCCGTAACTTTTAAATTTTGCAAACAGGGTGAGAGAATAGGATGGTCAGGTTGTTCTAATTAAACCTAGTTCGAGTCTATTCCTTTCAAATTGTTCTCTACTCAATGTCTTGGTGAATATGTCAGCAATTTGATTTTCAGTGGCACAGAAATTCATTGAGATCACTCCTTTTCCAACATTGTCTCTTAAGAAATGATGACGAATGTCAATATGTTTTGTTCTTTTGTGTTGACATGGATTTTTGGCAATGTTAGTTGCACTTCTATTGTCACAACAAATAGGAAGGCATCCTATATCAACACAAAAGTCCTTGTGTTGTTGTCTTATCCATAATAACTGAGCACAGCAAGATGCAGCTGCCACATATTCAGCTTCTGCTGTGGACAAGGTAATAGAGAGTTGTTTCTTGGTTGCCCAAGATACCAAACAAGGTCCAAGAAAGTGAGCCATACCTGAGGTGCTTTTCCTATCAACTAAGAAACTTTTGACATCCATTTGATACAACTTGATCTCCATGTGGGCTGCAAAAGCTATCAAAATTCGAATGGCTTCCATCCTTGCAACAGGTGCAAAGGTCTCTTCATAATCAATTCCCTCTTCTTGGTTGTAGCCTTGAACCACCAGCCGGGCCTTGTTCCTAGTGACTGTTCCGCACTCATCTAGCTTGTTACGGAACACCCACTTGGTTCCAATGATTGTTCTATCCTCTGGCCATGGCACAAGGTGCCATACCTTGTTCCTTTCGAACTGATGGAGTTCTTCTTGCATGGTTGTGACCCAATCTGAATCTGCAAGAGCTTCGTTAATATTCTCAGGCTCAATTTTTGAGAGAAAAGCATAGAAAGCACAGAAATTTTTAAGCCTAGATCTAGTTTGAACTCCTGTATTAATATCAGACAAAATTTGATCAAGAGGGTGCGAACTTTGGTATTTCCATGATCGTGGTGAAAGTGGGTTCACAGACTCGCTCTCCATCCTAGCTGGAATACTTGGTGAAACAGGTTTTGGACCTGTTCTTGAGCCTGTTTGGGAGCTTGTTTCTGAATATATCCCAGAAGGGTTCGGCTGATGTTGTCCCGAACAGGGTTCCACCCTGTTTTCCCCTGTTTGGTTCACACCTTGCTTACCTTCCTGAAGAACAGCTTCAGGTCTTGATCCCTCAGGTTGATCCTTACCTTGTTCATCTTGAAGTAGCACGTCTTTTCTGACAAGACCTAGTTCGAGGTCTTCTTCCTATGCATCATTCTCACTTAGGGAGTTAGTTTCATCAAAAAGCACATGCACACTTTCCTCAACACACAAGGTTCTTTTATTAAACACTTTGTATGCCTTACTGTGTGAGGAGTAACCAAGGAATATTGCTTCATCACTCCTTGGATCAAATTTCCCTAAGGCATCCTTTCCATTATTATGCACAAAACATTTGCAACCAAATACTCTTAAATGCAAAATATTTGGTTTTCTTCCTTTGAGGAGCTCATAAGACGTTTTGTTAAGAATAGGTCTAATCATGCATCTATTTACAATATAACATGATGTGTTCAAAGCTTCAGCCCAGAAGTTTCTAGGAAGACCACTAGCAACAAGCATTATTCTAGTCATGTCTTCTAGAGTGCAATTTTTGCATTCTACCACCCCGTTCTGTTGGGGTGTTCTTGGGGCTAAAGAATTATGATCAACACCATGCTCATTACAATAATCAGTGAAGCTTGAATTTTCAAATTATGTCCCATGGTCAGACCTTAAGCATACCAAGGAATGTCCTACTCTCTTTTCAATCTTTTTAATGAAAGCAAGAAATTTTTCAAAGGTTTCATCTTTAGAAGCCAAAGACAAAGTCCATGTGAAACGAGAGTAGTGATCCACTACCACAAGCGCATACCTCTTGCCACCTCAACTCATGATCCTCATTGGACCACATAGATCCATATGTATCAATTCAAGAGGTCGAGTAGTGCTTACACACTTTTTAGACTTAAATGAATTTTTGACTTGTTTACCTTTGGCACATGCATCACATGCCTTGTCATCATTGAATTTGATGGAAGGTAAGCCAACCACTAAATCTTTGGTTACAGGTTTGTTCAAAAGAGAGTGGCTTGCATGACCTAGTCTTTTGTGCCAAAGCATAACATCATCATTTAAGGCACTCAAACAAGTCAAATTATTTTGGGGAAGAGTAGAGATACACACTTTATAAACATTCTTGTGTCACTTCCCCCGCAACACAACATCTCCTGTGTTCATATTCACAACCAAGCAACGTGTTGGTGAGAACACTACTAGGTTGTCTTTGTCGCACAGTTGAGACACACTTAGCAAGTTGTGTTTTAATCCATCCACAAAATAAACATTGTCAATTGAATGGGAGAGTGACTCACCTATCTTACCTATGCCGATAATTGTCCCTGATTTGCCGTTTTCAAATGCCGTACTCCTACCTTCTGAAGCTGTAAGTGAGAGAAAATTGGATCTTTCACCAGTCATATGCCTCGAACACCCACCGTCAACATACCACGGCAGCTTGTTCCCTAGACTGTTCCCTGCACTGTTTGCTGGGTTGTTTGCTGGGTTGTTCTCTCTCACTTCAGCCTGCAAAACAAATCAAGGGTTAGTTTGGGAACCCAGATCCACTTGGGTCCCATTCCTTTAGACGTACAAATCTCATCTTTCCTAACCCATATTTGTTTTACATGAACTGTGTTCCTTTTAATGGCATACTTTCTTATAGGACAAGCATATCGATAATGCCCCGTTTTACCACAATAAAAGCAAACAATATTTTCAGGTAATCCCACATATTTTTTTTTCACTGCGTAGGTCATCTTAGGCACAAAACCTAGTCCTCTTCTATTTCGACTATGATGAGTGTTTAACCATTCAAACGCCCCTGAGGACCTGTTCTAGAGCTTGTTTGTGGCAAGGTCTGATTTTAAGTGTTTTATTCTCTCAAGCAAGTTTTTATTTCCTTCCTACAAAGACTCGACCTTACCTTTTAAGTCAAGGGATTCTTTTTCTAGCTCAGTCAGTTTTGTGGAACAAGTCTCTTCTTTCATGAGTAGAGTTTCTTTAAGCACATTGATGTTTTCATGCAAGCCAAGAGTCTCTTTATCAACTTCAAGTTTTTCCAATTTAAGGGTTTCATTTTCAAGTTCTAGATCTCGAACATCCCTTTTTAATTCAGCACATATATCCATTATAGTGTACACTAATTCCTCAAGAGTTGATTTATTTAGACCCTGTACCTTGTTCTTGAGTTGAGTCAGACTGTCTGTTGATCCATCATCTGAATCAATGTCACTTCTTGCCATGAGTGCTACACCAGCTTCCCCAGCTTCAGACCCTTCCTCATCCTCGCTTGAATCTTCCCAGGCCGTGAGCATAGCTTTTGAGAACCTTTTCGCTGAGCTGCTTACACCCTGTTTCCTCACCTGCTTTCTAGGGTGTTCGGGTTCTTGTTCTTCCTTGTGCAGTGGGCAGTTTCTCACAATGTGGTCCAGTTTGCCACACTTGAAACACCCGGAGAACTGTTCCCGAGAGGTGTTCCTGGCCTTGCTGAAGTCCCTTCTTTTGCTATTTTCTTTGACTTTCTTGAAGAACTTCTTGAACTTTTGAGTGATCATGGCAATCTCCTCCTCATCAGAATCAGAATCATCTTCTAAGGCCTTTAGTGCAAGACCTCGATCTCTCTTTGTCTCATCTTTCTGTTGAGAATTTTTCCTAAGTTCATACGTTTGGAGGTTGCCAATCAGCTCATCTAGGGTGATCTTGTTCATGTCCTTAGCTTCTTGGATGGCCGTTACTTTCGCTTCCCAATAATGAGGTAAAATTCTTAGAATCTTCCTCACCAATTCTTCAGTGGTGAAGGATTTTCCTAGGGATTTCAGCTCATTCGTTATGTGAGTGAAGCGAGTGTACATGTCATCACACTTTCATGATCACCTATCTCAAACAGCTCATACTTTCTCATAAGCAATTCAATCCAGGATTGCTTTACCTGATTGGTCCCTTCGTGAGCTACTTGCAAAGCATCCCAGATTTCTTTGGCTGACTCACATTCAGATATGCGAGTATATCCATCAGGACCTAGGCCGAAATATAGGAGTTTCTTGGCCTTGACATTCTTCTCCATCATCTTGTAATCTTCAGCATTGAATTCCTTAGGCTCCTTGGGGATTGACTTTCCATCTTCAGTGATTTTCTTAGAGATGAGTGGTCCATTCTTGATGAGGATCCACAACTCATAATCCTCGGCTTGGATGTAGTTTTCCATTCTATTCTTCCACTATCCATAGTGTTGGCCATTAAAGTATGGTGGTCGAGTTATGGATTGACCTTCAAGCATGCCTTGTGGTGTACTCATCTTCAAGGATCTCTCAAAGGTGTTAGCCTTTCAAAGGAGAACCTGCTCTGATACCACTTGTTGATTTAGAGAGTACACAACTACAAGAGGGGGGTGAATTGTGGTGCCTGATTTTCGTAATATGCTGGCAAACAGTCTTGAGACCCTGTTCGTACAGACTATTCGTGAGGTGTGCAGAAGCGAAAATTCAACAAAATTAAGTGCGGAAATAATGGACACAGGATTTTTTACGTGGAAACACCTCTAGCCGAACTGAGGTGAAAAAACCATGACCTACTTCCTATAGGATTTACACACTTCACTAAACGTGCTAAACACATTACAATAGTAACACACCTTGTTACAACTTGTAACACACGTAACCGTCTTTCCTAAGACAAGTTACCCCACGTCCAAAATCCCCTTGATTTGGACACACACTCTACTCACTTTTGTGAAAGAAGAGTATAAAGAAAAAACACCCTATTACAATGCTTCTCAACCAAGCTAATATAGGGTACAATGAAATCCTAGTATGCCAACTTTGAAAGCTCAAATAACTCACTTACTAGACACGGTTTTCTTTTCAAACTTTTAAGCTCATGAACACTGAATTTTTCTTTTTGAAAACCGATGCTTCTATCGTTCTAAGAAGTGACTTTATATAGTGCTTGGAAAAACAATTCCTTAAATTTTTGGAAACTAAAATCCCTAAAGAATATAGAATTCTTTAGCCACAAGGGATGAGGAAACATGAGCTGGAAACACTTCCTAAACCGTGTGCATAAGGCGGTGATTCTCAGCAACTAGCCCATGTTTTTCTCAACAACCTTATCCACTTGCCAAAAATTGGATATTTTTTTTATTCAAAAAGATTTTCCGAATCCCCTTAGATTTTAATAACCGTTTTTAGGGTAAGGGGTAAGATACTCCATAGAAAAATCGTTCTTGCAAATCTTGGCGAAGCTGCTCAAAATCCAAAAGATAAAAACGTGAAAAATTGATTTTCACAACTTATTCTGGAAACACCCTGAGCGTCCTGTTTCCAGAATTGTTTCGAAGGGTGATCTGAAATATTTTCCAAAAAAGAAAAGCCGTTTTAAGTAAGTGGTAAGTTAAGACTTTCTGATTGGCATATTAACAAGAGTCCAAAAATATAAAACCAAATTAAATCAAGACATCTTGTTGTAACCACTGGTCATCTTGTAGAAAGACGAATTTGCTGCAAACACTTCACAGGACCTGTTTCTCACGGCTGCACTTATATCCTGTGCTTCAAACACTTCACTGCACATGTTTCAAACACCTCACAGTACCTGTTTCTCATGGATGTTCTTACATCGCTGACTTGAGTACCTGTTCTCGATAAACCATTAGTTAAGCAGTTTTAATACATTGAGAACAGCAGTAAGGTCCTGTTCTGTTTAGAGCAGCAATAACACTTGGATTTGTTATCATCAAAACCTTATACATTCTAACAGGCTTTAAGGTGATAGCCTTGCAGTGCTTATTGGCCCTTGCCTTATACATCTCATTGGTCTTGTCAATCTTGGCCCCGAATCTGCTGGCGTAGCTTCTTTATCTCGTTGGCCCTCTCCTCAGCCTTATAACTCACTCTTAATTTAAGGGAAAGTGGTATGAGTTCTAGTGGAGTTGGAGTGTTGATTCCATGGCATGACTCAAAGGGAGAGTAGGAAGTGGCAAAGCTTGGAGTTCGGTTGTTTGTGAACTTAACATGGGAAGCTTGAGATCCCACTCCTTGATGCTCTTACTCACCAAGCTCCTAAGCAAAGTAGCAAGTGTCTTATTGGTGACCTCAGTTTGGCCATTGGCTTGAGGATGGTGGGAAGCACTATATAAGAGCTTCGTACCAAGGAGCCACCATAAACACCTCCAAAAATGACTAAGAAACTTTCTATCTCAACTGGACACAATACTCTTAGGAATACTTTGAAGCTTAATAACTTTCTTGAAGTAGAGATGGGCTATGTGAGACGCATCATCGGTCTTCTTACAAGGGATGAAGTGAGCTATCTTTGAGTAACGGTCCACCACCACTATAATAGCATCCTTGCCCCTTTGATTTCCATGGAGGGCAACTATGTAATCCATGCTCATATCCTCCCACAGACCATTAGGAACGGGCAATTAAGTATACAATCCTTGGTGTAATTGACTTTTGGCTTTTTGATAAAGAGAGCACTTAGAAATCACCTCATGAACACCACCACCCATTTTCGGCCAATAGACGTGTTCCTTAAGCATGTCAATTTCCTTGTTGATACCAAAATGCCAGCTAGACCTCCTCTATGAATTCCTCGACAAGAAGCTGTCGAATTGGACCCTTTGGGATGCAAAGCTTGTTGCCTTTGAATAAGAAGCCCTCTTAGTGACTGTAGGGGCTACACTTGCTGCCTTCTTCATGATTAAGGTAATGCTTGAAATCCTCATCTTCTTGGTAGAGGTCACGGATGAGTTGGAAGCCTAGGACCCTTGCCTCAACCACGGCTAATAGGAATGCTGCCTGGAAAGAGCATTCGCTACAACATTGGTGCTCCCCTTCTTATGCATAGCCATAAAGGAGAAGCTTTGTAAGAGTTCAACCCATTTAGCATGTCTTGGATTGAGATTATGTTGGCCATTCAAGTACTTTAAGGCCTCATGTTTTAAATGGAGGACAAACTATTTCCATCTTAAGTAATGAGACCAATGATTAAGAGCTCTCATGAATGCATAGAACTCCTTATCGTATATTGAGTAGTCCTTTTTTGAGCCATTGGCATTCTCACTAAAATGGGTAATCGGGTGTTGATCTTGCATGAGAACAACACCTATAATTACTTCACTTGCATGACAATCAACTTCAAAGAGCTTGTTAAAGTCGTGAAGGGCTAACATTGCGGCCTCATATAACTTGGTTTTGAGTTTCTCAAAGGTATCATCGGCAGCCTTGGTCCACTCAAATGATCCTTTCTTTATGCACTTGGTGATGGGGGCCGCGAGGGTGCTATATCCCTCAATAAACCTCCCATAAAAAATGGCAAGCCATGAAAGCTCGTAATTTCGGTGATAGCGGCAGGAGTAGGCCATGACTTAATAGCTTCATCCTTAGCTTGATCTATGGGGATACCATCTTTAAAGACAACATACCCCAAAAATGTGACCTGTGGTGAAAAGAACTTACATTTTTCCAACTTACAGAAGAGCCTTTGAGCTCTTAAGACCTTGAATACTTCTTCTAAATGGTATAGATGATCCTCTTGACTCTTGGAGTAGACCAGACTGTCATCAAAATAAACCAATATGAATCTTCCAAAAAAGGGCCTCAACACCTCGTTCATTAACCTCATAAATGCACTAGGGGCATTAGAGAGGCCGGAAGGCATTGCTAGCCACTCATAGAGCCCACCTTTTGTCTTGAACGACGTCTTCTACTCATCGCCATCTTTTATGCAGATTTGGTGATATCCACACCTCAAGTCAATCTTAGAGAAGATAGAAGACCCATGTAGTTCATCAAGTGTATAATCAAGTCTAGGTATGGGATATCTATACTTGATAGTAACATTGTTTATAGCCCTAGTATCCATACACATACAAAGATACCATCCTTCTTCGGTACTCATAAAGCCAGAGCCGAGCAAGGACTCATGCTCTCTCTTACATAACCTCTAGCTATTAATTCATCAACTTACTTTTGGAGTTCCTTTGTCTCTTGTGGGTTACTGCTATAGGCAACCTTGTTAGGTAGTGGATCACCGGGAATGAGGTCAATTTAGTGCTCAATGCCTCATATTTAAGGGAGGCCGGGGGATAGATCTTGTGGGAAGATATCTTGTCATTGTGAAATGAGGGGGCAGATGAGGGGGTGTAAGGGAGTTACTTCCTCACTTTTGTTGCTTTCAAGCATGAGTAAAGCTAGAACTTGCTTACCCTTGCTTAAAGCTCTCCTAACCCGTGTTTCACTCAACATGAGAAGGTCTCTCTTCTTCTCACTTCCCACCCCAGGCTTAGTTTTGTGGACTTGGTTTAGAGGTAGTGGTTTAAGACAATCTTTTCCTTATCAATGACCAAGAAGTAAGTGTTCTTAAACCCATCATGCATGACATGCCTATCCAATTGCCAAGGTCGACCCAAAAGAATATGACATGCACTCATAGGTACCACGTCACATTGGATATTATCTCTATACTTCTTTCCAATTGATAATGAGATGAGTGCTTGTTTAGATACCATAACGTCGCCACCATCATTTACCACTTTAGGGAGTAAGGTTTGGGATGTGAAATAGTAGGAATACCAAGCTTCGCAACGAGAGTAGCGGAGGCCATATTAGTGTAACTTCCTCCATCAATGATTAAGTTGCAAACCTTATCTTCAATGGTACACTGGGAGTGAATGATCAAGTCTCTTTGAACCTTATCATAAGGGGTGTCTTGGGTATGTAATACCCTCCACAAGATAACTAGTTCACCCTCATCGATCTCAAGTTGAGTTTCTTCCTCCACATAGTTCGAATCTGCCTCAGGAGTTTCTTCTTGAGTCTCCATTAGTAGAGCATTAACTTCTTCAACTTCTTGCAGGGTCATGACCCTTTGATTAGGATAACCGTATTAGAAATGGCCATACCCTTGACATTAAAAGTACTTCTTGCCCTTGAGCTTCTTAGGTAATTCCTTTGGCTAAGGAAGAGCCACGGCTTTTCCCTTGTCAACCTATGAGGTACTCTCGGGTTTAGGATGAGTAAAGGGCTTGGAAGGGAGGTTTGAACTTACTTACTCCTTGGGAAAAGGCTTAGTGAAGACCCTCTTTTCCTTTCTTCATTTTTTAACTTTGAGAGCTAGCTGAATGACATCATGCAAGGTGAAATAAGTTTGGAGTTCCACCTTGCTAGCAATGAGGAGGTTTAGCCCGTTGGGAAACCGAGCCACGGTTTGCTCTTGGGGTTTGTGGATGCCTCCCCTTGTGAGGAGTTGTTCAAACTCTCTCATGTACTGATCCATACTCTTATTGTTTTGTTTGAGCAAGAAAAATCAGTTGTAGATGTCTTGCTTGCACCTCTCGGGAGGAAACCTCTTGTTGATAAGAGATTTAAGCCTCTCCCATGAGTTAATCTTCCTCTTGCTATCTCTATCCTGTTGCTTCTTGACATTTTTAAACCACAAGGAAGTATACCTTGTGAGTTTAAGGCCAGTAATCTTTAAACTTTTTTCATCATCATGGCCCTTGGCCCCAAAGATGTGGTCCAAGGCTTGAACCTACTCAAGGTAATCATCGGGGTTCAAGTTGTCATTGAACTCCGGTGGTTCTGCTTTGATGTCTCTAAACTCATCATTTGGAGGTCTCCTACCTCTCCTTCTTAGATTGTTTTCCATGCTTGTATCGCTAGAATAGTTATTCTCATCCCCATGATCATCCAGCTCTTGAGCTCATTGGCTTTTTTGGGGAGCCGTGAATTGAGCAATCATGTGCTCAAGTTGTCTACTAATTTATCTCACACTTTGTTGTAGACTTAGGATGGCATTATTTTGTCTCATGATATGAGCTTGTTCTAAACTCTACCTCTTGGTACCCTTACTGGTTGGCGAGAGTCTGTTGAGGGGTTTTCTTCATTAGATATGATGAAAAGGTAAGGGAAAGGGAGGGTAGCCGCAGTTTGAGGAGCTACGTTCTTTGCGGTTAGGGGGTGTATTTGGCTTCAGATTTAAGAGGAAGCAAATGGGGCTATTCAGCTAAGACAGTAAGGGTAAAAGCACAATAATGTCTCAACTAAAATGAGAGAAAAGGAAATAAAATGTGGCATAAACTGAAGCACACCAACCTGGATTTGGTCGGATACCAAATAGAGCAAGCACAGACGAGCCGAATGAAGCAAGCTTGAGTTTAGCCTCAAATTTCCCTTTGGCAATGAGATATAAGTTGACTTCAAGGCTATGCCACCAACCAAGACTGAGGATCTACCAAAAATTATTGAAAGGCTATGCCGTCCACAATTGTATAAAGGTTTCACATAAGACTCACCACCTTTGAGGAAAGGATAAAATGAGAACTTGAGATTTGAGAGAGAAAGCTTTGAGCTCTTTTCATACAATTCAAATAATGTGTGCTTACAAGTGAATATGCTGGCTTATAAGTCTAATCTCAGCCAAAGCATCTCAAAATTAAAAAAGGCACAAGAGTACACTTAGGGAAGAGGAAACATCCAATCGGTCACCCTAAGTACTCTAACACATAACTAGTAGCTTTGGCTGCCTCATCAGGGTTAATGATGTGTTGAAATGAGGTTTCAAGCTTACAAAAGATCCTAAGTACATCATTACAAGTCATTTACCACAAGAAGTACACATATAAACCCAAGAAAAGGTCCCTTACGGCTAGGCTTAAACCGGGTTAAGGGATGTTTTCCTTGTCCATTGGGTTGGTTAATGACAACACAAGGGGGTGCTTTAGAGGGGCTTTGGGCATGTGACTTGATAAATATTTAAATGACCTTTCATGCCTTAACATTTCACAAAAGTTAGACTCTATTAAGTTAACTTAATCAATCCCAAATTCGGACTGTGCTGAAGTAACGCCTAGATTGCATGGTTAGCAAGATCTTGCTGTTTGACCCACCAAATGAAGTCCAAATGCCTTGCAACTTGTTTTATTGGAAAGCTTACATCATAAACCTAATGAAAGTGGCCACTAATTCCAATCATGACTTGGTATAATCACGCTGGGAAGAAGAGGGAATGGAAGGGAAGCTAAAATTTATAGGGAATGGAAAGGGAGTGTCGCATGTAGAAGACATGGCGTGTGGGTGAAAGCAAAACACTGGAATTGGAAACAATGGAATCGATAGAACTAAAACGTTTCTTAGATATTCACCATTAAGAGTTGTTTTAAGGCCTTTAATATTTGATTAGGATACAGATTTCACCGCTTAATCAAGACTAAGACTTACTTGAACACCACTCTAATTGGCTAAACTAGAGATAAGCAAGTGGAGAATTTGAGGTAACATCATTGAGGAGTTTCAAACTCAACTTTGGATTCCAGTTAAACATCACTGAATACAAAAGGGACATCCATCCTATTTATAAGGCACGTCCAACCCTTTCCTTATTCACTAGGTAATTCTAAAGAGATTACTCAATGCTTTGGAAAGTCATTAAGTACATTTAACTAGCTATTCACACAGTTTAATACATAAACGAATGAAAGCCAGAACAAATGAGTGTAATAGCTTCAAAATTATTAAGCTATTCCTTGATGATTCCAGGCTTTGTTAGTTATTTTTTCCTCCATAGGGAGGAAAATATATACGATTGCCATCTCATAAGAAGAAGAGTAATGTATGTATGCCACCTTATTCCATAGTGTCCGAATATAAGCATGCAAAATGGCACAATCTTCTTCTTAAACATGGCACTTTCTCCATTCATGAGTCAGCTAGTGATTAAGCACTAGTAGATAGCTAAGCACACATTCAACTTGGTCGAGAAAACCCACCTAAGAGGGTATACCCCCAGGTGAAGAAACCAGTTACTAGGTAGTGTGTAGACCGGCTGTTTTACTGCTATTGGGCCACCATATTTTGATGACTAATCTAAGGTGTCCTTCCATGGGGGGAAACTTTAAGATGTCGAGAAATCCCCTTTTTTTAAAATCAGGATTTCGACATCATTAAGGACGTTAATTACCTAGTTCTTTTCAACCGTGTATTACTTAGCAAGCAGGTTGAAAAAATGGGTTGAACTCAGCCCCATGACGTGCTCCGTTTGGTCCGTGCTTAACATGCCTATTAACTAGGCATCCTAACAGAATGAAAACAAAGAATTATAATAATTGGATGTTGCTTAATCTAGAAAATAAGAAAAACAAAACCGGGTATTTGCAAGGGGGTAAGCCTAGCTACCATCTCCTTTTGGGCTTGGAAAACGGAACTTCTTCCTTAGATTTGGACTTGTGTAATTGGACTACCTTGACTCAGGGGATTTAATTGGGATGTGTCTGACTCAATTACATCATCCTCCCCTTATTTGTCATGATTTGACCTCAAATCGTACAGCTAGTCGTCTTTCTCACACAGGCTCAAATCGGCTACATTGAACATAACTGAAACTTCATTGTCCCCAGGGAGATCCACTTTGTGGGCATTCTCATTGAGGTATTCTGGGATCTCAAATGGACCATCTGCTCTTGGCATCAGCTTATTTTTGTGCCTTGCTGGAAAATGTTAGATTGCTTAATTTTCATTCTAACCTGCTCGTGCAGCTTTTGAATTTCTTTAACTGCTTGATCAGCATCTGCTCTTAGCTTTTGATCTATAGGCCTTAGCGTCTGCTCTAGGGGAGTTCTGGGATCAATGTCATGTACCATCTTAAATGGAGACACACCTACTGCTCTACTAGGGGCTTGATTATAGGCAAACTCTAGATATGGCAACAGTAGGTCCTATGCCTTCTTGGACTAAGGTGAAATCAAAGTCCTTAAGAGCGTTCGCAGGGTTTGATTTAAAGCCTCAGTTTGTCTGTCAATCTTAAGATGACAACTGGTGCTATACTTGAGCTTTGTTCCTAGTTTCTTCCACAAGGTGACCCAAAATGGCTTAGAAACTTAGTATCTTGATCTAAGACAATGGATCGAGAAATACCATGTAGTCTAGTCACTTTCTTGAAGTATAGCTCCGCAATATTAGTAGCATCATTAGTTTTGTTGCAGGTAATGAAATGGGCCATCTTTGAGAATAGGTCTGCCGCCATAAAGATCGAATCTTTGCCCCGCTGCATTCTAGGCAAGCCTAGAATGAAAGCCACACTCACGTCTACCCATGGTTGGGTCGGAATAGGAACTGGCATGTATAGCCCCCGTGGGAGTGAGTAACTTTTAGCCACCTGACATGTCATACAACACCTCAGCAAATCTTGTATATCTTTATACATCCGGGGCCAAAAATAATGTTCTTTCAAGATAGTAAGAGTTTTAGTCTCACCATAATGATTAGCTAAAGAACCGCTGTGAATTTCTCAAATCAGAAGCTTTCGGGTGCTGAATTTAGGCACATAGAGGCTTGCACCCTTAAACATCTTTGGGGTGCTTTTGAAATGCATCATAGAGCTCCCTAAAGTCCTCATCTTCTCAATATAAAAGTTTTATATGCTTGAAACCCAGAATGCAAGCATCTAACTAGAACAGTAACAGATGCCTCCTGGATAAGGCATCAGCGCCTTTATTCAGCTTCCCTAATTTATGCCGTATAGTAAAATGAATGACTAGAGGAACTCAACCCACTTGGTATGCCTGGAGTTTAATTTGGGCTGGCCTTGAATATATTGCAAAGCCTCATGATCCAAATGTAAAATAAACTCGTTGGCCATAAGATAATGACTCCAGTGTTCTAAACATCGAACAATAGCATAAAATTCTTTATTATAAGTGGAGTATTTCGCCTTGAGTCACAATGTTTCTCATTGAAGAATGCCAATGGTCTACCTCCTTGAGTAAGAACACCTCTAATATCAATGCCAGATGTGTCGCACTCCACTTTGAATACTATGTCAAAATAGGGAAGAGCCAACTTCAGTGCTTGCGTTAGCTTTGTCTTCACTTATTCAAAGGCCGTTGGTGCTTTAGGGGCCCATCTAGAAGATGTGCCCTTAAGCACCTCGGTCATTGGTGCCATAATGGTGCTGAAAATCTGAATAAAACGCCGATAAAACGAAGTAAGTCCGTGAATACTACGGCCGCCATGCATGCTATACAGCGTGAGCCAAGTCTGAATAGCCTCAATCTTAGCTTCATCAGCTTCAATACCTTTAGCCTTTACGATATACCCCAAAAAAGTGACCTTAGAAGTGAAGAAGGAACACTTTTGGAGATTCCAATATAGTTTTTCTCATTCCAGCACCTTCATAGTCTCAGTCAAATGATTTTAGTGCTCCCTTTCATTTTTGCTGAAGATCAGAATATCATCAAAATAAATGACAACCGAACTTCCCGATATAAGGTTTGAATACTTGACTCATTAACCTTAGAAAGGTGCTCGGAGCATTTGATAAACGGCATCACCAACCATTCAAATAGACCACCTTTTATTTTGGATGCGGTTTTCCACTCGTTACCTTCTCTGATTCGAATATGATGATAACCACTTCGCAAATCAATCTTTGAATAGACCCTCGAACCATGTAGTTCATCAAGCATATCTTCGAGCCTTGGTATTGGATACGGGAATTTGATAGTGATTTTGTTTATAGCTCGACTGTCGACACACATACGTATACTCCCGTCCTTCTTAGGTGCAAGAAGTGCAGGACTGGAGCATGGGCTAAGGGAATCTTGAACATTCCCTTTAGCCATCAATTCTTCCACTTGTTTCTGAATCTCAGCAGTGTCTTTTGGGTTCATTCGGCATGCTAGTTTATTTGGAAGAATTGAACCAGGTATAAGGTCGATATGGTGTTGGATATCCCGATTCGAGGGTAATCTGGAGAGTATCTGTTCAGGAAATACGTGGCTAAACCATTTGAGTTATAACTTAGCAATTGGGTGATCCAACAAGGGGGACTCGAATTCCTCCTGGGAGGCTACAATCCATTCTCTGAAAGCTTGAATCTCATGACATGAAGCTTTCAGCAAGGGCTCACTACATGTAAATAACATATCCGATCTTTCAGGTTCTTTTTGTGGTTTGTGCTCAGAAAGTTTGGATGGGGATAATGGCACCAAAGTGATCTTCTTTCCTCCTTTGGAGAAGGAATAAGTATTCATAAATCCATTGCACATCACCTCACGACCATAAATCCATGGGTGCCCTAAGAGAATATGGCATACATCAATTGGGATCACATTGCACCACAATGCGTCCCGATAATTCTTCCTTATTGATAGTGAACTCAAACACCGTGAACTAAGTTGAAGACCTTTACACTGATTGAGCCACTGTATATTGTATGGATAGGGATGTACCGTGGCCTGGAGGCCCAGTTTCTCGATCATGCTCAATGACATGATGTTAGCACAACTACCTCTGTCAATTATCAACAAGCATACTTTGCCTTCAACGGTTTAACGGGAATGAAAAATGTTTTCTCGTTGTTCATCCTTAACTCCACGTTGACTGCTTAGTACCCTTCGAAGTACTAGCATCTCACCTCTATTTATAGCTTCAATTACCTCCCCCTATTCATCCTCCAGTTCTTCTTCTTCATTCTCTTTCTGGTCCTCCTCTTTATCTTCTTCTCTCATTGCATCCCATTCAGTAAGAGTAATAATTCTTCGATTTGGGCAATTAAAAGCAATATGCCTAAGCCCCTGACAATTAAAACAGCGTTGATTACTCATTGGGAATGGATTAGGACGTTCTTGAGTAGACTGGGGTCGTGGCTGTGGCCATGGTTGAGGTTGGGTTCTTGGAGGAGTTAGGGTTCTTTGTGGCGTAGGGGAAAACGACATTTGTGGTTAGTCTAGGAGGGGAATTCAAACTCCCATTATTTAAAGGCTGAGCACAAATTGGAGGTTTCACGTAATCACATTTGATTGCCTTGTTTCTTTGTTGTTGCTCAACTTTGTGTGCTAAGACACAAACTTTGTCAAACGTGATATATTGTTGTAATTCTACCATATTAGAATACTTAGGATCAAGGCCACCCAAGTATCTGACAATTGTTTGCACATCTGGCTCGTGGATGTCACATTTGATTGGGTGCTTCTCGAACTCTCTAGTGTATTCATCAACACTTAGATTCCCTAGAGTCAGATTATGCAATTGGGAATACCTATCTTGGAGATACATAGCTTGAAGGAACTGGGACTTCAATTTGGATTTCATTTTCTCCCAGGTTCTAATCTTCCCTTTTCTGTTTCTGATTCGCTTAGCATAAAGGTTAGTCCACCAAAGGGACTCATACCTTTGTAATCTAAGGGCAACCAACTTCACTTTCTTGTGATCTAGAATGCCCTTGTAATCAAAAAGTCGCTCTACCGTCTGTAGCCATTCCAGAAACTCATCATGATCTAGTTTGCCATCAAACTTAAGAATTTCAACCTTGAAATTGTTGGAATTGTTGGGTGCTCTTCTGGCACCTCTGGTCCTTCTTCGAGGTTCCTCATCACTTGAAGAACTATTCAAGTTACTTGCTTCTTCTTCATCATGAACAGATGCAGTTGGACTTTCAAGTGCCTTTTATTTCTATTTCATGTCATTTCCCAGTTGTTTATGCAAGTACTCGTTCTGCTTTTCCAATTGTTCAGTTTGATTCTTCAATTTGACATAAGAAGCAGTGGTTGCTTCGAAGTTCTTCATGAGAGCCTGGAACTTCTCTTTAAGAGTCATTACACTGGTACTGGTCATATTAATTGATGATCATAAACTGAGGCTATTTTTGTGTTTTGATTTTGTTTTGGTGGCGTGACAGAGAGAGAGGAAATGTGTGGTCTTTTGAATATGGCATGAGAGAGAGAGAGATAGAGAGAGAGAGAGAGAGAGAGAGAGAGAGAGACGTGTGGGATTTACTTTTCAGGCCAACAATGAACTTGCCCTGATACTAAAATTGATGTAGTCACACTGGAAAGAAGAGGGAATAAAAGGAAAGCTCAAATTTGTGGGGAAAGGAAAGGGATTGTGGCATGGAGAAGAGATGGCATGTGGGTAAAAGGAAAACACGGGAAAAACAATGGAATCGATAGAACTCAAACATTTCTTAGATACATATTTCACCACTAACAACTATTTCAGGGCCCTTAATCTTAGACAAGGACGCAGATTTCACAACCTAATGAGGACTCAGACTCACTTGAACACCACTCTAATTGGCCAAATTAGAGATAAGCAAGTAGAGAATTTGAGGTAACAACACTGAGGGTCTCAAACTCAACTTCAGATTTCAATTAAACATTATTGAGTATAAAAGTGACGTCCATCCTATTTATAAAGCACGTCCAGCCCTTTCCTTACTCACTAGGTAATTCTTAAGAGATTACTTAATGCTTAGGAAAGTCACTAAGGACATTTAACTAGCTAAGCACATAGTTTAATACAT
The DNA here is from genome assembly GCA_029747015.1 of Carnegiea gigantea. Taxonomy (NCBI): domain Eukaryota; kingdom Viridiplantae; phylum Streptophyta; class Magnoliopsida; order Caryophyllales; family Cactaceae; genus Carnegiea; species Carnegiea gigantea. The sequence goes on from JAKOGI010000065.1 coordinate 806,194, forward strand.
AAACAAATCAAAGCAAGAACAAATGAGTGCAATAGCTTCAAAATTATTAACGTAAAATATTCACCTCCCCAGGAAGGAAAACATATACAGCTGGCATCTCAAAAGGAGAGGAGTACTGCATGCTTGCCACCTTCTACCATAGTGTTCGAATGTAAGCTTGCAAAACGGCACAATCTTCCCCTTCCATGTGGTAATTGCTCCATTTATGAGTCAGATAGCGACTAAGCACTAATAGGCAACCAAGCACACACTCACTTTGGTGGACAAAACCCACCTGAGGGGGTAAACCCTCTAGGTCAAGAAGCTAGCTACTAGGTGGCATGTAGACCGGCGGCTTTGCAGCTTTTGGACCACTGCGTTTTGATGACTAATATAAGGTTTCCTCAGGGGGAAACTTTAAGATGTCTAGGAATCCCCACTTTTTGAAAATTAGGATTTGGACATCACAAAGCACCTTAATCACCACGAACTTTTCAACTGTGTATTTTCAAGCACCCAGCGAGTAGCTTGACAAAATAGCCTGAACTGGGCCCCTTAACATGCTCCTTTTAGTCCATGCTTGACATGCCTAAAAACTAGACATCCTAACTGAACTAACCACAAAAAGAATGGTAATAATTGGATGTCGTTTAATATAGAAAATAAGAAAAATAAAACCAGGTATTTGCAATGGGGTAAACCCGGGTACCTTCTCCTTTTGGGCTTGCAAAACAGAACTTATTCCTTGGACTTGGACTTGTATAATTGCACTATCTTGACTCGGGGGATTTAACTGGGATGTGTCTGACTAAATTACATCATGACCGTAGCAACTATCTCTAAAGGGCGGGCAAACTTGGACTACATTCTGCCCAGAACTGGCCGTGGGAGCATAACCTACTATTTTACTCTTTTCTTATTCTTGCCGAGGGTTTAACTCTATTTTGATGTGTAAAGCCCTTAGGAGGACTCTTGACCTTCCCAAAAGATGAGAGTAACTCATCCAAAGGGCTTAGGATAAGGTTAGAATTGGAGCTCTAAATTAGTACATGGGCCAAGCTCCCTTTGATGAAGCTTGTGAGCATTAAGGAGGATCTAGGAGCCCTCTAGGACTTGAGTAGGCATGACATTTGCTTTAGGAAGGGGTGTGTATAAGCTATGGGTAAGGTATGACTTTTGGTAGCTTGGTGCACTTACGATGTCTTGAACATCATTTTCTATCCCTGGCCAATAATAATGCTCCCTTAACATAGTTAAGTCTTAAACTCTCCAAAATAACTAGAATACAACCTCCGATGGTGTTCATCATTAGCATATAGGCTTGTTAGATTCTCAAAGCTAGGAACATAAGCATCTAACTGAAACAAGAGTATGCACCTCTAGTACAAAGCATCGACTCCTTGGTTGAGTTTTCTAGAATTGCGGTTGATTGTAAAGTGAAATAATTATAAATACTCTTACCTATTTGGCATGACGTGAGTTTAACTTATGCTGGCCTTGAATATACTTAAAAGCCTTGTGATCAAAATAAAGAATGAGTGCATTAGTAATCAGATAATGACTCTAACGCTCTAAACACCTCGCAATGGCATAAAATTCTTTATCATAGGTGAAATACTTCCTCCTCGAATCACATAGTTTCTCATTGAAGAAGGCTAAAGGTCTACCTTCTTGCATAAGAATACCACCTATACCAACTCCAGAGGCATCACAATCGACTTCAAAGACTTTATCAAAGCACGATAAAGATAGAACCGGTGCTTCAGTGAAACTCATCTTGACTTCCTCAAAGACAACTTCGGCTTTAGGGGTCCCTTGAAATGATATACCATTAATCACCTCAGTCATATGGACCATAATGGTGTTGAAGTTTTGAATAAACCTTCTGTAAAATGAAGCTAATCCATGAAAGCTTCGAACATCATGTATGCTAGGAAGAATAGGCCAAGACCGAATGGCACTCATCACCTTCTCTGATTCGAATTTGGTAGCAACCATTTCGAAGATCAATCTTAGAGAGTACTTGAGAGCCAAACAACTCGTCTAGCATATCCTCAAGTCTAGGTATTAGGCACCCGCACTTGATTATGGTCTTATTAATGGCCCTGCTATCCATGTGCATACACATTCCTTCATCCTTTTTAGGACCTAGTAAAGATGGTATGGAATATGGACTTAAGGACTCACGAATCAAGCCCTTAGACATTAGTTCCTCAACTTGGCATTGAATCTCCATGGTTTCCTTAGGATTCGTCCCATAGGCTAGTTTATTAGGTAGGATAGAACCAGGAATGAAATTAATGTGATGTTAGATATCTCTTTTATGAGGTAGACCCGTGGGTATCTCCTCAGGAAATAAATGATAGAACTTTTGTAAGAGTGCTTTGGCTATAGGATGTGAGGGTAAGGGAGAATCTTGTTCACCTTGGATACTCATTATCCACTATCTAAAGGCCTTGAATTCATGATGGGAGGCCTTTAATAATGGTTCACTGAAAGTGAGAAGCAACTCAGATTGGTTAGACTTGTTTTGAGGCTTGTTTTGGTGGAGCTTAGATGGGGATAAACGGGCTAGGGTGATCTTCTTGCCATCCTCAGTAAAGGAGTATGTATTTAAGTAACCATTATGCATAACCCTACGGTCATATAACAATGGTCTTCCCAAAAGCATATGACAAGTATCCATGGGAATTACATCAAACCATAGTTCATCTTATTAGTTCTTTCCAACAGAGAAAGAAACCAGGCACTAAGCATTCACTTGGATACCCTTGCTTTGATTCAACCATTGAATGTTGTAAGGGTCTGGATGAGTCATGGTTTGCAAGCTTAGCTTCTCAACCATGCTTAGAGAAACCACATTTACATAGCTTCCTCCAATCAATGATCACAGAACATACTTTCCCTTGAACCGTACAGCAAGCGTGAAATATTTTGTCTCTTTGCTCGTCCTTAACTCATTTTTAATTGCCCAAAACACTTCTTAAAACCAACATCTCTCCTTCGGCAGCCTCCTCCACTACTTCCTCTTGAGTTTTTCTAAGCTCATCCTCAAAATCATCCTCCTTTTCCTCCTTTTCAAACACCTTCTGAACAGATGTCCATTCAGCTAAGGTTATAACCTTGTGGTTTGGCAGTCCGAAGCAATGTCCCAAGTCATTGACACTTAAAGCACCTCCCATTGTCATGGGGATAGGATTTGGTCTATTTTAAGGGGTTTGGATCTTTTGCGAGGCTGGGGTTCTTTGTTAAAAGAAATGGGACGGATTTGGGGGCTTAGAAAAGGGATTAGAACTCCCTTCATAAAGGGTTGGTTCCGGGTAAAGGGTTTGGGGTTTCGAGGTTTAGGGGGCAGTTTGGCTTTCTTGTGTTGCTAAACCTTGTGAGCAAGCACATAAACTTCATCAATTGTAGTATAAGCTTATAATTCAACTACATTAGCGTACCTAGGATGAAGACCTCCTAAGCCCATAACGATTGTTTGTTCTTTTGGTTCTTGTAAATCGCACTTGATTATAGGCTTCTCAAACTCTCGTGTATACTCCTATGGATTCAGATTGCCTTGAGTCAAATTATGAAGTTGGGAGTAGCAATCTTGAACATAGGCAGGGGGAAGAAGCTGAGATTTAAGCTTAGATTTCATCTTTTCCCACGTTATGATCTTAGACTTCCTTTCTCTAACTTGTTTGGCACACAAGTTAGTCCACCAACGATAGGCAAACTTTTTGAGGGTCAAGGGTACTAGTTTCACCTTCTTGTCTTCAGGAATATCCTTGTATTCAAAAACTCTCTCAACTGTATGTAACCAATCCAAAAACTCCTCAAGATCAAGCTTGCATTCATACTCTGGGATTTCAACCTTGTAATCATTGGTATTAGCTTGAGACCATGGTTTTGGTCTAGCCATTCCCAAAGGTCCATCCTCACTAGATGAATGAAGATTACAACTAAACACTTGTTCTTGCCTCCTAGGTCCTTATTGGGGTGGTTCTTCGCACATCGTCTACTTTTGCTTCATGAGAGTACTAGTTGTTCCCTTAGATACCCGTTCCATGCCCTTAGTTCTTCATTTGAAGTAGTAATCTCATGGTTACTCTTCAAAATAGCATCTAGCTTCTCTTTTATACTCACACTAGTACTCATGGTGTATTTAGTTTTATGTTTAAGTTAGAACAAGGAATGTGTCTGGAAATGAATGGGAATGAATCTAGAAAGGTGAAGGGATGTACCAAGCCAAGGAGAAACCAAGCTCTAATACCAAATATGATGGAACCGAAAGGGAGAAATATAAACACTCAAACCTGAGTTCAAATGCAAAGGGTAAAGCAAGCTAAATTCAAGCTAGAGACTAAGTGATTCCGTGAATGAATATATGGATAAATGATAATCTAAACTCTCACTTAGGTATAAAAACACCACTAAGTTTGAGTTTAGGGTCGCTAACCACAATTAGGATATAGAAACACCACCTAATTAAGAGATAAGACTTTACTTAATCACCACCTTAACTGGTGTAGTTAAGGATAAGCAGGCGCAGTGTTTAAGGAAAGAAAGGAGCAATGCTCTCAATTCTGGTTCAATTTATATTGAAGCTTATGTTTACAGAAGGGGAGCCTTCAAGGCCTTATCCCCCACGACCCAAGGCAGCAAATTAGCTAACGATGTTTTCTTCATAGGAAGGAAACATCCAAAACGTGCTTAGCTAAGCACTTAGGACTAATCTAGTTATAAGCTTGATTTATCGAACCTAATTACAACCAAAATACAAACGAAAGCAGGATAAATGACCATGCTTAACTTTAACACATCCAATTTGACTAATACATTAGATTTCTAAAGAAAATGTGGAGAAAAGTAGCCTTAAAGTAGGATCGCTTTTCGACTGGCCAATCCGGATGCAAAATGCATTACCCTCTTTATTTTCTCATTGGTTGCTCTTTCCATAACTGAATTTTGCAACAAATAATTGTGTTTCTTACCATCTTGAGTCATGATTGAAGCAAGTAAGCAAGGAACCAGCTGAGCAAACCCTCTTGATAGGGAAAAACATCCAGCGTCTTAACCGAGTTCTAGAAGCTATTTTCTGCCGTCTCTCCACCAATCAAAAGTGAGCATGATCTTAATTTCAGGCTTGAAGGAATCCCTTAGGGCGCGTACAAACCCCCCTTGTAAAGAAATTAAGGTTAAAGCATGTTTAAGTGGGAGAATTCCACTAAAATATTTTACTCTGCAGGTTTGGACCAAAACTGGTAGGCTGGACAAAATGGCTTGATCTCTTCACTTTGACTGAGCATGATTGACTTTTAATGCTTCGATCTAAAAGCTAGCATCCAAAGGAACCTAAAAATTCAAAAAAATAGAACTTAAGCCACAATGTAGCTTATAAAATCAAGTGAATAAAACCGAGTATTTTTTGGCTGTTTAACCCGGATGCATCTTCATGACTGTTTTCTAAAATTTGAGTCATTGCTTGGACTTCAAAACTTGCATTGGACCTTGCTAGACTCTTTGGGCCTTCTTCATTAACTTGGCTTAAAGGGACTCCATCACTGGATGCCTAGAATGACATCAATCACTATATACACCAATTAGGTGCAACCGTGCAGATTTAGGTAGAATGCAGGCTTGGTTTGGATGCTGCATATGTCATGCAAATCGCTAGCATGATTTCGATTATGGTTGGAAATCTATAGATGTCTTCTAACTTCTCCAAGTGGAATCACATGTTTATAACTTCATTTGGTGGTCTAAAACCTCTGAAAACTAAGACTGGTCTAAACCCAGTTCCAGCTTGCACTGTTTGCCAAAATGACTTGGTTCTTCAATATTCACCTAATTTAAATTGAATTCCTTACTTAGACCAGATAGCTAACATCTTGGGGAGCTATAATATTAAAAAATATCAAAACTTAAACAGCAAGGAGGCTGAAGTGATTCAAAAGACAAAACCGGGTTAAAACTGCCCCAAACCATAGCCTGGACGGTTTAAACTTTAAGACTGTTTTGGGTGGGCAAATGAAGTCCTAATGACTTGGAACTTACTTTATTAGAAAGCGAACTTCCCAAACTTCAAACTTATGGAAAAATATTGAACTTAAGTTTCATGGAAGTCGAAGTAATAAAGGTCAACACACTAGGCTTGCATTCTAATTTAAACCCAGGATGTATTGTTAATGTGTTCCTAGCAAAAATATGGGTTTTTCTTTGGGTTGGGATGTTGAAAGCTAATTACCTTGACTAACCCCTTAGTCCAAATTAACGTCTATAGGCATATCTCCATCATTCTCCCCTTGTTGAGAAAAATCTAACCTCAAATCGTTTGGGTAATCATCTCCCACATATGGCTTCAATTCTAGCTGAAATAAAATTAACCCCCTCAGACAAGCCTTCTTTGATCTAAAAGGCTTCATACTTATCCCCAATATCAAGGATCCATTATTTTTTTGATCTTAGAAAAGCGCTTAAAGGCCGATGGTTCTTTTGTGCTTGGTTGTCATGGAGTTTAAAAGGGGAAAAAGGTGCTAAGGTGTTCTCCTTTTCTCTACTTAAGATCAATGAACATACCTTGATGTTCTTGCTTTGTTCATCGTCATCAGCTTGAAAACCACTCGAAACCTTCTCCAAAAGGAGCATTTCTCCTCCATCATCTTTCACTTCAACTTCTTCTAGAGTTTACCCCTGATTCTCCTGATTCTCTTCCTCCTTTGCTGCTTCCCATTCAGCTAAAGTAACAAACCTATGGTTGGTGCAATCCGAAGCCAAGTGCCTAAATTCTTAGTATGTAAAACATCTTTGGATGCGCTTAGGAATGGATTTAGGACTATTTTGTGGAGGTGGGCTGTTTTATCATGCTAGGGTTCTTTGTGGGGTTGAAGGAAGGCGTGTCGTAGGTTTAGGGAGAAAAATGGGACTCCCGTTGTTAAAGGGTTCATTCTGAGGTGGGGGCTTTGAAAACTTTTGCTTAAAGGGCCTTAATTTTCTTTGTTGCTCAACCTTGTGAGCAAGGATAAAAATTTCATCAAAAGCAGTATATGAGTATAATTTAACCACATTGGCGTACTTAGGTCCATGGGCTCCTAATTAAGTACCTAACAATGGATGGTTTGCTCTTTTGGTTCTTGAATATGACACTTGATCAAGAGTTTCTCAAACTCTTATGTGTATTCTTCAACATTGAGACTCCCTTGGGTCAGGTTGGGGAGTTGGGAATAGTTATCTTGGATGTAAGTTGGAGGTAAAAACTATGACTTGAGTTTAGCCTTCATCTTCTCCCAAGTTCTGATTTTGCTTTTTCTACTCCTTACTCTTTTAGCACATGAGTTCGTCCACCATAAGGAAGCGTACCTTCTAAGCCTAAGAGTAACCAATTTAACCTTCTTATCTTCAGAAACTTCCTTATACTCAAACTCAACTGTGTGTAACCATTCAAGGAACTCATCTAGGTCAAGTTTACCTTCGAATTCAGGGATTTCAACTCTAAAGTCATTAGAGTTTGTTATGTGCCTTTGTCCTCTTCTTTCCCTTCTAGGTGCTTCTTCCTCACGTGAAGAACTCAAGGGATTATTGCTGCCTCATCTTCTTCATCGTGAGTAGAACCGGCGGGGCTAGCATGCATTTTCTGTACTTGGTTCATGAAATCACCAAGCTGCTTTTTTAAGTATTCATTTTGAGCTTTGAGCTCTTGATCACGCTGAGCATCGTCATTGATTTTCGTCATCAATATCGCATTTTAAGCTGAGAGAGATTGATAATTTTTCATAATTACCTCACCCTTAGCAGCCAAGCTCGTACTTGAACTCATCTTGTAACCGTGTACGCGTTTGGGCTGATTTGTAGAATGTTTTTAAGGAATGTTATTGGATTGATTTGGGGCATGTGGGGGTAGGTTTTATACCAAGATAAAACTTACTTTGATACCAAATATGATGTCACTATGGAGGGGATTTCAACAAGCGCTCAAGTCCAATTTTAAATGCAAAGAAAACAAGCTAAAATCATAAGAGAGTTTACGTTGAATATGGGGGAAAGTGAGGGATAAATGTGCACTAAACTCTTACTTGGATACAGATGTCATCACCAAGCTTGAGTTTAGGGCCCCTAAGCTTAATTAGGACATAGATATCACCATCTAATCAAGACCTATGACTCACTTGATCACCACCTAATCTGGCCTAAACTAGGATGAGCAAGTAAGAATTTAAGACACAAATGGGAGCAGTGCTCTCAATTAACTTTCAATTTCAAAGATATTAAGCTGAGTATAAAATAAAGTCCCTATAAGCCTTTTATAAACATCCATAGGTTTCCTAAGAGGTTCCTTCAAGGTTATGAAACCTCTAACCTAACTTAATCTAGCCTAATCTAGCTTAGCCAAACCGGTTTTAACCAAACACGATTTAATCAAGCTAATTACAACTTCATGCACCAAAATAAGCTAGATTACATTGATCACAATCAACCTAAGTAAGCAAGTAAGTAAGCAAGCAGCTCCTAACACACGGGAGGGAGAAAATGGCTGCTGAAGTGTGTACTTTGTGGCTGGCCAATCCGTGAGCTTTGCCTTTCTTTCCCTCGATGCCATTGGTTCTTCATTTGGTTGTCTAATAAGTGCAAATTATGTATATCATTTTTGGGCTATCTTGTGTTGTTTTAAGGAGAATATTATGCTTTAGGTTATTATTTATACTCCTATTCTCGATTTATGCTTTGGTATGGTTGTTTGATGTGTTTTTGCAGGATTTTTGGCCTTCTTGCCTAGCATTTGACCCTGTATAGGTGTATCTTGACTCACCACAGATGCCCCCGACTTTCCATGCACGTGGAAGATAGCAACAGCAGAAGAATGACGAGCCAGCCTAGAGCATAGTCGGCCCATGGTGGATGCCACGGTCCGTGGCAGGCCTGTAACAGCTAGCCTCGTGGTTTTCCCTCATCATGTGACTGAGAACGTCTGAGATTTTCCATAAATGCCCATCCCTCGAGTAGCAGGAGACACACCTTAATCATCCCCTCCATACCATTCCATTCTTTTCCACTTTTCAAGTAGATTAGGATTTTAGATTGGAGAGGGAGAGAGAGATAGAGTTGAAGGGAAGATTTGCAAGGATTCTACCCTGGGTTACACGACAGTTCAAATGCGATCTTGGCTGGGCATCTCTTTTCTCGTCTCTCTTCTCCTCCCTTTCCTCTTTAGATTTATCATTTTAGAGTAGTTAGTTGTTTAATCTTTGATTATGCCTGAGTAGTTTTCTTAGTCTAGGAATTTAGTAGTTTTTAGAAATGTATTAGATCATGTTTTAGTCTATACAATTGTGCTTATCTTCATGATTGGTTTGATTTTGTTCTATCAAGTGTTTAATATGTTGTGAGTTGATTTTTGGCCAAAATTTGCTCACCCTCGTGAAACAATCAACTGAACATTTGAAAGACGACATTTGGTTGTTGGACTGCTTGTTAGGGCCTATTGTTGCTTCTTCTCGGAAGAGAGATTGTCAAGTTGCAGGGCTTGAATTAAGTAATTGAAATATTAAACTTGGATTAAGTCAAATTAGCTTGAAACAGCGACATGTACTTAGTTTAGGCAAATTCAGTTGATTTCGAAAGAATAGACTGAATTTCTGTGTAGATTGCAATTCCTCGAAATTAACCAATTAGAAAGAGGCACAAGTTTATCATTTTGATTCTATTCCCTTTCATAACAACGAAAATTCCTTGGCGTTTTTCCCATATTTGATTTAGAAAGGTTTATATGCAATTGTTAAGCAACACCACTTGAATTAGAATTTTGCTTAACATATCTTGAGGGAACATAGCCGAAATTGACAAACATAGTCTCTGTGGGATAGACCTTGATTTGCTGCAATGCCATTGTGCGCTTGCGGCCGTATCAAGTTTTTAGCGTTGTTGTCGTGGGCCGGCGGCGAATATTGTGGTTTTCCTGATAGGTTCGACTAAGCATTTTGTTTTCCTTTAAAAAAAATGAAAATAAAAATTGAAAAACCAAAAAAATTAGAATTTGAGAAAATACAATGGCAATTTTTCATTTCCCCAAATTCAAGCATGAATTATTTTGAAGGTATTTTAAGCGATTTTATATTTTTCTTGCTCAATGTTGTTATTGTCTTGGTAAATGGAAAAGTTTGGACATTGGTGATGACGGTGTGAATAGTAAAACCTGTATTCTTTTACGACATTGGGATTTCTATGGTAAAAATGTTAATGATGCATGGTATTTGCTTAAGTGGATTGTTGGGATTCGTTTGAATTTGGGAAGTCTACTATTATTACTAAATATTCAATTTCTAGTCCTTGCACATTCTATTTTAGATCTTATTATGCTCCTTTTTGGTGTGACTTATATAGTTCTTATGACCATGCTACTAGTTCGTGTCCTTACCATACATGCTATGATCAGTTCGACTTTGTATCACCCTAGGATAATGCTACTGTCCTATCCTTATATGATTCATCCTTTCCTTTAGCTCAATGCACGGGGCATGAGGCGGTTGAGCCTTTTAGGGTAGTTGCTAGGTTTGATATTGCTGATGCATGTTTTGAGTCAGAAGATATTTTTGAAAAGGTTCATAATGTAGTTAACACTCCTTTAAAGGGATGTCATTATAAGTGTGTGCATGAGGAGTCTCCAGCCTTGGTTTTGATGATAGTGTTATCCAGAATCCCCTTGATCATTCTCATGTTTCCCCTATGTGTTCATTACCCTCTATTTCCCTCGAGTATTCTTTAGATACGCTCATTGATAATCCTAAAAGTTGTGATTCTTATGTTGACTTGGGCCATGAGGATAACGAGTTTAATGTACTTGCTGGGAATATTAATCATTATCTGTCCCTAGGCTACTTAAGAGGGTATGATCCCTCCATTGATCCATATTACATAAGCCTAGAGGACTTGCCTAGGAAAATCATGTGGCTTACATTCTTTAATCCTCCCTATGATTTTTCTATGGCTGTTGATAAGGTGAGGAGGATATTGGTTTTCTTTGGTGTGATTTTTATTATTTCCTCTTACCTTTTATCTCCTGAATTGTGGTCCCAGGAGTTTGGTAAGCTCCTGCGTGCATTGATGGCATCTGATTTAAAGGGCCAAGCCTTGATAACGTGATGGAGTGGGTGATGCTCCATGTGCCCCGGTTATTACGACGCTGCATAGCTTAGCTGCACTCTACATCTAACCTGGTGAGATTGTTTTCATTTATTCCCCTTCTCTAAACTTTCTTTCCTTTGAATATTAATGCTTTATTTAAGCATGAGGGAAGGTTAGCTTCATGTTTTCTATTTTGATTACTAGTTTGCATACATACTAGAGCATATAGTTTTAGGTTTCTTTTTGTTTACATTATAGTGTTGCATTTTAAGTTCGCATTTCTAGGATTGCATGAAGAGATGTTGTGGTTGGTTTGAGATAACCTCCAGTGATGTTTTTGTTGGGCAAAATAGCTTTCATGAGTTTGAATATCTTGATGTGTAATCCCTTTTGGTGCTAAAATTTTTGAAGGTTTTGTAAATACTTCTTCTTTTGATCCTTGTCTTGATTAAGAACTTTTCTAGCCCCTTTGAGCTCATGTCTGCTTTTGTTGTGATCCCTTCATATTAGCCCTTATCCAAACACATATTCCTAACCTTTAAGCCAATTCTATGGAGCATCAGTTCATCTATTTGGTGGGTGGTTTTGGGAATAATTGAGTTTAAGGTTGCTTTGGTTCGTTGGTTTGGTTAAGGACTGATGACATTGAGCATTTGTTTTCATTCCCTCTTGTTTGGGTTGTGTACATATATGTATTCAGTTATGAGTTGATGGTTAGTGATCCTATGCCTTTCAATAATTGCAATTTTCATTTCATTTCTCATAACAAAACGGAAACAAATGAAAAAAAGGCATGTAAAAGAAAAGGGGAAAACAAAAAGAAAACAACGAAACAAACAAAAAAAAGGACAAAAAGGGGAAATGAAAAACAAGGAGAAAAATAAAAGAATGAATAAGTGATTGGCATGGATACATACATAGCTTGAGTTCCTTCTTTGTCAACTCATTTCCTACATGATATTGGGGTATGTTCATTATATTTTTCAGGTTTGGAGTGTTAGTGAACTTCAAGGTTTCTTGGTGGTTTGTTGGTTGCTCCCTAGCTACATGGCTAAGTAGCTCCACATTGCCCAAATGCATTTGTCCTTTCCTTTCCCTTAACCCTTTTTAGCCCACATTACAACCCAAATAAAGTCCTCTTAATTATCTTGTGCGCATCGCATTTTAATGGTAGAGAATTTGAGAGTCTTCGCAAGCTTATGGTATATTGCATCTTTGGAATGAGTCTTTAGTGAAGCTAAGTTATGGTTTAATCACATGAGTGGGAGCATTCTACATTTCCCAAAAGTGGGGTTCCGCCGGTCCATTTGGCTCTATTCAAATCTCTTGTGCTTGCGTGATATGCTTTGTTGTTTGTTGGGGGTGATCAAGTTTGATATCAAGCTTGTGGTCTTATACTTCTTCAAAAATCTTCTCCTCCTAATTTTGAAATGTTTTAAGCACTACTAGGGGTTGCCGTTGATTGGTATTTTTGCTTATGATGCACTGTGACTTGCCTACTTTAAAGAGGTTGTTATGCATTTGAGTCTTAGATGCATCTTCCCTTGTCGGTTTTATATAGTGTCTGCTTGAGGACAACCAACGGTTTAAGCATGGGGGAGTTTGATAAGTGCTCAATATGTATATCATTTTAGGGCTATTTTGTGTTATTTTTAGGAGAATATTGTGCTTTAAGTTATTATTTATACTCTTATTCTCTATTTATGCTTGGGTATGGTTGTCTGATGTGTTTTGCAGGATTTTAGGCCTTTTTACGTAGCATTTGACCCTATGTAGGTGTATTTTGACTCACCATGGACGCCCCTGAGTTGCCATGCTCGTAGAAGAGAGGAAGAATAGAAGAATGACGAACCAGCCCAGACCACAGTCGGCTCGTGGTGGATGTCACGGTCTATGGCAAGCCTGTAACAGCTGGCCTTTTGTTTTCCCTCATTGTGTGGCTGAGAACACCTGAGCTTTTCTATAAATACCCATCTCTCAAGGGGCAGGAGACACACCTCAATCATCCCATCCAGCTTATTCCATTCTTTTCCTCTTTTCAAGTAGATTAGGATCTCAGATGTGTGTGTGTGTGTGTGAGAGAGAGAGAGAGAGTGAGAGAGTTCGAAGGGAAGATTTGGAAGGATTCCACCCCAAGTTTGCACGCTGCTTCAAGCACGATCTTGACTGAGCATCTCTTTTCTGTTCTCCCTTCTCTTCTCTTTCCTTTTTAGATTTATCATTTTAGAGTAGTTAGTTGTTTAATCTTTAATTATGTCCGAGTACTTTTCTTAGTCTAGGAATTTGCTAGTTTTTGGAAGTGCATTGGATCGTGTTTTAATCTATACAATTGTGTTTATCTTCATGATTGGTTTGATTTCGTTCTATCAAGTGTTGGACATGTTGTGCGAAGGTTTTTAGCCAAAATTTGCTTACACTCTTGAAAAAATCGAGTGAACATTCGAAAGACGACATTTGGTTGTTGGGTTGCTTCTTAGCACCTATCATTGCATCGTCTCAAAAGAGAGATGGTCAAGTTGGGTGGACTCGAACTAAGAAATCGAAAATATTAAACCTGGATTAAATCTAATTAGCTTGAAAGAGCGAGATTTGCTCAGTTTAAGCAAATTTAGTTGATTTTGAAAGAATAGACTGAATTTCTGTATAGATTGGAATCCTTTAAAATTAACCAATGAGAGAAAGTTACAAGTATATCATTTTGATTCAATTCCCTTTCATAACTGCAAAAATTCCTAGGTGTTTTTCCCATATTTGATTTAGAAAAGTTTATTTGCAGTTATTAATCAAAACCACTTCAATTAGAATTTCGCTTAGCATATCTTGACGAAACATAGCCTAAATAGATCAACCTAGTCTCTCTGTGATCGACCTTGATTTGCCACAACATCACCGTGTGCTTGTGTCCATATCACTACCCTATGATTGTGTCCAAGGCTCCTTTAATTACCAAATCATGTTGGTATGGAAGGATTGGACGCCTAGAATGACAACAACAACCAAATGCAACAATTAGGTGCCACCGGGTGGATTTAGGCAGAATGCAAGATTGGTTTGGATGCTACATATCCATACAAAACGTGGGCATGATTTGGATTGGCACATATGTTTGGGAACCTCTAATGTCTTCTAACTCCTCCAAGTAGAATCGCACATTTATGACTTCATTTGACGGTCCAAAACCTCAGAAAACTGAGACTGGTCTAAACTAGGTTCTAGCTTGCACTATTTATAAAAATGACCTGGTTCTTCAATATTCACCTGATTTAACTTGAATTTCTTGCTTGGACTAGATATTTAACATCTTAGGGAACCAAAATATGCAAAAATACAAAACCTAAACCTCAAGTACGCCTAAGTAATTCAAATGACAAAGCCAGGTTAAAGCTGCCCCAAAATTACAGCCATGATAGTTTAAACTTTTAAGACTATTTTGGGTGGGCAAATGAAGTCCTAATGACATGATACTTGCTTTATTAGAAAGTTAACTTCTTGAAACTGAAAGTCATGGCAAAATATTGAATTAAGTCTCGTAGAAGTTGAATTAATAAGGTCATAAAATCGGGCTTGTATTCTGATTTGAACTCGAAACCTACTGTTAATGTGTTCCTAGCAAAAATATGGGTTTTTCTTTGGTTTGAGATGTTGAAACATGATCACATTAACTAACCACTTTGTCGAAATTGAGGCTCATGGGTAGATCTCTATCATTCTCCCCTTGTTGAGAAAGATTTGACCTTAAATTATTTGGGTAATCATCTCCCACATGTGGTTTCAATTCAGGCTAAAATAAAATCAACCCCTCAAACAAGCCTTCTTTGATATGAAAGGCTTTATACTCATCCTGAATAGCAAGGATCCATTCTTTTTTTTATCTTAAAGGGGTTTGGAGTAATGGTCCTTCACATGTAAGAAAAGCGCTTAAAGGCTGATGGTTCTTTTGTGGTTGGTTTACGTGGAGTTTAAAAGGGGAAAAAGGTACTAAGGTGTTCTCCTTTTTTCCACTTATGATCAATGAACATACCTTGATGTTCTTGCTTTGTTCATCCCCATTAGCTTGAAACCCACTTGAAACCTTCTCCAAAAGAAGCATTTTTCCTTCATTAGCTTTCACCTCAACTTCTTCTAGAGTTTCCTCTTTATTCTCCTTATTCTCTTCCTCCTTTGCTGCTTCCCATTCGGCCAACGTAACAAACCTATAGTTGGTACAATTTGATGCTAAGCGTCAAAATCCTTAGCGCTTAAAACGTCTTCGGATGCCCCTAGGAATGGATTTAGGACTACTTTGTGGAGGTAGGCTGTTTTCTGGTGCTGGGGTTCTTTATGGGGTGGAAGGAAGGGCCGCCAAAGGTTTAGGGAGAAAAATGGGGCTCCCCTCATTGAAGGGTTCATTCTAAGGTAGGGGCTTTAGAAACTCAAGCTTAAAGGGCCTTGATTTTCTTTGTTGCTCAACCTTGTGAGCAAGACGCAAACTTCATCAAAAGTAGTATATGACTATAATTCCACCACATTAGCATACTTAGGTTTAAGGCCTCCTAAGTATGTAACTATGGTTTACTCTTCTAGTTCTTGAATGTCACACTATATCAAGAGTTTCTCAAACTCTCGTGTGTATTTTTCAACATTGAGGTTGCCTTGGATTAGGTTGCGGAGTTGGGAATAGTTATCTTGGATGTAAGTTGGAGGCAAAAACCATGACTTGAGTTTAGCCTTCATCTTCTCCCAACTTCTGATTCTGCTTTTTCTACCCCTTACTCTTTTAGCACATAAGTTCGTCCACCGTAAGGAGGTGTGCTTTCTGTGCCTATGAGCAACTAGCTTAACCTTCTCATCTTCAGAAACTTGCTTATACTGAAAGATACGCTCAATCGTGTGTAATCATTTATGGAACTCATCTGGGTCAAGTTTACCTTCGAATTCAGGGATTTCAAGTCTAAAGTCATTAGAGTTTGTAGGCTGCCTTCGTTCTCTTCTGTCCTTCTTAGATGCTTCTCCTTCACTTGAAGAACCTAAGGGATTCCTTGCTGCCTCACCTTCTTCACCACAGGTAGAACCGGTGGGGCTAGCATGCATTTTCTGTCTTTGCTTCATGAAATCACCAAGTTACTTTTTCAAGTACTCATTTCAAAGCAATGTCTTCGGATGGCTTTAGGGCATGTGATTCTCCTTATCAGTATCTCATTTTTAGCAAGAGAGCTCGGTAATTTTCCATGATTGCCTTAAATTTTTGACCCAAGCTTGTAGTTGAACTCATCTTGTAACTGTGTATGTGTTTGGGCTGATTTATAGAATGTTCTCAAGCAATGTCTTCGGATGGCTTTAGGGCATGTGGGGGTAGATTTTGGGCCAAGATGAAACTTGCTCTAATATCAATATGATGTAACTATGGCGGGAAATTCAACAAACACTCAAATCTGATTTCAAATGCAATGAAAAGAAGTTGAAATCATAAGAGAGTTTAAGTCGAATTTGAGAGAAAGTGGGGGATAAATGTAAACTAAACTCTTACTTGGATACAACTATCACCATTAAGCCTGAGTGTAGGGCCATTATGCTTTACTAGGATACAAATATCACCACCTAATCAAAACTTAAGACTCATTTTATCACCACTTAATCTGGCCTAGAATAGGATGAGCAAGTAAGAATTTAATACACGAATGGGACCAATGCTTTCAATTCACTTTCAACTTCAAAGATAATAAGCTTAGTACAAAATGAAGTCACTAGGACCCTTGTATAAAGGTCCATAGGATGCCTAGGAAGGTTCCTTTATGTTTAGGAAACCTCTAACCGAGCTTAATCTAGCCTAATCTCGCTTAGTTAAACTAGTTTTAACTAAACACAATTTAATCAAGCTAATTACAACTTTATACAATGAAATAAGCTAGATTACATTGATTACAATCAACGTTAGTAAGCAAGTACATAGATAAGCAGGTCCTAACACGTGGGAGAGAGAAAATCCCTCCTGAAGTGTGCAGTTTGCGACTGGCCAATCTGTAAGCTTTACCTTTCTTTCCCTTACTTCCATTGGTTCTCCATTCAGCTGTCCCATGATTGTGTCTAAGGCTCTGTTAACTACCAGATCATGCTACTAGGTGATGGATCTTTGAGGGAGAATCACGAATACTCAAAACTGATTCCCATTGCAAAGATAAGTAAACTGAAATCAAAGTTGAGTTTAAGTGAATCCACGAATGAATGAAGGGATAATTGATAATCTAAACTCTCACTTAGATACAAAAACACCACTAAGTTTAGGTTTAGGGCCTTTAACCTTAATTAGAATATAGAAACACTGCCTAATAAAGAGTTGAAACTTTACTTGACCACCACCTTAACCGGCCTAATTAAGGATAAGCAAGCGAAGTGTTTAAGGAATGAAAGGAGCAAAGCTCTCAATTCTGGTTTCAATTGATATTCAAGCCATGTTTTTACAAAAGAGAACCTTCAAGGCCTTATACTCACGGCCTAAAGGTAGCAAACTAGCTTAGGAGGCTTCCTCCCTAGGAAGGAAACGTATAAACTTGCTTAACTAGTGCTTAAGACTAATCTGGTTACAAAGCTTGATTAATCAAAGCTAATTACAACTAGAATACTCATGAAAGCAAGACAAATGACCATGCTTAACTTTAATACATCTGACTAAGCCTAATGCATCAGATTTCTAAGGAAAAGTAGAGAAATTAGCCGTAAAGGGGGAATGCTTTTCAGCTGGCCTATCCGAATGAGGGGTACGTTTTCTCTCTTTGTTTTCTCATTGGTTGCTCTTTAGAAAACTGATTTCTGTAGCAAATCATGATGTTCCTGGCTGCCTTGACTCGTGATTGAAGCAATCAAGCAAGTAAACTGCTGATCAAACCCATTTGAGAAGCAAAAACACATAGGCGCTTAACCGAGCTTTAGAAGCCAGATTCTGCCTGGTTTTCTGCCCTTCTTTCAGCCAATCAAAAGTGAGCATGATTTTAATTCCCTGCCATGGGGGGTTACTTTAGGTTGTACAAATCCCGATGCTAAGAGATTAAGGTTAAAACATGTTTAAGTGGGAGAATTCCATCTAAACATTTTACGATGCAGTTTTGGAACAAAACTGGCCGGTTTGATGAAATGGCTTGATGTCTTCACTTTGGTTGAGCATGATTGACTTTTAATGCCTGGACTTAAAAGTTAACGTCCAGAGCAACCCAAAATTGCCAAGGTATTGAACTTAAGTGATGTAAATCAGTCAAACACATCCTAGTTAAATTCCCCAAGTCAGGGTAGTCCAGTTAGTCAAGTCCAAGTACAAGTTCCGCTTTACAAGCTGAAAAAGCGATAGTACTCGGGTTCAACCCCTCGCATGTACCTAATTTTTTTTTAATTATTTTCTAGACTAAACAGCATCCAAATTGTGTAATTCATTGTTTGTTAGTTAGTTTAGGAAGTTAAGAATCCAAGCATGTTAAGCAAGATCCAAGGCAAACACATTAAGCCACCCAGTCCAGCCCAGCCCATTTTGCCAAGCTGCTCGGTTGAAGCCCAAGAATGCACAGCTGGCCTAGTTAGGCTAATTGAGCCACCTAATGATGTGCAAATTGAGATTTCTCTAATAGGGGTTTGTTGACGTCTTGAGGTTTCCTCCCATAGAAGGAAACCCAAGATTAATCATCAAATTGAAGTGGCCCAATCGCAGCAAAGTAGTCGGTCTAGACGCCACCATGCAGCCGGTTTCTTCCCCAAGAGGGTTTACCCTCTTAGGTGGGTTCTCTCCTACAATCTTTGTGTGTGCTTGGCTATCTACTAATGCTCAGTCACTATGTGACTCGTTCATGAAGAAAAAGCCATGTGGAATGAAGAGAATGAGTCACTTTGTAAGATAAGAATTGAACACAATGGCGTGACGTGGCAAGCATCAACAAGTCTTGAACTTTTGAGGTGGCAGCCATGGTTGATGTCCTTCCTAGGGAGGAAAACATGATCAATCAGCCAAAGATCATCGAGGAGAAATCTTAAACAATCATTTTGCTAGTTATTAAGCCTTATGTACATGATTAGTGTAGTTTAGAGTTAAACTGTGTACTTTAGTTAAGTAAGTGTGCTTAGTATGTTTCCTAATAATAAAGTAACCTTTTAACGGCTACCTAATGAGTAAGGAAAGCCACAGGTGTGCCATTATAAATAGATTGGCCGTCCCCTTTGTATTCAGTGATGTTTAATTGAAATCTGAAGTTGAGTTTGAAACTCCTTAGTGTTATTACCTCGAATTCTCTACTTACTTATCTCTAATTTGGCCAATTAGAGTGGTGATTGAGCAAGTCTTCGTCCTAGTTCGGTGGTGAAATATATATCCTAACCAAAGATCAAGTGCCCTGAAATGGTTCTTAGTGGTGAAATCTGTATCTAAGAATCGTTTCAGTTCTATCAATCTTTCAAGTTCCTAATTTTTCCTTTGCTTTTTCCTAGCCACGCCATCTCTTCCCCATGCCACCTTCACCTTCTTCTTTCCACAACCTTGAGCTTTCCTTTCATTCCCTTCCATTCCTAGTGTGATACATCAACTTTGCTATAAGAGCTAAGTCTCATTCTTGGCCTGAAATTAAAATCCCATACGTTCCTCTCCTTGTCACACCACAAAATTCCCTAAAAACACAAAAAAGAATTATCCTTGATTTGTGTTCATCCTTCAAGATGAGCAGCATGACCCTAAAGAAAAGCTCGAAATTCTTTCAAAGAATTCTAAAGCTGTGACTTCATCTAATGTCGAATTGAGGAATCAGATCGAAAAGTTAGAAAAGCAGAACGAGTACTTGTGAAATCAACTGGGAAATGACATGAAACATAAACAAAAGACGCTTAGAAGTCCAACTGCATCTGTTCATGGCGATGAAGAAGCAAGTGACTTAGTTAGTTCATCAAGTGAAGAAGAACCTCTAAGAAGGGTTAGAGGAGCTATAAGAATGCCCAACAACTCTAATGATTTCAAAGTTAAAATTCCAAAGTATTAGGGTAAGCTAGATCCTAATGGGTTTCTGGAATGACTGCACACTGTTGAGCGAGTTTTTGATTATAAGGACATTCTAGATGATAAGAAAGTGAAACTGGTTACACTTAGGATACGAAGGTATGCATCCCTCTGGTAGACTAACCTTTTTGCTAAGCGAACCAGAAATAGAAAAGGAAAGATTAGGACCCGCGAGAAAATGAAATCTATGTTGAAGTCCTGGTTCCTCCCTGCTACATATCTCTAAGATAGTTATTCCCATCTACATAATCTGACTCAGGAGAACCTAACTGTTGAGGAATACACCAGAGAATTCGAAAAGCTCCTAATCATTTAGGAGCCTGAAGAGTAAACAATTGTTAGATACTTAGGTGGCCTTGATCTTAAGTATTCTGATGCTGTGGAACTGCAGCAATGTACCGCGCTTGATGAAGTGTGCATGTTAGCGTACAAGGTCAAGCAACAACGGTGAAACAAGCCACTCGAGTGTGATTTCCTTGAACCCCTAATTCGTACTCAACCTTTTAACAAGGGAAGTTCGAATTTCCCTCTTAGACCAAACCCACAAATGTTGTCTTCCCTTACGCCACAAAGAACCCAAACTCCTCAAAGAACCCAGCCCATGCCATGGCTATTATTTCCCCAGCCACGGCCACCACTCGCTTAAGAGCGATCAAACCAGTTCTAGATGAGCAACCGACGCTGTTTCAAGTGTCAGGGGCTTGGGCATATTGCTTCTGATTGCTCAAATCAAAGAATAATCACTCTTGCTGAATGGGATGCAATCAGCAAGGAAGATAAAGAGGATGAATAGAAAGAGAACGAAGAAGAAGAACAGGATGACAAACAGGAGGTAGTTGTTGAAGCTGCAAATAAAGGAGAGATGCTAGTACTTTGAAGGGTACCAAGCAATCAATGTGGAATTAAGGATGAACAATGGGAAACATCTTTCATTCCCGTTGAACTGTTGAAGGCAAGGTATGCTCGTTGATAATTGACGGAGATAGCTATGCTAGCGTCGTATCATTGGGCATGATCAAGAAATTGGGCCTGCAAGCCATGACACATCCTCATCTGTACAATATCCAGTGGCTCAATTAAAGTAGAGGTCTTCTAGCCAATTCCCGGTGTTTGATTTCATTATCAATTGGGAAGAATTATCAAGATGAGCTATGGTGTGATATGATCCCAATGGATGCGTGTCACGTTCTTTTGGTTCTACCTTGGATCTACGATCGTAAAGTAATGCATAATGGGTTTCTAAATACCTATTCCTTTTCTAAAGGAGGAAAGGAGATCACTTTGGTGCCGTTAGCCCCATCCGAGCTTTCCAAACACAAACCACAAAAACACTCTGAAAAACTAGATATGTTGATTGCCTACAGCGAGCCCTTACTGAAAGCTTTGCTTCATGAGTTTTCAGCTTTTAGAGAGTGGATTCTAGCCACTCAAGAAGAGTCTGAATTACCCCAGCCAAAACATCCAATAGCTAAATCAATACTCAAACAGTTTAGTCATGTATTCCTTGAAGGGATACCCTTTGGATTACCCTAAAATGGGATATCTATCATCACATCAACCTTATTGCTGGATCAATTCTTCCAAGTAAACTATCATACCAATTGAACCTGAAAGACACTTTAGAGATTTAGAAGCAAGTGGAAGAGTTGATGGCTAAAGGACTAGTGAGGGGCTCCCTTAGCCCATGTGCCGTACTTGCACTCCTCGTACCCAAGAAAGATGGGAGTACGCGTATGTGTGTCGATAGTGGAGTTATCAATAAGATCACTATCAAGTATCAAAATCTAATACCGAGGCTCGAGCATATGGATGAGGAGTTACATGGCTCGAGGGTATATTTAAAGATTGACTTATGAAGCGGTTGTTATCAAATCCGAATCAGAGAAGGTGATGTGTGGAAAATCGCTTTCAAGACAAAGGGTGGTTTATTCGAATGGTTTGGTGATGTCAGTCGGTTTATCAAACGCTGTGAGCACCTTTATAAGGTTAATGAATCAAGTATTCTAACCATATATTGGCATGTTCATTGTCATTTATTTCGATGACATATTGATCTTTAGTAAAAATAAAAGAGAGCACTAGGATTATTTGACTAAGATTATGAAGGTGCTGGAACATGGAAAGCTATAGGGGAGTCTTAAAAAGTGTTCCTTTTTCACCTTAAGGTAACTTTTTTGGGGTATATCATAACTGCTGAAGGCATTGAAGTGGATGAAGCAAAAGTCAAAGCTGTTTGGAATTGGCCCATACCGAAGAATATACACGACATTCGTAGTTTTCACGGCTCACCTCATTTTATCAGCATTTAATTCACTATTTTAGTACTATTATGATGCCAATGACCGAGGTGCTCAAGGGAATGTCTTTTAGATGGACCCTTAAGGCGCAAGCAGCCTTCGAAGATGTAAAAATCAAGCTAATGCAAGCGCCAGTGTCAGCTCTTCCATGTTTCGATAAAGGGTTCGAGGTCGAGTGCGACGCATCTGGCATTGGCATCAGAGGAGTTCTTACTCAAGAAGCCAAACCATTAGCCTTCATTAGTGGAATTTGTGCCATTCAAGGTAGAAATACTCGACTTATGCCAAAGATCTTTACGCCATTGTTTGTTGTTTAGAGCATTAGAGTCACTATCTTATAGCCAGTGAGTCTATATCACATTCTGATCATGAGGCCTTGAAGTACATTTAGCATTAGCATGAATTAAACTCCAGGCATTCCAAATGGGTTGAGCACCTCCAATCATTCCATTTCAATATTTAGTATAAGTCAGGGAAGCTGAATAAAGGCGATGATGCCTTATCCAAGAGATACCTGCTACTGTTCCAGTTAGATGCTTGCGTTCTGGGTTTCGAGCATCAAAAACTATTATATTCAAAAGATGAAGACTTTGGGGAGCTGTATGTTGCATATTAAAAGCACCCCAATGACGATTATTTGATTCAAGAAGGTTTTCTATTTAAAGATACACGCCTGTGTGTGCTTAAATGCAGTACCTAGGAGCTTTTGATTCGAGAAATTCACAGCGGTTCTTTAGCCAGTCATTATGGTGAGACCAAAACTCTTACCATTTTGAAAGAGCATTATTTCTGGCCTGGGATGTATAAAGATATATAAGATTTACTGAGACGATGTGTGCCTTGTCAAGTGGCTAAAAGTCACTTACTCCAACAAGGGTTATACACACCACTACCTATTCCGACCCAACCATGGATTGACATCAGCATGGACTTCATTCTAGGCCTGCCTAGTACACAACAAGGCAAGGATTCGATATTGTGGTGGTAGACCAGTTCTCGAAAATGGCCAATTTTATAGCCTGCAACAAAACTGACAATGTTACTAATATTAACAAAGTTATATTTCAAAGAAGTGACAAGATTACATGGTACTCCTCGATCTGTTGTTTCAAATTGAGATACTACGTTTTTAAGTCATTCTGGGTCACCCTGTGGAAGAAACTAGGGATAAAACTCAAGTAAAGTACTACCTGTCATCCCAAGACCGACGGACAAACTGAGGTTCCAAAGTGAACCCTGGGAACACTCCTAAGGACTTTGATTTCGCCTCAGTTGAAGAAAGTATGGGACCTCTTGTTACCACATGTAGAGTTTTCCTACAATCGAGCCCCTAGTAGAGCAACGGGAGTGTCTGCATTTAAGTTATTTGTGGGATGGACCCCATAACTCCCTTAGATCTAACGCCATATCCCTTGGATCGAAAGTTGAGTGCTAATGCTGATCAACAAGTTAAGAAATTCAAAAGCTGCAAAAGCAGGTTACAAATAAAATTGAGCAATCTAACCTATCTTATTCTGCTCATGAAAACAGGAAAAGGAAGAAAAGGATGCTCCAGCCAGGAGATTCAGCGTGGATTCATCTCCAAAAACAGCGTTTTCTAGCAAGACGCAAATACAAACAGATGCCAAGGGCAGATGATCCATTTGAGATCCTAGAACACCTCAACGACAATGCTTACAAGCTGGATCTCCCTGGCGACTATGGAGTTTCAATTACGTTCAACATAGCCGATTTGAGCCCATATGAGGAAGATTACTACCTATACGATTTGAGGTCAAATCATGTCAAACAAGGGGAGAATGATGCAAATCAATCAAACATTTCCCATTTAAATCCCCAAGTCGAGGTAGTGCAGTTACTCAAGTCCAAGTACGAGGAATAAGTTCTGTTTTGTAAGCCAAAAATGAGATAGTACCCAAGTTCGACTCCTCCCATGTACCCAGTATTGTTTTTATTATTTTCAAGAATAAACAAGGCCCAAATTGTGTAATTCTTTTTGATTAGTTAGTTAAGGACGTCAAGAATCCAAGCATGTCAAGCAAGATCCAAGGCAAGCATGTTAAGCCATCCAGTTCAGCCCATTTTGCCAGGCTGCCAGGTTAAAGCCCCAAGAATGCATGGCTAGGTTTATTAGGCTAATTGAGCCACCTAATGATGTGCAAATTGAGATTTCTCAAATGGGAGGGTTTGTTGACATCTTCAGTTTTCTCCCCATGGAAGGAAACCTAAGATTAGTCATCAAATTGAAGCGGCCAAATTGCAGCAAAGTAACCCGTTCGCACACCACCATGCAGTTGGTTTCTTCACCTAGAGGTTTTACCCTCTTAGATGGGTTTTCTCCACCAACCTTTGCGTGTGCTTGGCTGTCTACTAATGCATACTCACTATGTGACTCATTCATGAAGAGAAAGCCACATGGAATGAAGAGAATGAGCCACATTCGAAGCTAAGAATCGAACACCATGGCGTAATGTGGCAAGCATGAAAGGTCTCGAACTTTTGAGGTGGCAGCCGAGCTTGATGTCCTTTCTAGGGATAAAGATATGATCAACCAGCCTAGGATCATTAAGGAGAAAGGTTAGATAACCATTTTGCTAACTATTAAACCTTTTGTAAATGATTAGTATAGTTTAGAGTTAAACCGTGTACTTTAGTTAAGTAAGTATGCTGAGTATGTTTCCTAATCATGAAGTAACCTTCTAATGGTTACTTAATTAGTAAGTAAAGCCATGGACATGCCATTATAAGTAGCTTGGCCGTCCCCTTTATACCAGGATGATTAATTGAAATCTAAAGTTGAGTTTGAAACTCCTCGGTGTTGTTACCTTGAATTCTCTACTTGCTTATCTATAATTTGACCAATTAGAGTGGTGAACAAGAGAGTCTTGGCCTTAGTTACGTGGTGAAGTCTATATCCTAATGAAAGATCAAGGT
Source organism: Carnegiea gigantea (assembly GCA_029747015.1). Lineage (NCBI taxonomy): Eukaryota > Viridiplantae > Streptophyta > Magnoliopsida > Caryophyllales > Cactaceae > Carnegiea > Carnegiea gigantea. The sequence continues at coordinate 831,508 of JAKOGI010000065.1, forward strand.
CCTTGAAATAGTTTTTAGTGGTGAGTTTGAGAATCCCAAGTCTAGAAGCGATCAAGGCCACAGTTCAACTTGTCAAGGAATTCCAGTTTGTGCGAGTTTCTGGTTCTGCACATGAAAAGGCTAAAATTTTCTTCCTTGTAACTTGAGTTCGAGAAGGGGGGGAATAATTTTTACACCTAATGAAAGCTTAAGAAGTTAGCAATCCAACAAACCAAGTTTCAAGTCATTTGGAGCTCATTTAATCTGTCAACATAAGCTCCAAAGTCGACTGCTCTAGAATTGCCCCCAGCAGCGCATGCCGAAACAATCAACAAGTGCTTGAGCTACTTCCCTAGCAGATTTGTGGGATTTCTTGTCTCTAAATTGTGATATAATATTTACCATTACCCCCTTAAATGAAACACCCTTTGGACCGGTTGGAGCTATTTTACATTTTCGAATTAATCTAACTAATCAGTGCTTGCTTTGAGGCTAATCAAAGCTCAAATCTACTGTCTAGAGTACATGTGAGGTGTTAGGTTAGTACCAATCAGATTGTAGTAGTTTTGGACACCTATTTTGATGGAGACTTAAAGCTATTGTGCTGTCATGCTCTAAGCTCTCTTGTGTACTTCAATTAGCAAGTGTTAGTGTGGGTTTTCGAGCTATTTTAAACGTGGCCAGTAGCTGAGAAGGGGTTTAAATAACCTCCCTTCACTCTAGTATTCATCAGCTGATGAATTAAAGCAAGGCTCAGTTCAATCTCCCTCTTTTGTTCTCTTCTCTTGCTTATCTCTAGCCTAGCTCTGTAGAGTGGTGTTTAAGAGTCCTTAAAGGTTAATTGAGTGGTGATATCTTATCTCATTGATCCTTAAGGGGAGCTCTAAGTAACCTTGGTGGTGATATCTTATCCAAGGATCCTTAGCTGATCTCATTCTCATTTGTTCAAGCCTACGTCGATTCCATCTCGTTATCACTACTTGAGATCTCTTCTTAGTTCCATTACTTAGGGGCTTAGAAGTGCATCAAGTGGTATTAAAGCTTAGGCTACTTTTTTGGCCGAAGCTTCCTTAACCAGAAACCATAATTCCACAAAGAACCCGGATCACTTTTCATAAGCATGTCGAGTTACGCGACTTTAGAAGAATGATCTGAGCAACTATTAAAGGTTAGTGCCGAAAAGGATGCTCAACTAGAATACTTAAGGAAACAACTAGACCAAGCAATGAGGAACAACTGGAAGGAGGCTCAAAGCTCGCGCTCAACTAGTGCCTCAAAGTCCACCGAAGAAGAGACTAAGAGCAATCCGCTTGCCTCTGGTGACGATGAAGATGAGAGAAGACCAATGAGGGCAACGCAACCAAGCACTCCACCATGGATTTCAAGGTATAAATCCCAGAGTTTAAAGGACAATTAAACCCGAATGACTACTTGGAATGGCTACACATGCCACAGCGAGTATTCGAGTACCTAGATGTCCCTACTGATAAGAAATTATGTAAGTATGCTTTCATTTGGTGGAGTAATGTCTTATTTAAGAGGGTTAGAAAAGGGAAGGGAAAGATTCAATCATGGAGGAAAATGAAGGAGCAACTTAAGGCCAAATTTCTACCATCCAATACCTTTAAGACAACTACACCAAACTCTATAACCTTAGACAAGAGACCAAGAGAGTGGAGGAGCATACTCGAGAGTTTGAAATGCTTATCATGACTTGTTATATTAGGAAAAATGAAGATCAAACTATGGTAAGGTACTTGGGTGGGTTGAATGAATCCATTAGGCATGTTGTGAAATTATAACATTATGCCACCTTAGATGAAGTTTGCCTTCTAGCTCAAAAGGTGGACCTCCAAAAAAAGGCCAAACTCAAGGAGGAACTTCTCGAGCCTCCAACCCTAGCTAACCTTTTAACAAGAGGAGTTTCCCTTCACCTTCAAAGGCCACAAAATTAGCCCACGATCCCCGCAAATGTAAGGCCAAATGTTCCCAGACCTCCTCTTAACCCTTATGAGAAATGAAGGTGCTACAAATGCCAATATTTTGGGCACATTGCTTTGGATTGCCCAAATTAGAAGGTCATAACCTTGGCCGAGTACCAAGCACTTGCGGAGGCCGAAATGAGGGAAGAAGGGAGTGACAAGGAACTTCACCCTATGGAGGCCGAGGAGGAGCATGTAGAAGAAGCGAATGAGGGAGAGCTACTTGTTCTCCGGAGGGCTTTAAGTGGCCACGAAAGCAAAGTTGAGAGGAACAACGAGAAAACGTCTTCCACATAAGATGTATGATCAATAGTCGACTGTGTTCACTAATTGTGAACGGTACCAATGTGGCTTCCACAACATTGGTGGAGAAGCCCAAACTCAAGACTGAGCCACATCCTTACCCTTACTCCATTCAATAGCAAAATCAAGGTAAGGGACTCAAGTGTCAACTCACTGCTTGGTAACTTTATTAATTGGCAAGAGTTATGTTGATGAGTTGTTGTGTGATATAATACCCCTGGATGCTTGTCACATCCTTTTAGGGGGGCCGCTACTACACGACCGTCATGTCACACGTGATAGTTACTTAAACACCTACACCTACCACAAAGATGGTAGAAAGATCACCCTTGTCCCTCTGGCCCCTTACCAAATCTCCAAATCGAAAGTCCAAGAAATCCCAAAAGATGGAGAAGTGTTCGTTTCCTTCCTATAACCTACACTCCATGCTGAACATCATGCGTTCAAGCCCTTCAAGGAGATGATACTACTTACCCTCTCACTGAGTGACCAAATTGAATACCCATCGCATCCACTTTTCTATCCTACTCCTGCGACAGTTTACTCATGTCTTCCCTGAGGAGATGCCCTCCGGATTACCTCCCAAGAAAACCACATAACACCACACTAACCTCATTGCCGGTGCCGTCTTCCCAAACAGGCCTGCTTATTGAATGAACGCTAAGGACACCACAGAAATCCAAAGACAAGTGGGGGAACTTATCTCTAAGGGTTTAGTCCGAGAAAAGCTTAAGTCCTTGCACTGTGCCCGCTCTTCTTGTGCCAAAGAAGGATGGGTCCATGACAATGTGTGTTCATAGCCATGCCATTAACAAAATAATAGTCAAGTATAGGCATCCAATACTGAGATTGGAAGACATGCTTAATGGGCTCCGCGGTTGTACATACTTTTCAAAGATTGATCTCCGAAGTGGGTGCTACCAAATCCAGATCCACGAAGGTGATGAGTGGAAGATGACATTCAAGACTAAAGTAGGCCTCTATGAGTGGTTGGTGATGCCATTCGGATTATCCAATGCTCCTAGCACTTTCATGAGGCTCATGAACCAAGTGTTCAAGCCTTTTCTTTGCAAGTTCATTGTCGTTTACTTTGACAACATCTTTGTCATTAGTAAAACCGAAGATGACCATTATGAGCATTTGAGGCAAGCCATGAAGGTATTAGAGCAAGAGAAGCTCTATGGGAAGCTTAAGAAGTGCACTTTCTTTTCCCTTAAGGTGGTGTTCCTTGGTTACATTGTGCCGATCGAAAGGTGTCCGAGTAGATCAAAGTAAAGTTGAAGCTATTAAGTCTTGGTCGATTCCATCCTTATGCATGATGTCCGAAGCTTCCACTGCCTAGCCTCATTTCACAGGAGATTCATCTATAATTTTAGCACTATTGCCATCCCCATGACCGAGGTTCTTAAGGGAGCCAAATTTATATGAACCAGTCAAGCTCAAAGGTCATTTGAGGAACTCAAAAACAAGCTTACATAAGCACTAGTTTTAGCCCTACCTTGCTTTAACAAGGTCTTTGAAGTAGAGTGCGATGCTTTCGGAGGGGGATAGGCACGGTTTTGATTCAAGTGGCCAAGCCACTTGCTGACTTTAGTGAGAAGCTAAGTGATGCAAGAAGGAGATATTCAACATATGATAATGAGTTCTTTGTAATCATTCGTGCCCTCAAGCATTGGACTCACTACTTGATTGTTAATGAGTTCATTTTGCATTCTGACCATAAGGCCCTAAAGTACATCCAAGGGCCACATAAGATGAACTCACGACATGCTAAATGGGTTGAATACTTGCAATCCTTCCACTTTATGATCAAACACAAGTCTGTAAAGCTTTATTAAGGCGCGGATGCTCTATCTAGAAGGTACCTTATTTTGTTTCAGCTTGGTTTCATGTGTACTTAAACTTGAGCATCTCAAGTCCTTGTACAAGGAAGATACGGATTTTGGGCAGCTTTATGAAACTTGCCAAGCTCACCTAAGCGGAGAATTCGTGCTTCAAGAGGAATGCTTATTCAAGGGGAACCGGTTGTGTGTACCGAGGTGTGGCACCCGAGAACTTATCCTTAGGGAAATTCATGGTGGTTCACTTGCGGGCAACTTTGGTGAGGACAAGGCACACATTATGGCCAAAGGGCATTACTTTTGGCCTCATTTGCTAAAGAACATCCAACACTTGATCGAGAGATGCTCAACTTGTCAAATGGGTAAAAGTCATACACTCCCTCGAGGGCTTTACATGCCATTGCCAACTCCCTGAGGGCCTTGGCTAGATATAAGCATGGATTTCATGCTTGGCCTCCCATGCACCCAATGCAACAAAGATTCTATCTTAGTGGTGGTAGATCGATTTTCAAGGACGGCCCATTTTGTTGCTTGTCACAAGACTAGTGATGCCTCTACATCACCGATCTATACTTCAAGGAAGTCGTGAGGCCCCATGGAACTCTCCTCTCCATTGTTTTGGATAGGGACTCAAAGTTCCTAAGTCATTTTTGAATTTCTCTTTGGAGAAAGTTGGGCATAAAGCTAAAGTTTAGCACCTCATGCCACCCTCAAATGGATGGCCAAACCGAAGTGGTGAACCGAACCTTGGGGACCTTGCTACGGGTCCTTGTGAAGAAGAACTCAAAGAGATGGGATCTCCTCCTTACACATGCTAAATTTGTGTACAACTGAGCATAGAGTAGAACTACAAATTAGTCACCCTTTAAGGTGGTGTACTGACACAAGCCTCTCGGCTCGCTCGATCTCTTGCCCATACACCAAGAGAAGATGGATGCCGAGGCTAGCAATAGAGTAAAAGGGATCCAAGAACTCCATAAGAAGAGCTAAGAGCAGATTGAGATAGCCAATGAGAGGTACCAAAATCAAGCCAATAAGCACTGTAAGTAAGCTTTGTTCCAACTAGGAGACATTGTGTGGGTTCACCTTGGGAAGGAACGATTTCCCTCTAAAAGGAGATCTAAACTAATGCCACGGGCTGATAGACCTTTTAAAATCCTTAAAAAGATCAATGAAAATTCTTGCAAGGTCGAACTCCTAGGGGAATATGGGGTTTCTTGTGTATTCAATGTGGCAGACCTCAAACCATACTACGGTGATAATAACCTTAAGAATTGAAGGACAAATTATCTCCAACAAGAGGAGGACGATGCACCCATGGAGGACCAACCTAGGGATCATGAGCATAACCAATCTAGCATCCCAAGTGCACAAGAGATCAAGGCCACAACTCAGCTTCTTAAGGAATTCCAATCTGTCCGAGTTTCTAGTTCAGCCTGTGAAAAGACTTAACTTTGCTACCTTGTAACTTGAGTTCTAGAAGGATGAGGGAAATGCTTTTTACACCAATCCAAAGCTTAAGAAGTCGGGAATCCAAAAAACCAAGTTTCAATTGAGAGCTCATTTGATCTGTCAACTTAAGCTCCAAAGGCAACTACTCCAGACTCACTCCAAGCAGCGCATACCGAAACAATCAACAAGTGGTTGAGCTACTTTCCCAGCTGAATTTATGGGTTTTCTTAGCTCGAAATTGTGTCGTAATATTTATCATGAGCCCCCTAAAAGATGGTGCATTTGGTCCAAGGCATTTGCTATTGACCAGCCCCAAAGCTCAGGAAACACCCTTTTGACCGGTTGGAGCTATTTCGCATTTTGGGCTTAATCTAGCTAATCAGCACTTGTTTTAAGGGTAATCAAAGCTCAAATCAGCTGTCCAGAGTAGATGTGAGGTGTTACGTTAGTACCAATCAGATTGTATTAGTTTTGGGCACCTATTTTGATGGAGACTTAAACCTAATGTGTTGTCAAGCTTCAAGCTCTCTTGTATGCTTAGATTAGCAAGTGTTAGTGTGGGTTTCCAAGCTATTGTGAGCATGGGCAGCATCGGAGAAGGGGTTTAAATAACCTCCCTTCACTCTTGTGTTCATCAGTTGATGAATCAAAGTAAGGTTGAGTTCAATCTCCCTCTTATGTTTTCTTCTCTTGCTTATCTCTACCCTAGCTCTCTAGAGTGGTGTTCAAGAGTCCTTAAAGGTTAATTAAGTGGTGATATCTTATCTCATTGATCCTTAAGGGGAGCTGTAAGTACCCTTGGTGGTGATATCTTATCCAAGGGTGCATGGCTTATCTCGTTCGCGTTTATGCAAGACCAACCCGATTCCATCTTGTCATCACTACTTGGGATCTCTTCTTAGTTCCTTTACTTAGGGGCTTAGAAATGCATCATTCGAGGTTAGGCAACCTGTTACTCTAGCTTAAAAACGGTTAAGCAAAACTGAAATCTAGCTTGGTAAAACAGTAAAGTACAAAACTTGTTTAATCAAACTAATTACAATCCTTAAGTCTACTTAACCTTAAGGTTTAAGCCTAAACTCAATACTACTCATGCATTTAAGCAAGGAAGCAGCTGCCCTCATGTGAAAGAAAATTAGTAATGTGGATGGTTCCCTTTTTGCTTTATGGCTAACTAATGGGGATGTTTCGACCTTTCCTTCCTTATTCCTTATTGGTTCTTCAATTGGCTGCTTCATCATTGTGTCAAAGACTCCTTTAACTGCCATATCAAGCTACTTGGACAAGATTGGATAGCTGGAAAGACATCGACCTCCAAATGCACCAATTGGGTATGATTTGGATTGCCACATATGGTGGAAAGCTCTAGATGTCCCCTAACTCCTCGCGGTGGAATCACATGCTTATGACATTAGTTGATGGTCCAAACCCTCAGAAAACTCAGATTGGTCTAAGCCAGGTTCCAGCCTTCACTGCTTGTAAATGTGGCCTAGTTCTTCAACTTGTACATAACTTAACTTGATTTTCTCAATTGGACCAGGTAGTTAACATCTTCGGGAACCAAAATACAAAAAAATATAAGACTTAAACCTCAAGGAGGCCTAAGTAATTCAAAAGACAAAGCAGGGTTCAAACTATCCCAAAATTATAGCCTGGATAGTTTGAACTTTAAGATTATTTTTGATGGGCAAATGAGGTCCCAATGACTTGAATTCTACTTTATCGGAAAGATAACTTCCTAAACTTGATAGTCATAGCAAAATATTGGTTTTTAATCTCACGAAAGTCTAAGTAATAAAGGACACAAAATGAGGCTCGTATTCTAATTTGGACCCAGAACCTACTGTTTGTGTTCGTTAGCATAAGGTAGTTCTTTTCTTGGAGTTTGGCTACTAAATGTGATTTATCTAAGCTTATTTGAATGACTTAAACATACTTCCTTAAGAAATCTCCATCATCCTATCGCCGTTGAAGGGAATTTACCCTCAAATTTGCTAGGCAATCATGGTCCAAGTGTGAACTTAACTTCTCTAGGGCGAAATAAAATCAACCCCTCAAAGAAGACTTTCTTTTATCTTGAAGGCATCATACTCAACCTGAACAGCAAGGATCGATTCCTTTTTTGATCTTAAAGGGGTTTAGAGTAATGGTCCTTGATAAGTTGGAAAAGGTGTTAAATGCTGATGGTTCTTCTGTAGTTTGTTTTTATGGAGTTTAAAAGGGGGAAAAGGTGCTAAGGTGTTCTCCTTTCCTCCACTTATGATCAATGAATATACCTTGATGTTCTTGTTTCGTTCGTCCTCATGTTCTTGGAAACCACTCGAAACTTTCTCCAAAAGAAGTATTTCTCCCTCATCAGCTCTTGCCTTAACTTCTTCCAGAGTTTCCTCTTGATTCTCATTCTTTTCCTCCTTTACTGCCTCCCACTTCGCCAAGGTAATCGTTTCTTAATTTAGGCAGGTCGAGGCTATGTGACGAAAGCCTTGACACTTAGAACATCTTTTAATGTTCATAGAGGCAGGGTTAGGTGTGTTTTGAGGGGCTAAGTTGTTTTGTGGAGCTAAGTGTTTTAGTGGGCTGTATAAGATGACAAATTCCTTATAAATACCTTTTTCTTCTTCATGCTCATTGAACTCAGGAGGTAGGTCGAAGTTAACCTTATTGCCTTCTTTGCATCCTTCGTTAGAGAAGAAGGGCCGCCTAACTTCCCTTTTCATATCAAGCATGAGCAAGTGTACTTTAACCTCTTATTGTTGCATCTTGAGGTCTATTTGTTGCATTCTAAGGTCAAAGGAGGCAAGTTCTTCTTTCAGTTTGAGGAACTCTCTAAGGGACATGGCTTCCCAGATCTTTGTGGGCTGTTTTTTGGTTTTTTGGCTTGGCATTTGTTTAAGGGCGTATGGAGGCGTGGGTTTCAGGTATAAGGATAAAACTTGCTCTGATACCAAAACCAATGTATCTCTCAAGGGTAAAGCTTAACTTAATTCAAGAGTGAAAAGCTAAAACCAAGAAAGGTTATAATCAAGGGAAAAAAAATAGAAACTAATCTTTCGATGCAGAAATAATCCTCAAAGACTAATCTAGTGACAAATTAAGCTTGTTCAAGGAGACAGAAACATCACTAAGAACAAGATTAGCGCCCTTAACCTTAATTAGGACACAGAAACACCACTTAATCAAGAGTTAAGACCCACTTGATCACTGCTCTAATTAGCCTAATTTAGAGATAAGCAAGTAAAGCAAAGCTCAATGAAATGTCATTCAAGACGATAAACAAGCTGATTACAAACTGAGGCTTTTAAGACCTTCATGAGCACGTACACTTGCTGCCTAGTTAGATTAGGAGGTTTCTTCAAGGCTAAGAAACCTCTTAATCTAGCTTTAAAACGATTAAGCAAAACTGAAATCTAGCTTAGGTTGATGTAACTATGGATTTCATTCTTAGATTGTGTAAAACCCAAAGGAATAAAGATTCAATATTTGTTGTGGTGGATAGGTTTTCTAAGATGTCGCATTTCATTCCATGTAACAAAACTAATGATGCTACACACATTTCTTAGTTGTGTTTTAGAAAAGTGGCTAGCTTACAAGGTATACCTAGATCAATTGTTTCTAATCGAGATACTAAGTTTCTTTGTCATTTGGTAATTACATCATGGAGGAAGTTGTGTACTAAACTTAAATATAGTACCACTTGCCATCCACAAACTAATGGGCAAACTGAGGTTACAAATTGAACCCAAGGAACTCTCCTAAGGGCTTTGATTGAACCTCATCCCAAGGGTTAGGATTTGCTTTGACCCCATGCAGAGTTTTCGTACAACAGGGCTCCAAGCAAGGCTATTGGTCTATCTCCATTTGAGGTGGTCTATGGGATTGATCCTATTAATCCATATCATCTAACACCATGCCCCTTAGATCAAAAACCAATGCATCCCATTAAGCTCAAGCCAACAAACATAAAAAGAATGTGGTTTTTCAGCCTAAAGACCTCGTTTAGATACACCTTAGGAAGGAACATTTTCTATCTAAAAGGAAGAACAAGCTAATGCCAAGAGCTGACGGTCTATTTGAGGTTTTTGAGAGAATTAATGATAATGCTTACAAGGTCGATTTACGAGGTGACTATAGAGTTTTAGCTACATTCAATGTGGCTGACTGGAGTCCTCGCCAAGCTGATGATTATGTTGCCGATTTAAGGATCAAATCCTTTCAACAAGGGGAGGATGATGGAGTCCCCTCAAGGCAAGAAACAAAGAAGGTCCAATACGTCCAGCAAGGCCCAATACAAGCTCCGAAGTCTAAGCAATGACTCACATTCTGCAAAAGAGTCATGGAAGTGCATCCAGGTTAAACGGCCAGAAATTACCCAGTTTTGTTCATCTATTTTCTTAAGCTACATTGTGGCTTAAGTTCAATATTTTTGCATTTTTGGGTTCCTCTGGATGTTAACTTTCAGCTTGAGGCATTAAAAATCAATCATGCTTAATAGAAGTGAAGAGATCAAGCTATTTTTCCCAACTTACTAGTTTTGGTCCAAAACTGCCGGGTAAAATGTTCAGATCGAATTCTCCTACTTAAACTTGTCTTAACCTTGATTTCTTTGAAGAAAGGTTTGTCCACACCTTACAGTATCCCCCCATGGACCGAAATTAAAATCATATTCACTTTTGATTGGCTGAAAGAAGGGCAGAAAATCAAGCAGAATTTAGCTTCTAGAACGCGGTTAAGCACCTATGTGTTTTTCCTTCTTAAATTTGCTCAGCTATTCCCTTGCTTGTTTACATTAATCATGAGTCAAGGCAGCTAGGAACATCATGATTTGCTATGGAAATTGTTTTTGAAAAGAACAACCAATGAGAAAACAAAGAGAGAAAACGCACCCTTCATCTGGATTGGCTAGCCAAAAAGCATTCCTGCTTTACGGCTACTTTTCTGTACTTTTCCTTGGAAATCTGATGTATCAAGCATGATTGGATGTATTAAAGTTAAGCATGGTCATTTGTTTTGCTTTCCTTTTTATTCTGGTTGTACTTAGCTTAGATTAATCAAGCTTTGTTGCAAGATTAGTCTCTACTGCTAGTTAAGTAAGTGATGTAACTATGAGGGGGAATCATGAATACACTAAGTTGATTTCTAATTGCAAGGCTAAGCAAACTGAAATCAAAGTGGAGTTAAAGTGATATCATGAATGAATGAGTGAGTGAATGATAATCTAAATTCTGACTTAGATACAGAAATACCACTAAGTTAAAGTTTAGGGCCCCTAATTTTATAGGGCCCTTAACTTTAATTAGGATACAGAAACACCACTTAATTAAGAGTTAAGACTTTATTTGATCGCCACCTTAACGGGCCTAGTTAACGATAAGCAAGCAAAGTGTTTAAGGAATGAAAAGTAAATGCTATCAAATTTGGTTCGATTGATATTCAATCTTATGTTTACAAAATGTGAGCTTCCAAGGCCATATACACCACGGCCTAGGGTAGTAAACTAGCTAAGGAGTTTTCCTCCCTAGGAAGGAAACATCTAAACATGCTTCGCTAAGCGCTTAAGACTAATCCGGTTACAAGCTTTATTAATCTAAGCTAACTATGACCAGAATGCAAGGAAAGCAAGAGATATGGCCATGCTTAACTTTAATACATCACATCAGGCTTAATACATCAGATTTATAAAGAAAATGTGAAGAAAAGCAGCCGTAACATAGGATCACTTTTCGGCTGGAAAATCTGGATGTATGGTGTATTCTCTCTCTTTATTTTCTCATTGGTTGGTTTTTCCAAAACAGAGTTTTGCAGTAAGTTATTATGTTTCTAGCTGTCTTGAGCCATGATTACAGCAAGTAAGCAAGGAACTAGCTGAGCAAACCCTCTTAAGAAGGACAAATATGTAGCTGCTTAATCGGGTTCTTTCAGACTACGCAGTCTTAGCAGCAATCCAGTGAAGGGCATATTCAAGGGGAATTAAATGGACTTAATGAAATCCAATGGTTTTGAAACTTTAGGGCATGAAAGAAGACAGAAATATTTATCAAGTCAAGTGCCAAAGGGACCCCTTAGCACCCCCCTATGCTGGTTTTATCCAGCCAAAAGGACAAGAAAAACACCCTTTTACCCGGTTAAGCACTAACCAATACAAGGGTCTTGTTCCATGGGTTTCTCTTGAACTTTTGCTACAAGTTGACTTGTAATGATGTATTTAGCCTGCCTTATAAGCTCGACACCTCATTTATAAGCGTCATTAGTCCTAATGAGGTGGCCAAAGCTAGATTAGATGTGTGTATGTACTTAGGCGATCGAATTGACATCACCCCACTCCGCTCTTGTACTTTCGGTTCCCCTAAGCTTGATTTGAGTTTGGAATTGGTTGATTGCTTCTTTAAAAGCCAGGGACTTCCCCTTTGTATCACTACTTTGCATGATTGAATAGCTTGAATTAAGAAAACTCTCTCCCTCTCTCTCTTTGAAATCCTAGTGTTATATCTTAAATGTGGCAATCTCAAGTGGGTCTATAGGCCTTCTTGATTCCACTAAGAGGGTGATTAACTTCTGTAACTTAGTTGAACCAAGGAGATTGCCTGAGTGTGTGAACCAAAGTGGCTCTTTTGGAGCACCCTTGCTACCCTAGTTACTCTTCCATCCTTATCCAGTTACTTTCGGCTCCAAGCACCCCTCATTCTGCCCGTGTGCATTCTTGACTCCCTCTTGCTACTTTGTGCATTAGTGGGACTAGAATACATTAAGTGGTATCAGAGCTTAGCTACTGTCTTGTGACCGTGGCCTCCCAAAATCAAAACACACACCAAATTCACAAAGAACCTGGTTACATCATGTCTTCTCACCTTACTCTCGAGCAAGTGGCGAAACAAGCCTTGAGACAAAAGGACGAATTGGAGGCACAAGTCAAGTATCTATAATCCCAACTTCTTCAAATGTTACGAGAGAAAAGGAGGAACTTGCGGAGTTCTAGAAGCACAAGCAAGCAAGTTGACTTAGATGACTTCGTAGGGGAAGAAAGCGATTCCCTTGATGATTCCAGTGAATATGTGTATATAAGAAGATCAAGAAGACGCCATTAGCCTCATGGCCAAAGCCATAATGATTTCAAGGTGGGTATTCCCAAATTTGAGGGCCACCTAGATCCAAACTTGCCCTTAGATTGGCTCCAAAGTGGTGAAAGAGTCTTTGAGCTCAAAGAAATCCCCGATGAGTAAAGCTAGTTGCTTTAAAACTTAGAAAGTATGGATCTATTTGGCGGTCGAATGTTGTGTCCAAGAGAGTTAGGAAGGGTAAAGGGAAGTTTAAAACTTGGGAGAAAATGAAGTCTAAACTCAAGTCCAAGTTTTTACCACCCCATTACTTACAAGACAACTTCCTTAAATTCCACCACCTCAAACAAGGCTCTAAGAGTGTAGAGGAGTATACTAGATACTTTAAACAATTACTTTTGAAGTGTGATTTGGAAGAGGATGAATCTCAAAACTTGATTCGGTATTTGAGTGGCTTAAATGAGGAGATTGCTCATGTTGCTAAATTACACCATTATACTTCCCTAGATGAGCTTAGTATTTTAGCCCACAAGGAGAAGGTACAAAAGAGAATGAAAGGCAAGGGTATAGTTTCTAAGCCTAACCCTTGACCCTACCCATTCTAAAAGCCATCTTACAACCCTCCCAGATCTACCCCAAACAAAAACCCTAGACCTCCCCTACCAACCGCTCCATGAACTCCCGCAAAATAGCCACCTAAGCCCACGAACAAAAAAAGGTGCTTTCGATGTCAAGGCCTTGGATACTATCCATCCGAATGTCCTAACAAGAGAGTGGTAACTTTTACCAAATACCAAGCTTCCTATGATGAATTAGAGGAGGAAAATGATGAAGGGGAGAAGGAGGCCCTCATAACTGAGGCTCTAGAAGAAGTAGAGGGGGGACTCGATAAAGGAGAAATGCTTGTGATTAGGCATGCTCTTCGCGGTTTGGCTTTCCAAAATAAGTTAGAACAACGGGAGAATATCTTCCATACTCGGTGCATCGTGAGTGGGAAGGTTTATTCTCTCATCATTGTTGGGGGAAGTTGTGCTAATGTTACCTTAAAGTCCAGGGTAGAGAAGCTTAAACTTGCGATTTCACCTCACCCTAGCCCTTACGCCATTCAATGGCTTAATCAAGGTAAAGGCTTGTAAATCTCTTCTCGGTGTCTACCTACTTTATCTATTAGAAAGAGTTACAAAGATGAAATTTCGAGTGATAGTGTGCTGATGAATGCTTGTCACGTCCTTTTGGAACGCCCTTGGCTCTTTGATGGAAGTGTTATGTATGATGGTTGTTTAAAAACGTACACCTTCACCAAAGATCATAAGAAAATCACCCTTGCCCCTCTCAAACCCACCTCTCAAAGAAAGCCCCAAGACACTCCCAGCATGGATGTCTTTCTTGCTACCCTCCTTCACTCCCAACTCCATGAGTTTGATGATTTCAAAGAATGGATTCTACTTAGCCATGAACTAGCTGAAGCAAAGGATACTTCCCATCCTTTGCTTGTTCCCCTCTTAAAAGACTTTAATCATGTCTTCCTAAGTGATGTACCCCATGGCCTCCCCCCTAAAAGGTCCATGCAACACAAAATAGACCCTATTCCTGGAGCTACACTCCCAAACAAGCTGGCCTACCAAATGAATCCACAAGAAACTCAAGAAGTGCAACGGTAAGTAGATGAGCTTATAGCTAAAGCCTTGATCCGTGAGAGCCTTGGCCCATGTGCCGTTTCGGCCTCGCTTGTTCATAAGAAGGATGGTTCCATGAGGATGTGTGTCAGTAGTAGAGCAATCAATAAGATTACTATCAAGTACAGCTATCCCATTCCAAAATTAGAAGATCTTCTTTATGAGTTACATGGAGCCACCATCTTTTCTAAGATTTATCTTAGGAGTGGCTACTATCAAATTCGGAACTCTGAAGGGGATGAATGAAAAACGGCTTTCAAAACCAAATGAGGACTTTATGAGTGGCTAATTATGCCCTTTGGTTTGATAAATGTACCAAGTACTTTCATGAGGCTTATAAACCAAGTTCTTAAGCCCTTCATCGGCAAGCATGTGGTCGTATGCTTCGATGTCATATTGGTGTATAGCCAAAGCGAGGAAGAACACGCCAAGCATTTGCATCAAGTTTTCAACTCTAGCTTAAGAGGTACTCTATGGGAACTTGGGGAAATGTCATGTTTTCTCCTCTCAAGTCATGTTCTTGCGCTATGTTATTTTGGCCCAGGGAATTCATGCTGATGAATGCAAAATCAAGGCCACCCATGAGGGGCTCGTTCCCACCTCAACTCAACAAGTTCAAAGCTTTCATGGCCTAGCCTCTTTCTATAGGAGGTTTGCGAAGAATTTTAGCACCATTGTTGCTCCCATGACTGAAGTTCCCAAAGCTAAGCGGTTTGAATGGACCGAATAAGCTCAAAAGGCCTTTGAGGACATCAAGATCAAGCTCATAAGTGCACCTATTCTAGCATGCCCAAGCTTCTCCAAAGTCTTTGAAGTGGAATATGATGCTTCTGGTGTGGGGATAAGGATTGTCCTATATCAAGAGAAGAGGCCCGTAGCTTTCTTTAGTGAAAAGCTAAATGATGCAAAGAGGAAATACTCCACTTATGACAAGGAGTTCTATGTAATTGTGAGAGCTTTGGAGCATTGGCGGCATTAATTGGTGGGAGGAGAATTCATTCTCTATTAGGATCATAAAGCAGTCAAGTTTATTCAAGGGTAACACAAGCTCAATCCAAGATATGCAAAGTGGGTTTAGTACTTGCAATCCTTCCATTTCATGATCCACCATAAGGACAGGAAGATGAATAACGGTGTGGATGCTTTATCAAGAAGGTATCTCATAATCTCTATCTTGGAATCCAAAGTCCTTTGTTTTGAGTGTCTTAAGGGGATGTATGCCCAAGATGAAGATTTTAACGAAATCTATGAGAAATGCACTAGCCATGCTCACGGATTGTTCCATTTAGAGAATGGGTTTCTTTTCAAGGGAAACCGGTTATGCATACCAAGGTGTGGGTTTAGGGAACCCTTGATTCAAGAGCTCCATGAAGGAGCATTGATCGGATATTTTGGCATAGAGAAGGCTTGTTTCATGTTCAAAGATTATTACTATTGGCCAAGCATGTCCAAGGATGTAGAGCATTATGTGAAAAGGTGCTCCACTTGCCAGCTTGCCAAGAGTCACCTTCGGCCGCAAGGCCTTCACTCACCACTTCCGATTCCACAAGACCCATTGGAGGATGTGAGCTTGGATTTCATCATGAGTTTGCGCAGAACTCAAAGGCACAAAGAGTTCGTCATGATGGTGGTGGATAGTTTTCGAAGATGGCTCACTTTGTGGCATGCCATACCACAAATGATGCCCCCCACATTGCAAACCTTTATTTCAAAGAGATTGTGCGTCCTCATGGCAATCCAATAAGTATAGTCTCAGATCGGGATACAAAGTTCTCGAGTCACTTTTTGCTCACTTTATAGAGGAAGCTAGGCACTCAACTCAAGTTTAGTATGACTTGCCATCCACAAACAGACGGCCAAACCGAGGTTACCAATCGCACTTTGGGGACCTTGCTTCGGGTCCTAGTCAAGAAGAGCATCAAAGGGTCGGATGAGTTGCTTTGCCATATCGAATTTGCCTTCAATCGAGCACCTAGCAAGGCCACAAGTCCTTCTCCCTTTCAAGTGGTGTATAGGAGCAACGCACGGACCCCATTGGACTTAGTACCAATCCCTAATCCAACTAACTTTAGTTGGGAGGCCAAAAAGACAGCAAAGAAAATTCAAGATCATCACACCAAAGTTAGAGAGAGAATTGAGAAGTTCAATGATCAAGCCAAGTATCACGCCAACAAGCATAGAAAGGAGGCTCATGTTCAGCCTGGAGAATTGGTGTGGATCCACTTGAGGAAAGAATGATTTCCAAGCAAGCGTAAATCCGAACTACTGCCAAGGTCGTATGGTCCATTCGAGATCCTTAAGAAAATTGATCCAAATGCATACAAAGTGGACCTCCCTTGTGAGTATGGAGTCTCTGCCACATTCGATGTGGCCGATCTAAGTCGTTACTATGAGGAGAAAGAAGAGCTTCCAAGTTTGAGGTCAAACTCCAATCAAACCGGGGAGTATGATGGGGACCATCTTATTGCACCTTCTGACCTCCATCCCTCAAGCCCACAGAAGCCTACTAGCACCAAGGAAGAAAGGAAAGTTCATGCCTTGGCCAGGGATACCCTAAATCGGTCTAATAGGAACCTCCCCAGTTTGATCGAAAATTAGCCCGATTTTGTCTACATTGTGGGGATAGCTACTGAGGGGATGATTTACTGCATTTATCACTTGCTTTTAGTGTAAGAAGGTAGCTTTCTAATAAATCAAGTTTCAAGGCTTTTGGACACCATTTGGTTGGTCAACTAGAAAGTTCTTTCAGACTGCACAGTCCTAGCAGCAGTCCAGCGAAGTGCAGATTCAAGGGAAATTAAGTGGAGTTAATAAAGTCCAATCTTTTTGAAATTTTAGGGGTGAAGAAGAAAAAAAATATTTATCAAGTCAAGTGCCCAAAGGGACCCCTTAGCACCCCCTTATGCTGCTCTTATCCATCCAAAAGCACAAGGAAAACACCCTTTTACCCGGTTAAGCACTAGCCGATGCAGGGGTTGTGTTCCTTGGGTTTCTCTTGTACTTTTGCTACAAGTTGACTTGTATTGATGTATTTAGGGTGCCTTCTAAGCTTTACACCTAATTTACAAGCATCATTAGTCCTACTGAGGTGGCTAAAGCTAGGTTAGATATGTGTATGTACTTAGGTGATTGAATTGACATCACCCCACTCCCCTCTTGTACTTTCAATTTGCCTAAGCTGGTTTTGAGTTTTGAATTGGCTAATTGCTTTTTAGAAGCCAGCCACTTCGCCTTTGTATCACAACTTTGCATGATTGAATAGCTTGAGTTAAGAAAACTCTCTCCCTCTCTCTCTTCGAAATCCTGGTGTTATGTCTTGAGTGTGACAATCTCAAGTAGGCCTCTAGGTCTTCTTGATTCAACTAATGAGGTGATTAACTTCTGTAACTTACCTAAACTAAGAAGATTTCCTGAGTGTGTGAACCAAGGTGGCTCTTTTAGAGCACCCGTACTAGCCCACTTACTCTTCCATTGTTATCAAGTTAGTTTCGGTTCCAAGCACCTCGCATTCTACCCGTCTGCATTCTTGACTCCCCCTTGCTACTTTATGCATTAGTGAGGCTAGTATACATCAGATCCCTTTACTTCGATTGAGCATGATTGACTTTTAATGCTTTAACCTGAAAGTTAACATCCAAAGGAACCCAAAAATGCAAAAATATTGAACTTAAGCCACAACGTAGCTTAAGAAATCAAGTGAACAAAACCGAGTATTTTTTGACCGTTTAACACGGATGCATCCCCATGACTCTTTTCTAGAATTTGAGTCATTGCTTGGACTTTGGAACTTGTATTGGACCTTGCTAGACTCTTAGGACCTTCTTCAATATCTTGGCTTAAGGGGACTCCATCAGTAACTTTAGACGTTTCCTTCCTAGGGGCAAGCCTCCTAAGCTAGTTTGCTGCATTTTGGCCATGAGTAGAAGGCCTTGAAGGTTCTCTTCTGTAAATACATAACTTAAATATCAGTTGAAACCAGAATTGAGAGCTTTGCTCCTTTCATGAATTAAACATTGCTTATCCTTAACCAGGCCAGTTAAGGTGGTGATCAAGTAAAGTCTTGACTCTTAATTAGGTGGTGTTTCTGTGTCCTAATTAAAGTTAAGGGCCCTAAACTCAAACTTAGTGGTGTTTCTATATCTAAGTGAGTGTTTAGATTGTTAATTATCCCTTTATTCGTTCGTAGATTCACTTAAACTTAACCTTGATTTCGGTTTGCTTATCCTTGTATTTGGAATTAGTTTTGAGTATTTGTGATTCTCCCTCAAAGATCCATCAATTGAACTTAAGCCACAACGTAGCTTAAGAAATTAGATGAACAAAACTGGGTATTTTCTGGCCGTTTAACTCAGATGCACTTCCATGACTCTTTTCTAGAATGTGAGTCATTGCTTGGACTTGGGAGCTTGCATTGGACCTTGCTAGACTTATTAGATCTTCTTCATTGTATCGGTTTGAGGGGACTCCATCGTCCTCCCCTCGTTGAAAACATTTGATCCTCAGATCGCCAAGGTAATCATCAGCTTGGTATGTACTCAAGTCGGCCACATTGAACGTAGCTGAAACTCCATAGTTACCTGGTAAATCAACCTTACAAGCATTATTATGAATTCTCTCGAGTGCCTCAAATGGGCCATCAGCTCTTAGCATTTGCTTGTTCTTCCTTTTGGATGGAAATCATTCTTTCCCATGGTGTATCCAAACGAGGTCTCCTGGCTGAAAAACCACCTTCTTCCTATGTTTGTTGGCTTGAGCTTGATAAGATACATTAGTTTTCTCTATTTAGCTCCTCACCAACTCGTGCATCTTTTGGATTTCTCCCACCCTTATAGCTGCATCCGCACTTTGCTTTTGATCTAAGGGGGTGGAGTGAGATCAAGTGGACTAATAGGATCAATCTCATAGACCACCTTAAATGGAGATAGACCAGTAGCCTTGCTTGGAGCCCAACATGCAAACTTTGCATGGGGTAAAATCAAATCCCAAGCCTTAGCATGAGGTTTAATTAAAGCCCTTTGGATGGTTCCTAGGGTTTAATTTATAACCTCAGTTTGCCCGTCAGTTTGTGGATGGCAAGTGGTATTGTACTTAAGTTTAGTACCCAACTTCATCTACAATGTAATCTAGAAATGACTAAGAAACTTAGTATCCCAATCAAAAACAATTGATCTAGGTATACCATGTAATCTCACCACTTCTCTAAAATAGAACTTAGAAGCATGTGTAGCATCATTAGTTTTGTTACATGGAATGAAATGAGACATCTTACAAAACCTGTCCACCACCATAAAGATTGAATCTTTGTTCCTTTGGGTTTTAGGCAACCCAAGAATGAAATCCATACTTACATCAACACAAGGAGTAGTAGGACTAGGTAGAGGTGTGCAAAGGCCATGGGGTGGAGAATGACTCTTAGCCACTTGACAAGTTCCACACCTTCTTAGAATGTCCTGTACGTCCTTCGCCATGCCTAGCCAATAGTAATGCTCTCTTAGCATAATGAGTGTCTTGTTTTCTTTATAGTGACAAGCAAGTGAACCTCCATGAACTTCTCTAATAAGAAGATCTCTTGTGCTACACTTTGGTACACACAACCATGTACCCTTGAAAAGAAACCCTTCTTGAACAAGGAAATCACCTTTGGGGTGCTTTGAACATTCAGTATACAACTCCCTAAAGTCTTCATCTTCAGTATACAAACACTTTAGATGCTCTAAACTAAGTAC
The DNA here is from genome assembly GCA_029747015.1 of Carnegiea gigantea. Lineage (NCBI taxonomy): Eukaryota > Viridiplantae > Streptophyta > Magnoliopsida > Caryophyllales > Cactaceae > Carnegiea > Carnegiea gigantea. Next base: position 851,519 of record JAKOGI010000065.1, read on the forward strand.
ATAAGCATCTAATTGAAATAAGAGTAAGTACCTTGGGGATAAAGCATTGGCTCCTTGGTTGAGTTTTCTATATTTTTGCCTGATTGTAAAGTGAAATGATTGTAAATACTCAACCTACTTAGCTTGACGTGAGTTTAACTTGTGTTGGCCTTGAATATACTTCAAAGCCTTATGATCATAATAAAAATTAAACTCACTTGCAATAAGATAATGACTCCAATGCTCTAAACACCTCACGATTGTAAAAAACTCTTTATCATAGGTGGAATACTTCCTTCTTAAATCACACAATTTCTCACTAAAGAATGCTAAAGGTTTACCTCCCTGAGTAAGAACACCACCCATATCAACTCCAAAGGCATCATATTCAACTTCAAAGACATTATCAAAGCACGGCAAAGCTAGAACTAGTGCTTGAGTAAGTCCTGTCTTTACATCTTTAAAAGCAGCTTGGGCCTTAGGAGTCCATTAGAATGAGGTACCCTTATCACCTTAGTCATAGGAGCCATTATGGTGCTGAGGTTTCGAATAAACCTCCTGTAAAAGGAAGCTAATCCACTAAGAACTTCGAACATCATGTATACTATGAGGAATAGGCCAGGATCAAAGGGCCTTAATCTTGCTCTCATCTACCTTAATACGATCTCCAGTAACAATATAACCCAAGAATGTGAAGCAAACTCCATGCCTATTTCAGTTTAAGAGAGCACTCAAGTCCTCCTTCGTGCTCAAAAGCTCCATTTTAAGGGACTTGGTCCGTGCAATTATTTGGAGCTCCAATTCAAAGCCCATCCTAAGCACTTAGATATGTTACTCTCCTCTTTTTGGAAGGTCAAGAGGCCTCATAAGGGGTTTACTCATAAAAATGAGGTGAAACCAACTGCAAGAATGAGTGATGGAGGTTAAGGCATCAAGGACCCTAATGAGTCTAGAGGGTTAGAGTAGGAGAGCCTCAGTCTAGATCAAGTCAAGGAAGCCATGACCTTGGTAAGGGATCACGTGGTTTAGTCAGTTCCAAGCAGCTCCAGATCCAGTACATGGCCTGCATTTGTGAACTTGGTGAGCCATGATCAAGTCTGTGGGAGTTCCCATTAACTCGATCCCCATCAGTTCAGTCTTTTCTTAAGCCAATAAGAAAGAGTTGATCCATTTTAGAGTACAGTAGGCCAAGTGTTTAGCAACAAAAGTCAGACTATGTAGCCTAGACTGAAATCCAGAACAGTTTAGTTCGGGGAGGAGATTTGAAGACATCTTTTGTTGACACGTGATCTTTGATCTTGAAAGAGGCCCTAAATATTTATCAAGTCAACCTACAAAAGGTGGGGGTTAGCTCTCATAAGGCTTGCTATTAACCAACTTAAGAAGGGATTAAAACACCTTTTTACCCGAGCTGCTCTACTATGCTACCAACGCCATCATTAGGCAACTAATCAAGCTACAAGTTGCATAATCAGCCTATTTTCAGCAAATTTTGGAAGCCTAAACTCAGCCACTTATGCTACGGTCCTTGACACCTCATTAGATTAGGTTGAAAGACCCGTTGAGGTGTCATTAGCTCATTGGTTGTTGTTTAATTCAGCTTGCTTATGTCAAGGCTGGTGTAATTTACATCTATACCTTTTGTTCCCTTTGGTAGCGATTGTTTTTGTATGAGAGAGACTCATATAAAACTCTTCTCATTGTGTTGTAAGGAGATTATGCGATATTGAATCAGAAATTAAGCTTGCTTTCAGTTTGCTCTGCAAACACCTAGTAGTTGTATCTTGAGTTGGCAAGTCAAGTGGTGATACACTAGGTCATTTTAGTCCTTCTTAGTGTGTTTCTATACCCAGGAAGTTCAAAAGTGACTGCCCAAGTGAGTATCAAGTGTGGTGTTTCAGTATCACTTAATTGATCACTTGAATATCCAACTCTATCTCCATTGCTTGTTCTTATTTGTATGATTCTCAGTTACTGGTCCCCTAGTTGAGCGAGGCTAGGTACATCAAGTGGTATTAGAGCCTTGGCTACTCTCTTAGGACCATCCTGTAAACCCAAACAAGACCCTTGTAGCCCAAACACAAATCTGGTCCACAAAGAACCCGTGCATGTCATCTAGCCTCTCTCCTGAACGAGTTGCTTAACAAGCACTGAGGAAAAGGTTGAACTTGAGGGAACGATCAAGTACCTCCAAGATCAGCTTAGAAAACATATAAGAGAATGAAGTAGAAGCTTGAGGAGGTCCAGCAGCACCAGCAAGCATGATGGTTCTAGTTCAAATCCCTCTGAATAGGCGGATGAAGATAAACCCTTTGCATCTTCTAGTCATGCTTCTTACAGGGGCAGACATAGGAGGTATCAAAGGAGGAGGGGACGAACTAGAGATGGTTTTAGGGTAGACATCCCTAAATTTGAGGGGCAACTTAATTTAGACCTATTTCTGGATTGGCTTCAAATAGTAGATAGGGTCTTTGAATGCAAGCAGATGCCTAATGACAAGAAATTGAAACTGGTGGCTGTCAAATTGAGGAAATACGCCTTAATCTGGTGGTCAAATATGGTGGCTAAGAGGGCAAGAAAGGGGAAGAGCATGATCAGGTCATGGAGGAAGATAAAGGAGAAGCTGAAGGCTAAATTCCTGCCTGACCATTACCTGCAGGACAACTTCCCTGAACTCCACAATCTGAAGCAAGGCAACAAGAGTGTGGGAGAGCATACCAGGGAGTTTAAGCAACCTTTGCTTAATAATGGCTTAAGGGAAGATGAAACACAGATGCTGGTCAGGTATCTTGCTGGTTTAGATGAGAAAATAACTAATATGGTTGAGCTTCATCCGTACACATCTCTAGATGAACTGAGCTCATTGCCTTATAGAGTGGAGCTGCAGAAGAGGGTGAAGGGAAAGGGAGAAGATGGCAAACCCCTCAGAGGAGTTATCCTTTCGAGAAACCCCCTCTGTCATAGCAAAGGCCAAGTTTTAACCCTGAGAATAGAACCACCTCTCCCGCTGTTCGCAAAACACCCAGCAAACCCTCCCCTAAAGTAGTTGATGTTAGGAGATGTTTTAGATGTCAAGGCTTTGGTCATATAGCCTCTAAATTTCCAAACAAGAGGGTAGTCGCCTTGGTAGAGTACCAAGCTATTTGTGAACACTTGGAAGAACCAAAAGAGGGAGGAGAAAATGAGCTTTTTCTGACTGAGGAACTAGAAGAATGTGAGGAAGGACTAGATGATGGAGAAGCGTTGGTGATTAGAAGGGCCTTAAGTGGCCTTGCTGCACTTAAAAATCAAGAACAAAGAGAGGCCACCTTCCACACAAGATGTACGATTAGAGGGAAGATCTGTTCACTAATTGTTGACAGGGGCTGTTGCACTAATGTGGCCTGCAAGACCTTAGTGGACAAGCTGAAGCGCTTAACTGTGTCTCACCCTTCACCTTACACCATCCAGTGGTTGAATCAAGGAAAAGGTATCCAAATTTCTTCCAAATGCTTGGTATCTTTATCAATTGGGAAGGGATACAACGATGAAATCTGGTGTGATGTGATATCCATCGATGCTTGCCATGTCCTCCTAGGTAAACCATGGTTATTTGATGGGGGTGTTATGCATGATGGGAGGCTAAATTTCCTTTGTCAAGGACCATAAGAAAATCACCTCAATCTACTTAAGCCCTCTCAAATCCAGAAGTCTAAAAGACTGTCCTAAGTTAGATTTTTTTCGTATGACTCTACCCAGGTCACAACAACATAAGGTTCAGTCAGCTCAAGAACTCATCTTGATGGACCTTGAATCTGCCCCTTCCCCGCTCACTGTCCACCCCCTCTTACAACCTTAGTGCTTGAATACAAACAAGTGTTTCCCTCTAAAATACCCCCAGGATTACCTCCCAAAAGGTTAATCCAACACAAAATAGACCTTGTCGCTGGGTTTGCACAACCAAACAAGTTTACTTACAGGATGAGCCCTCAAGAAACCAATGAGATACAGAGATAAGTTGATATTTTACTAGCTAAAGGCGCGATTAGGGAAAGCTTAAGCCCCTGTGCTATTTCAGGCTTTCTAGTGCCCAAAAGGGATGACAGTATGAGAATATGTGCAGGCAATAGGGCCATAAACAAGGTAACCATCAAGTATAGGTAACTTGTTCCCAGATTAGAGGACCTTCTTGATAAGCTACATGGTTCTACCACCTTTTCCAAGATTTATCTCTGAAGTGGGTATTACCAGATCAAAATATATGAGGCTAATGAGTGGAAGATAGCCTTTAAGACCAAAGGAGGGCTTTATGAATGGTTGGTAATTCCTTTTGGCTTGACCAATGCACCCAGCAATTTTATGAGGCTAATAAATGAGGTGCTCACGCCCCTGATAGGGAGGTGTGTAGTCATACTACTTTGATGATATTTTGGTATACAGCCAGATTGAAGAGGATCATACCCGTCGTTTACATCAAGTACATTAAATTTTGGCTCAAGAGAAACTGTATGGCAACCTAGAGAAGTGCCATTTCTTCACTCCTCAGGTCATGTTTCTAGGCTATGTTGTAATAGCTCAGGGGATCCACATTGATAAAGAGAAGGTTAAGGCCATTAAGAAGTGGCCTGTGCTAACCTCCCTTCAGTAGGTCAAGAGCTCTCATGGTTTGGCCTCATTTTACAGAAAATTTAAGAAGAATTTCAGCTATTTAATGGCACTAGTCACTATAGTTCTTAAGGGAAAGAAGTTCAAGTGGACTAAACCTGCATAGAAGGCCTTTGAGACTATCAAAGCAAACCTCCCCATTGCTCCCATTCTTATTCTACCATACTTTACTAAGATTTTTGAGGTAGAGTGTGATGCATCTGGGGTAGGCATTAGAGTAGTGCTGACTCAGGAGGGGAAACCAAGTGGCTTATTTCAGTGAGAAGCTAAGTGACACCAGGAGGAAAAAATACTCTACCTATGATGAGGAATTCTATGCTATGGTCAGGGCATTGGCACATTGGAGGCATTATTTAGTTGGTGGGGAATTTATCCTGCACTATGATTATGAAGCCCTCTAGTTTATTTAGGGACAGCATAAGCTTAACCCTAGGTATGCTAAATGGGTTGAGTATTTATAGTCGTTTCACTTTATGATCCATCCTAAGTTAGGGAAGTTGAACAAGGGGGCTAATGCCCTTTCCAGAAGGGATCTACTGTTGTCCACATTAGGTTCCAAATTTCTTGGCCTTGAAATGATCAGGGAGCTGTATAAGGCTGATCAAGAGCTTGGGGAACTGTTTGAAAGGTCTTCTCACCACCCTCAACAGGCATTCCATGTTGATCAAGGCTTCCTCTTCAAGGAAAATAGGCTGTGCATTCCCAAGAGTGGAATTAGAGAGCTACTGATCCAAGAAGTTCATGGAAGAGCCTTTGCTGGCCACTTTAGGGCCAACAAGACCAGTGCTGTGCTCAAGGAACACTACTATTGGCCTAGGATGGGCAAGGATGTTGATCATTTTGTTAAGAGATGTTCTACCTGCCAAATGGCTAAAAGCCATGTTCTGCCTCAAGGACTCTACTCCCCTTTGCCAGTGCTATAAGCCCCTTGGGAAGATATCAACATGGATTTCTTTATTGGCCTTCCCAGGACTCAAAGGAGTAAAGATTCCATCTTAGTCATGGTGGACAGAATCTTAAAGATGGCACATTTCATCCCTTACCACACTACCTTTGATGCATCCAGGGTAGTTGATCTATACTTCAAGAAAATTGTTAGATTGTGTGGGATTCCCAAGAATATCATATATGATAGAGACACTAAGTTTCTAAGTCATTTTTGGCTCACTCTTTGGAGGAAGATGGGAACCTGCATTAGGTTTAGCACCACCTGCCACCCCCAAACTAATGGTCAAACTGAAGTGACCAGTAGAACCTAGGGCACTTTGCTTTGGGTGCTGGTAAAGAAGAACACCAAGGGGGGGATGAGCTACTGGCACATGCTAAATTTGCTTATAATAGAACCGCAAGCAAGGCTACTAGATTATCTCCCTTTTAGGTTGTCTATGGTCAAAATCCCCTCAGCTCACTAGACTTGATTCCCTTACCAAACACCAAGTTCAGCTGGGAAGCCAGTAATAGAGCCGAAGAAATCAAGGACTTTCATACCAAGGTCAGGGCTATGATTGAAAGGAGTAATGAGGTGGACAAGAACTAGGCTAATAAGAATATAAAGGATGCCCACTTTTAGCCAGGAGATTTGGTATAGATTCATCTTAGAAAGAAGAGGTTTCCTAGCAAAAGGATGTCTAAGTTGATGCCTAGATCAGATGGCCTTTTTGATATTTTGGAACATATTAGCCCTAATGCCTATAAAGTGGACCTACCAAGAGTATATGAGTTCCCTGCAGTCTTCAATATGGCTGATCTTAGCCCCTATTATGTAAAATTTGATGAGTTGCCTAGTTTGAGGGCAAACTCTTTTGAAGAAGGGGGGCTGGTAGAGGTCAAGGCATCAAGGGCCCTAATGAGTCCAGAGGGTTAGAACAGGAGAGCCTCAGTCCAGATCAAGTCAAGGAAGTCCTGACCTTGGTAAGGGATCACTTAGTTCAGTCCGTTCGAAGCAGCTCCAGTTCATCCAGTATATAGTTTGTGTTTGTGAACATGGTCAACCATGATCAAGTTTGTGGGAGTTCCCACTAACCTCCATCCCAATCGGTTCAGTCTTTCCTCAAGCCAATAAGATAGAGTTCATTCATTTTAGAGCATAGCAGGTTGAGTTTTCAGCAATAAAAGTCGGACTGCTCAGCCCGAACTAAAATCCAGAACAGTCCAGTTTGGTGGGAGATTTGAAGACATCTTTTGCTTGTTGTTAACACGTGAACTTTAAACTTGAAAGAGGGCCTAAATATTTATCAAGTCAGCCTACAAAAGGTATTAGCTCCCCTAAGGCTTGCTATTAACCAACCTAAGAAGGGATTAAAACACCCTCTTACCCGGACTGCTATACTATGCTGCCAACAGCATCGTTAGGTAGCTAATCAGCCACAAGTTACATAATCAACCCATTTTTAGCTAATTTTGGAAGCCTAAACTTAGCCACTTATGCTTGGGTCCTTGACACCTCATCAGATTAGCTTGAAAGACCCATGGAGATGTCGGTAGCTCACTAGTTATTGTTTAATTCAACTTACTTTTGTCTAGGCTGATGTAATTAGCATCTGTACTTTTTACTTCCTTTGCTAGCCATTGTATTCGTGTGAGAGGGGGTCAAATATAAACTCCTCTCATTGTGTTTGTAAGGAGATTATGTGATATTGAATCAATAATTGAGCTTCCTTTTAGTTTGCTTTCCAAACACCTAGTGGTTGTATCTTGAGTTGGCTACTCAAGTGGTGATATAGTAGGTCATTTTAGTCCTTGTTGGTGGTGTTTTTGCATCCAACAAGTTCTAAAGTGATGGCACAAGGGGGTATCAAGTGTGGTGTTTCTGTATCACTTGATTGATCGCTTGGATATCCAACTCTATCTCCATTGATGGTTCCTATTTGCATGATTTTGAGTTACTAGTCCCTTATTTGAATGAGGCTAGGTACATGAATAAGGCAAGCTTAAAACAATATCTTGTACATCGGATCAGTTTCTGGTCAGTTTCTTAGTTTGGATTTGTTTAACTTTTAGGACTTGATGCTGAAGTTATGATTGGCTGCAAAGGCCATTCTCTTTAAGTTTAAGGAGTCCTCTTTCTAATAAAATACGTTACAAGGCATTTGGAGGTTATTTGGCTGGCTAACCACCCAGTTCTTTCCAAGTACGCAATCATAGCGTAAAACAGCATAGGTCTAATTTGGGGTGGCATTAAGTTACCTAACTTAACAACACATTTTGTGAAACTTTAAGGCATGAAAAATGAGGTAAATATTTATCAAACTACTAGCCTTGAAGGCCCAGATTGCACCCCCTTGTGGTGCTATTATCCAGCCAAGAGGACACTTAAATTGCTTGAAAACCCGGTTTTGCGCTAGGGGTATAAGAGCAACCTGTTGGCCTTTGTTACTTGTACTTGTTGCCAGATTCGAATTTGAATTACTTTAATCAACTGCAATGTAAGCTCGACACCTCATTTTGGTAAGCCATTAGTACTAATGAGGTGACAAAGTGACTAGATTAGTATGTAAGTATCAAGGGAAGTGGGCTGATTTGATAATTTCTCTTCCCTGGTGTACTCCCTTGCACTTAGCTGATGTTTGGTGTGTGGAAGGACGTGGGAAGCCCCCTAAAATAGCCATGGGGCCCTTGCAATTCATTAGTTATGCATGAATGAAAATAGAGCTTGAAGCTTTCTCTCTCAAAATCTTAAGTTCTGTTTATCCTTGTTTCTAAGGTGGTGAGTGTTGAGTGCAACCTTTATAGAATTATTGGTGGCCAAGCCTTGATACAATTCTTTGTGGATCCTTAGACTTGGTGGGTTGCATTGCCTTTAAACTAAGTCATATCTTCATTTAAGGGGATTTGATCCCAAACTCAAGCTTACTACTCTGCCCATCATGTGCATGCTCCATTGAGTATCAGAGCAAATCTAGGTTGGTGTGCTTCAGTTTATGCCACATTTCCTTGTCTTTTCTACTCATTTTAGATGAGAAACCATTGTTCTTTTACCCCTACTCTCTTACTTGAACAACCCCCATTTTGTCCTTAACCACAAAGAACCTAGCTCCTCAAATATTCGATACCCTTCAATTCCCTTACCTTTTCATCATGTCAAATGACGAAAACCCCTCCACATACTCTCCCCAACTGGCAAAGGTGCCAAGAGGTATGAGTTTAGAACAAGCTCGTATCATACGATAAGATAATGCCATCCTAGTCTTCAATAAAGTGTGAGACAAATAAGTAGGCAACTTGAGCAAATGACCGCTCAATTCACAGCCCTCCAAGAGGGCCAACAAGCTCAAGAGCTAAACGATCATGGGGATGAAAATGACATTCTAGTGATTCAAGCGTGGGAAGAAATCCAAGAAGGGGGGGTAGGAGACCTCCAAATGGCGAGTTTAGAGACATCAAAGCAGAAGCCCTGGAGTTTTATGGCAACTTGAACCCTGATGAGTACCTTGAATGGGTTCAAGCCTTAGACAGAATCTTTAAGGCCAAGGGCTATGATGATGAAAAAAGTTTCAAGATTTCTTGCCTTAAACTCGCAAGGTATGCTTCCTATTGGTTTGAAAATGCCAAGAAATAACAGTCAAGAGATGGCAAGAAGAAGATTAACTGATGGGAGAAGCTTAAATCTCTTATGAACAAGAGGTTTCTTCCCGAAAGCTACAAGCAAGACATCTACAACTGACTTTCCTCACTCAAAAAAACAATATGAGTGTGGGTGAGTACATGACAGAGTTTGAACAACTCCTCTTGAGGGGAGGCATCCACGAAGCCTAAGAGCAACCTATGGCTTGGTTTCTCAAAAGGCTAAATCCCCTCATTGCTAGGAAGGTGGAGCTCCAAACTTATTTCATGTTGGATGATGTTTTCAAGCTAGCTCTCAAAGCTGAAAAATGAAGAAAGGAAAAGAGGGCCTTCGATAAGCCTTTTCCCAAGGAGCAAGTAAGTTCAAAGCCTGCTTTCAAGCCCTTTACTCATCCTAAAGATGGGAGTACCTTACGGGTTGACAAGGGCAAAGCTGTGGCTCTTCCTTCCCTTAAGGAATTGCCTAAGAAGCTTGAGGGCAAGAAGTGCTTTAAATATCAAGGGTATGGCCATTTCCAATATGATTATCCTAATCAAACGGTCATGACCATGCAAGAAGTTGAAGAAGTTAATGCTCTACTAATAAAGACTCAAGCAGAAACTAATGAGGTAGATTCAGACTACATGGGGGAAAAAAAACTCAACTTAAGGCTGATGAGGGTGAACTACTTCTCTTAAGGAGGGTTTTGTACACCCAAGACACCCCTTATGACAACGCTAAAAGAAAAAATGATCTTTTACTCTCGGTGTACCATTCAAGACAAGGTTTGCAACTTGAACATTGCTAGAGGAAGTTGCAGCAACATAGCCTCCACTACTCTCATTAAGAAGCTTGGTATTCCTACTATTTCTCATCCCAAGCCTTACTCCCTAAAGTGGCTCAATGATGGTAGCGATATTAAGGTATCTAAATAAGCACTCATCTCATTTTCAATTGGGAAGAAGTATAGAGACAATGTCCTTTGTGATGTGGTACGTATGAGTGCATGTCATATTCTTTTGGGTCAATCTTGGCAATTTGGTACGGATGTCATGTATGATGGGTTCACGAACACTTACTCCTTGATCGTTGATAAGGAAAAGGTTGTCTTAAATGCACTACCTCTAAACCAAGTCCATAAAACTAATCTCGGGGTGGGAAGTGAAAAGAAGAGAGACCTTCTTATGTTTAGTGAAACACAGGTTGCGAGAGCTTTAAGCAAAGGTAAGCAAGTTCTAACTTTACTCATGCTTAAAAGCAACAAAAGTGAGGAAGTGACTCCCATATACCCCCTAATCCACCCACTCATTTCTCAATACTAAGATATCTTACCAAAAGATCTACCCCTGGCCTCCCTTTAATCCGACGTATTGAGCACCAAATTGATCTCATTCTTGGTGCTCCACCCCCTAACAAGGCTGCCTATTGGTGCAACCCATAAGGGACCAAGAAACTCCAAAGGCAAGTTGATGAATTGATGGCTAGGAATTATATAAGAGAGAGCATAAGTCCTTACTCAGTTTCGGCTTTGCTAGTGCCCAAGAAGGGTGGTAGCATTTGAATGTGTGTGGATAGTAGAGCTATAAACAACATTACTATTAAGTATAGGTACCCCATACCTAGACTTGATGATATGCTTGATAAACTACCTGGCTCTTCCATCTTCTCTAAGATTTACTTGAGGAGTGGATATAAACAAATCTGTATAAAAGGTGGGGATGAGTGGAAGATGTCGTTCAACGCAAAAGGTGAGCTTTATGAGTGGCTAATGATGCCTTTCGACCTCTTTAATGCCCCCAGTATATTTATAAGGTTAATGAATGAAGTCTTGAGGCCCTTTCTTGGAAGATTTACGGTGGTTTATTTTGATGACATTCTAGTCTACACTGAGAGTCAAGAGGATCATCTACACCACTTAGAAGAAGTATTCAAGGCCTTAAGAGCTCAAGTGCTCTTCGTCAAGTTAGAAAAATGTGAGTTCTTCTCACCCCAAGTCACCTTTTTGGGGTGTGTTGTCTCTAAAGATGGTATCTCTATGCATCAACCTAAGGTTGAAGCTATCAAGTCATGGCCTACTCCTACCTCTGTCACCAAAGTTAGGAGCTTTCATAGCTTCACATCTTTTTATGGGAGGTTTATCAAGGGATTTAGCACCCTCATGGCTCCCATTACAGAATGTATGAAAAAAGGGTCTTTTGAGTGGACAAGGGCTGCCCATGATGCCTTTAAGAAACTCAAGGCCAAGCTTTGTGAGGCCCCGATGCTAGCTCTTCCTAACTTTGGGAAGTTATTTGGGGTTGATTGTGATGCAAGTGGACTGGGTATAGGGGCTGTCCTCAGGCAAGATCAATGCCCTATTGCCTATTTTAGTGAGAAACTCAATGGCTCAGCGAAGAACTACTCCACATACGACAAGGAGTTCTATGCTTTGGTGAGAGCGCTTGATCAATGATCATATTACTTAAGGCTAAAATAGTTTGTACTTCACTCTGATCATAAAGTACATAAATGGCCAACATAAACGCAATCTAAGGCATGCTAAATGGGTTGAGTTCTTGCAAAGCTTCTCCTTTGTGGCCAAACATAGGAAGGGGAGCATGAATGTGGTAGCGGATGCACTATCTAGACGGCATTCTCTTCTAGCCATAATAGAGGCAAGGGTTCTTGGGTTCCAATTCATCAATGAGCTCAACCAAGAAGATGAGGTTTTTAAGTGCTATCCCCATGAGCAAGAAGACCATAAGCATGGCCCATATGCTCTTCAAGAGGGCTGCTTGTTCAAAGCAACAAGTTATGTATTCCAAAGGGACCAATTCGAAAGCTTCTAGTCAAAGAGGTTTGTGGAGGAGGCTTGGCGGGACACTTTAGGGTGAACAAGACCCTTGCTAGGCTCAAGGAACACTTCTTTTGGCCGAAGGTGGGAGGTGATGTTCATGAGGTAATTTCCATGTGTTTTATTTATCAAAGGCCAAGAGTCAATTTCACCAAGGTTTACACACTCCATTGCCTATTCCTAATGGTCTATGGGAAGATGTGAGCATGGATTTCATGGTTCTTCTTCTAAGGACTCAAAGGGGTAAGGATGCTATTATGGTGGTGAAGGACCGTTTCTTAAAGGTGGCTCACTTTATTCCTTGTGAGAAAACCAATGATGCATCTTATGTGGCCTATCTTTATTCCAAGGAAGTTGTTAAGCTTCATGGCATACCTAAGAGCATTGTGTCGGGTAGGGACACAAACTTTCCTAGTCACCTTAGAGGTGTGTGTGGAGACTTCTTGGTTCTAAGCTTTTGTATAATACCTCCCACCATCCTCAAATGGATGGAAAAATCTAAGTGACCAACAAGACTCTTGCTACTTTGCTTAGAAGCTTGGTGAGTAAAAGCATTAACGAGCAGGATCTTAAGCTTCTGCATGCTGAATTTGTATACAACCGAACTCCTAGCTTTGCTACTGCCTATTCTCCCTTTGAATCATATTATGAGATCAACCCTCTAACTCCACTTGAACTCATACCTCTTCCCTTGAGTCTAGAGTAACCTATGAGGCTGAAGAGAGAGCAAGGGAGATGAAGAAGCTTCATCAATAGATTCGGGCAAAGACTTAGAAGAATAATAAGATGTATAAGGCAAGAGCAACCAAGCACCACAAAGCTATCACCTTCAAGCTTGGGGACTTAGTGTGGCAATACTTGAGGAAGGAAAGATCCCATCAAAGAGAAGGAACAAGCTTATGCCTAGAGGGGATGGTCCTTTCAAAGTCCTTGAGAAGGCAGATGACGATGCCTATAAGCTTGAATTGCCCAGAGATATGGGTGTGTCTCCTACCTTTAATATAGGTGATCTCACACCTTACCTTGAGGATGAAGATAATTTGAGGGCAAATCACAATCAAGAAGGCTAGGATGAAGTAAACTCCATTCCCATTTCAGTTCAAAAGAGCCCTCAAGTCCTCCTTAGTGCTTAAAAGCTCCATTCCAAGGCACTTGGTCCGTGCACTGATTTGGAGCTCCAATTCAAAGCCTATCCTAAGCACTTAGGGTGTGTTACTCTCCACTTTTGGGAAGTTCAAGAGGCCTCCTAAGGGGTTTACTCATGAAAAATGTGGTTAACCCCATGGCAAGAAAAATGCAAGCTCAAAGCAGTAGCTTGCACATAGAATCGATTTCTGGCCAGTTTCTTTGTCCGATTTTGTTCGACTTTTGGGACTTGATCCTGAGCTTATGATTGGCTAAAAAGGCCACTCTGTTTAAGGAGTCCTCTTTTCAATAAGGTAAGTTGCAAGGCATTTAGAGGTCATTTGGTCAGTCAAACACCCAGTTCTGTCTAACCACGTAATCCTGGCGTGAAACAGCGCAGGTTTAATTTGGGATGGTATTAAGTCACCCAACTTAACTCCCACTTTTGTGAAACTTTAGGGCCTAAAACGTGAGATATATATTGATAAAACTACTAGCCTTGAAGGTCAAGATTGTACCCTCTTGTGCTGCTATTATCCAGCCAAAAGGACATTTAAATTCCTTGGAAACCCAGTTTTGCGTTAGTGGTGTAAGAGCAACTTCTTAGCCTTAATTACTTATACTTCTTGCTAGATTTGAATTTCAATTACTTTAATCAACTTCAATGTAAGCTTGACACCTCATTTTGATAAGCCATTAGTACTAATGAGGTGACAAAGTGACTAGATTAGGATGTAAGTACCAAAGGGGAGTGGGTTGATTTGATAGCTTCTCTTCCCTAGTGTACTCCTTATACTTGGCTGATGTTTAGTTTGCAGAAGGACATAGGAAGCCCCCTAAAATATCCTTACGGCCTTTGTAATTAATTAGTTATACATGAATGAACATAGAGCTTAAAGGTTTCTCTCTCAAAATCTTAAGTTCTCTTTATCTTTATTTCTAAGGTGGTTAGTCTTGAGTGGAACCTTTATAGAATTATTGGTGGCCAAGACTTTATGCAATTCTTAGTGGGTCCTTACTCTTGGTGGGTGACATTGCCTTTAAACCAATTCATATCTGCATTCAAGGCGAAATTTGATCCTAAACTCAAGCTTGCTATTTGGATCATCATGTACACGCTCCAGAATGTGACTTCAGGAGTGAAAAAGGCACATTTCTTAAGGTTATTAAACAATCTCTCGCATTCCAGAACAAGCATAACTTGAGTAAGATGATCTTGATGTTCATGCCCATTCTTGGAATAAATCAAGATATCATTAAAGTAAACTACCATAAACTTGCCAATGCATGGCCTAAACACTTGATTCATTTATCTCAAGAATGTACTGAGAGCATATGAAAGACCAAAGGGCTTAACTAACCATTCATAAGGCCCTCCTTTAGTCTTAAAGGCTGTCTTCCATTCATCACCTTCTGTGATTCGAATTTGGTAGTGACCACTTCGAAGATCATTCTTAGAGAATAATTGAGAGCCATGTAATTCATCCAGCATATCTTCAAGTCTAGGTATAAGGTGCCTATAGTTGATAGTAATCTTGTTAAGGGCTCTACTATCCGCACATATAAGCATTCCTCCATCCTTTTTAGGATTTAGCAAAGCAGGTACAACACATGGAATTAAGGGCTAATGGATTAAGCCCTTAGACATTAGTTCCCCAACTTGGCATTGAATTTCCATGGTTTCCTTGGGATGCATTCTATAAGATGGGTTATTAGGTAGGATAGAACAAGAATGAGATCAATATGGAATTTCTGGTGAGTGGGTAAGGCAGTTTCTGGTTCATCTTAGATATTCAATATCCATTCTCTAAAGGCCTTGAATTCATGATGGGAGGCCTTTGATAATAGCTCACTAAACGTGAGCAGCAATTTAGATTGTTTAGGTTTGGATTAGGGCTTATCTTGGTGGAGCTTAGATGGGGTTAAAGGGGTAGAGCAAGCTTCTTGCCATCCTTAGCAAAGGAGTAAGTACTCAAGAAACCATTACGCAATACACTTGGGCCATACAACCATGGTCTTCCCAAAAGGATATGACATGCATCCATGGGAATTACATCATGCCAAAGTTCATCTTAATAGTTCTTTCTAATGACAAAAGAAATAAGGCACCAAGAGTTTACTTGGATAACCTTGCTTTGATTCAGCCATTGAATGTTATAAGGGTGTGGATGAGTCAATCATGCTTCGAGAAATCATGTTTAGACAACTTCCTCCATCGATGATCACAAAACATACTTTCCCTTGAACCATATAACGGGAACGAAATATGTTCTCTCTTTGTTCATCCTTTGCTCCCTTCTGGTTGCTCTTCAAACGCCTGTTTCACGGCTATCCATTCAGCTAAGGTTATAACTTTACGGTTTGGATAGTCTGAACCATTGTGCCCAAGTCCTTGACACTTAAAGCACCTTCTGTTATTCATAAGCTTACAATTGGGTCTATTTTGAGGGGTTGGATCTTTTGTGGAGCTGGGGTTCTTTGTAGAAAGGAAGGGAACAGATTTAGGGGTTTGTTAATGGGATTAGAACTCCCCTTATTAAAGGGGTGGTTTCGGGAAAAAGGGTTTGGGGTTTGAGGTTTTTAGGGCTGTCTTGCTTTCGTTTGCTACTTAACTTTGTTTGTAAGCACATAAACTTCATCAAATGTAGTATAAGCATGTAATTCAACTACATTAGCATACCTAGGATCAAGTCCTCCTATGTGCCTAACGGTAGTTTGTTCTTCAGGCTCTTGTAAATCACACTTGGTTATAAGCTTTTCGAACTCACATGTATACTCCTCTACATTCAAATTGTCTTTAGCCAAATTATAAAGTTGGGAATAACAATCTTAAGTAAAGGTTGGAGGAAGAAACTGAGCCTTAAAGCTACTAGCTTTACCTTCCTGTCATCAGGAACGTCCTTGTATTCGAAAACTCTCGCAGTTGTGTAACCAATCCAAGAATTCCTCAAGATCAAGCTTGTGTTCAAACTCCAAGATTTTATCCTTCAAATCATTAGTAGCAGCCTGAAACCATGGTTCTAGTCTAGCCATTCTCAAAGGTTCATCCTCACTAGATGAATCAGTGTTATGACTAAACCCTTATTCTTGTCTTCTAGGTTCATATTAGAGTGGTTCTTCGCATATCTTCTATTTTTGCTTCATGAAAGTACCTTGCTGTTTCCTTAGGTGCTCATTTTATGCCGTTAATTCTTGATTTGAAGTAGTAATTTCATGATTACTCTTCAAAATAGAATCTAGCTTCTCTTCTGAACTCACGCTCATACTCATGGTGATTCAGTTTGTGTTTGAGCTTAAGCAAGGATTGTGTTTGGAAGTGAGTGGGGAATAAATCTGGAAAGGTGGAGGGGATTATAAGGCCAAGGAGAAACTTAGCTCTGATACCAAATATGATGGATCTTTGAGAGATAAGCACGAATGCTTAAAAGTGATTCTGAATAGCAAATAAGCAAAATGAAATTAAGTTTGAGTTTAAGTGAATCCACGAATGAATGAAGGGATAATTGATAATCTAAACTCTCACTTAGATACAGAAACACCACTAAGTTTGACTTTAAGGTCCTTAACCTTAATTGGTATATAAAAACACCACCTAGTTAAGAGTTAAGGCCTTACTTGATCACCACCTTAACCGGCCTAGTTAAGGCTAAGCAAGCGAAGTGTTTAAGGAGTAAAAGGAGCAAAGCTCTCAATTCTGGTTTTAATGCATATTCAAGTTATGTTTTCACAAAAGAGAACCTTCAAGACCTTATACTCATGGCTAAAGGCAGCTGACCACCTTAGGAGGTTCCCTCCCTAGGAAGGAAATGTCTAAACTTGCTTAACTTTCGCTTAAGACAAATCTTGTTACAAAGCTTGATTAATCTAAGCTAATTACAACTAGAATACTAAGGAAAGCAAAATGAGCATGCTTAACTCCAATACATCTAGTTAAGCCTAATGTATCAGATTTCTAAGGAAAAGTGGAGAAAAGTAGCCATAAAGGGGGAATGCTTTTTGGCTGGCCAATCCTAATGAAGGGTGCATTTTCTGTCTTAGTTTTCTCATTGATCGCTCCTTCCAAACTAATTTTTGCAGTAGATCATGATGTTCTTAGCTGCCTTGACTCATGATTGAAGCAAACAAGCACGGAAATAGCTGAGTAAACCCATTTGAGAAGGAAAAACATGTATGTGCTTAACCGGGTTCTAGAAGCCAGATTCTGCCTGGTTTTATGCTCTTCTTTTAGCCAATCAAAAGTGAGCATGACTTTAATTCCAGGCCATGGAGGGATACTTTAGGATGCCAACAAACCTCACAGCAAAGAAATCAAGGTTAAGACGTGTTTAAGTGTGAGAATTCTACCTAACATTTTACCGTGTAGTTTTGGACCAAAAATGGCAGGTTAGACAAAATGGCTTGATCTCTTCAATTTGATTGAGCATGATTGACTTTTAATACTTGGATCTAAAATTTAACATCCAGAGGAACCCAAAAATTAAAAAATATTGAACTTAAGCCACAGTGTAGCTTAAGAAATTAGATGAACAAAACGGGGTATTTTCTGTCCATTTAACTCGGATGCACTTATATGGCTCTTTTCCAGAATGTGAGTCATTGCTTGGAGTTTGGAGCTTGCATTGGACCTTGCTAGGCTTATCAGACCTTCTTTATTGTCTTTGCTTAAGGAGACTCCATCACCAGGGAAGGATTGCATGCCTAGAATAACATCAAGCACCAAATGCACCAATTACGTGTAACTGGTCATATTCAGGCAGAATACGGGCTTGGTTTGGATGCCACATATCCCATGCAAAACATAGGCATGATTTGCATTTCCATAAATGTTTGGAAAACTCTAGATGTCTCCTAACTCCTTCAAGTGGAAACACACATTTATGACTTTACATGATGGTCCAAAACCTCAGAAAACTCAGATCGGTCTAAACTAGGTTCTGGACAGCACTGTTTATGAAAATGACCTAGTTCTTCAAGAGTCATGTGATTTAACTTGAATTTATTGCTTGGACAATATATCTAACATCTTGGGGAATCCAAATATGTAAAAATAGTAAACTTAAACCCCAAGGACGCCTAAGTAATTCAAAAGACAAAACTGGGTTAAAACTGTCCCAAACCTGCAGCTTGGATAGTTTGTACTTTAAGATTGTTTTAGGTAGGCAAATGAAGTCCTAACGACTTGGAACTTGCTTTATTGGAAATCTGACTTCCTAAACTTCAAACTCATGGCAAAATATTAAACTTAAGTCTCATGGAAGTCAAAGAAATAATGGTCATAAAATTAGGCTTGTATTCTAATTTGAACCTAGAACTTACTATTAATGTATTCAAAGCAAAAACATAGGTTTTTCTTTGGTTTGGGATGTTGAAAACTGATTACCTTGACTAACCCTTTAGTCCAAATTGAGGTTCATGGGTAGATCTCTATGATTCTCCCCTTGTTAAGAAAGATTTGACCTTAAATTGTTTGGGTAATCATCTCCCACATGTGGTTTTGATTCTGGCTGAAATAAAATCAACCCCTCAAACAAGCCTTCTTTGATATAAAAGGCTTCATATTCATCCTGAATAGTAAGGATCCATCTTTTTTAATCTTAAAGGGTTTTGGAGTAATGGTCCTTGATAACTAAGAAAAGCGATTAAAGGCTGATGGTTCTTTTATGGTTGGTTTTTATGGAGTTTAAAAGGGGAAAAAGGTACGAAGGCGTTTTCCTTTTTTCCATTTAGGATCGATGAACATACCTTGATGTTCTTGCTTTGTTCATCCTCATCAGCTTGAAAACCACTCGAAACCTTCTCTAAAAGAAGTATTTCTCCTTCATCAGCTTTCATCTCAACTTCCACTAGAGTTTCCTCTTGATTCTCCTCATTCCCTTCCTTCTTTGCTGCTTCCCATTCGGCCAAAGTAATAAACCTACAGTTGGTGCAATTCGAAGCTATGTGTCCAAATCCTTGGCACCTAAAACATCTTTGGATGCACTTAGGAATGGATGTATGGAGGTGGGCAGTTTTGTGGCGTTGGGGTTCTTTATGGGGTGGAACAAAGGGGTCGTGGGTTTAGGGAGAAAAACGGGGCTCCACTTGTTAAAGGGTTTGTTCTGAGGTGGGGCTTTAGAGGCTCATACTTAAAGTGCCTTAACTTTCTTTGTTGCTTAACCTGGTGAGAAAGAACACAAACTTCATCAAAAGTAGCATACGACTGTAATTCCACCACATCAGCATACTTAGGTTCAAAGCCTCCTAGGTACCTAACTATGGAAGGTTTGCTCTTCTGGTTCTTAAATATCATACTAAATCAAGAGTTTGTCAAGCTCTCATATGTATGGGTTAGGTGGTGGAGTTTGGAATAGTTATCTTAGATGTAAGTTGGAGCAAAAACCATGACTTGAGTTCAGCCTTCATCTTTGCCCAGGTTTTGATTTTGCTTTTTCTACTCCTTACTCTTTTAGCACATAAATTCGTCCACCATAAGAATGCATACTTTTGAAGCTTAAGAGCAACCAAAGCAACCTTCTTATCTTTAGAAACTTCTTTATGCTCATAGATATGCTTAACCATGTGTAACTATTCAAGGCTCATTTGGATCAAGTTTACCTTCGAATTTAGGGATTTCAACTCTAAAGTCATTAGAGTTTATGGGTTACCTTCATTCTCTTCTTTCCCTTCTGGATGTTTCCCCCTCACTTGAACAACTAAAGGGATTGCGCGCTGCCTTATCTTCTTCACCGTGGGTGGAACTAGTGGGGCTAGCATGCATTTTCTATCTTTGCTTCATTACATCACCGAGCTACTTTTTCAAGTACTCATTTTAAGCTTTGAATTCTTGATCACGTTGAGCATCATCATTGATTTTCTTTATCAATATCTCATTTTGAGCTAAGAGAGATTGATCATTTTTCATGATTGCCTCAAACTTTCGATCCAAGCTCATGCTGGAGCTCATCTTATAACCGTGTATTTGTTTGGGCTGATTTGTGGAATGTTTTTGAGGAATGTGATTAGATGGCGTTGGGGCATGTGGGGGTAGGTTTCAGGCCAAGATAAAACTTGCTCTGATACCAACTATGATGTAACTATGGAGGGGAATTCGGTAAGCATTCAAATCTGATTCGAAAAGCGAAGAAAACAAGCTGAAATCATAAGAGAGTTTAAGTCAAATCTGTGAGAAAGTGAGGGATAAATGTAAACTAAACTCTTACTTGGATACAGATATCACCACCAAGCTTGAGTTTAGGGACCCTAAGTTTAATTATAATTTAGATATCATCACCTAATCATGACTTAAGACTCACTTGATCACCACCTAATCTGGCCTAGACTAGGATAAGCAAGTATGAATTTAAAACGCGAATAGGAGCAAAGCTCCCAATTCACTTTCAATTTCAAGCATAATAAGCTGAGTTACAAAATGAAGTCGCTAGGACCCTTATACAAACGTCCATAAGTTACATAAGAGGTTCCTTCAATGTTGGAAAACCTGTAACCAAACTTAATCTGGCCTAATCTAGCTTAGTCAAATCGGTTTTAACTAAACATGACAATTGTATGCACCAAAATAAGCTAGATTGATTACAATTAACCTAATTAAGCAAGTAAGTGACCAGACAGCGCCTAACACATGGGAGACAGAAAATGGCTGCAGAATTGTGCACTTTGTGGTTGGCCAATCCGTGAGCTATGCATTTCATTCCCTTGCGTCCATTGCTTCTTCATTTGGCTATCCCATGATTGTGTCCAATGCTCCTTTAACTACCAAATCATGATGCTCGGGAAGGATTAGGCACATAGAATGACATCAACCACCAAATGCACCAATGAGGTCCAACCGGGCAGATTCAGGCAGAATACAAGCTTCATTTGGATACGACATATCTCATGTAAAATGTGGGCATTTCTTGAATTGCCACACATGGTTGGAAAGCTCTGGATGTCTCCTAACTCCTTTAAGTGGAATTACACATTTATGACTTCATTTGATGGTCCGAAACCTTAGAAAATGCATACTGGTCTAAAGCAAGTTCCAGCCTGCACTGTTTGCAAAAATGAATGGGTTCTTCAATATTCACCTAATTTGACTTGAATATCTTACTTGGACTAGATATCTAACATCTTGGGGAACCAAAATATACAAAAATATCAAACTGAAACCTCAAGGAGGTCCGAGTAATGCAAAAGACAATACTGGGTTAAAACTGCTCCATACCTACAGCCGAAACAGTTTGAAGTTTTAGACTGTTTTGGGTGGCAAATGAAGTCCTAATGAATTGGAACTTACTTTATTAGAAAGCTGACTTTATGAACTTCTGCCTTATGCCAAAATACTATTTGAAGTTAAGTCTCATGGAAGTCACAGTAATAAAGGTCACAACACCTGGCTTGCATTCTGATTTGAACCCCGAACCTACTGTTAATGTGTTCCTAGCAAAAATGCAGGTTTTTCTTTGGTTTGGGCCATTGAAGCCTGATTACTTTGACTAACCCCTCAGTCCAAACTATCGTTCATTGGTAGATCTTCACCATTCTCTCCTTGTTGAGAAACATTTGGCCTCAAATCATTTGGGCAATCATCTATCACAGGTGGTTTCAATTCCGGTAGAAATAAACTCTGCCCCTCAAATAAGCCTTCTTTGATTTGAAAGGCTTCATACTCATCTTGAACAGTAAGGATCCATTCCTTTTCGATCTTAAAGGGGTTTGAAGTAATGGTCCTTTAAGAAAAGGGCTTAAAAGCTTGTAGTTCTTTTGTGGTTGGCTTTCATAGAGTTTAAACAGGAAAAAAGGTGCTAAGGTGTTCCCCTTTTCTCCACCCAGGATCAGTGAACATACCTTGATGTTCTTTCTTTGTTCATCCCCATCAGCTTCAAACCACTCGAAACCTTCTTCGAAACAAGCATTTCTCCGTCATTAGCTTTCACCTTAACTTCTTCCAGAGTTTTCTCTTGATTTTTCACATTCTCTGCCTCCTTCGCTGCTTCCTATTCGGCCGAAGTAATAAGGCCATGGTTGGTGCAATCTGAAGCTAAGTATCTAAATCCTTAGCATTTATAACATCTTCAGAAGCCCTCAGGAATAGATTTAGGACTACTTTGTGGAGGTAGCGTGTTTTATGGTGCGGGGGGTTCATTGTGGGTTGGAAGGAAGGGGTGTTATGGGTTTAGGGAGAAAAATGGGGCTCCCCTTGTTAAATGGTTCATTTTGAGGTAGGGGCTTTGGAAACTCATGCTTAAAGGGCCTTGGTTTTCTTTGTTACTCAACCATGTGAGCAAGGACACAAACTTCATCAAAAGTGGTATATGATGTCATTCCACCACATTAGCATACTTAGGCTTAAGGCCTCCGAAGTACCAAACTGTGCAAGGTTTGCCCTTCTGGTTCTTGAATATCACGCTTGAGCAAGAGTTTGTCAAACTCTCATGGGTATTCTTCAACATTGAGGCTGCCTTGGGTTAGGTGGTAGAGTTGGGAATAGTTATCTTTGATGTAAGTTAGAGGCAAAAACCATCACTTGAGTCCAGCCTTCATCTTCTCCCAAGTTCTGATTTTGCTTTTTCTACTCCTTACTTTTTTAGCACATATGTTTGTCCACTATACGGAGGCGCACTTTCTAAGCCTAGGAGCAACCAACTTAACCTTCTTATCTTCAAGAACTTCTTTACACTCAAAGATACGCTTAACTATGTGTAACCATTCAAGGAACTCATCTAGGTTAAGTTTACCTTCGAATTCAGCAACTGCAGCTCTAAAGTCAATAGAGTTTGTGGATTTTCTTCGTTCTCTTCTTTCCCTTCTAGGTGCTTCTCCCTCACTCAAAGAACTAAAAGGATTGCTTGCTGCCTCATCGTCTCCACTATGGGTACAGCTGGTAGGGCTAGCATAAATTTTCTATCTTTGCTTCATAGCATCACTGAGCTGCTTTTTCAAGTACCAATTTTAAGCTTTGAGTTCCTGATCATGATGAGCATCGTCATTGATTTTCCTTATCCATATCCCTTTTTGAGCTAAGAGAGATTGATAATTTTTCATGATTGCCTCAAACGTTTCATCCAAGCTCGTGCTTGAACTCATCCTCTAATCGTGTATTTGTTTGGGCTGATTTGTGGAATGTTTTTGAGGAACATGGTTGGATGGCTTTGGGGCATGCGAGGGTAGGTTTTAGGTCAAGATAAAACTTACTATGATACCACCAATGCTGTAGCTATGGACGGGAATTCAACAAACACTCAAATCTGATTTTAAAAGTGAAGAAAACAAGCTGAAATCATAAAAGAGTTTAAGTTGAATCCGAGAGATAGTGAGGGATAAATGTAAACTAAACTCTTACTTGGATGCAGATGTCACCACTAAGCTTGAGTTTAGGGCCCTTAGGCTTAATGAGGATACAGATATCACCACCTAATTAAGGCAAAAGACTCACCTGATCACCGCCTAATATGGCCAAGACTAAGACAAGCAAGTATGAATTTAAGACACGAATGGGAGCAATGCTCTCAATTCACTTTCAATTTCAAACATAATAAGTTGAGTACAAAACGAAGTCCTTAGGACCCTTGTGCAAATGTGCATAGGTTACATAAGAGGTTCCTTCAATGTTAGGAAACCTGTAACCTAACTTAATCTGGCCTAATCAAGCCTAGTCAAACCGGTTTTCACTAAACATGATTTAATCAAGTAATTGCAACTTTATGCACCAAAATAAGCTAGATTGATTACAATCAGCCAAAATAAGCAAGTAAGTAACCAAACAGCTCCTAACACATGGGAGATAGAAAATGTCTGTGGAATTGTGCACTTTATGGCTGGCCAATCCGTGAGCTTTGCATTTCATTCCCTTGCTTGCACTAGTTCTTCATTTGGTTGTCCCATGATTGTGTCCAATGCTCATTTAACTAGCAAATCATGCTGCTAGGGAAGGATTGGATGCATATAATGACATCAACCACCAAATGCACCAATAAGGTGTAACCAAGTAGATTCAGGCAGAATACAGGCTTCGTTTGGATGCCACATATCCCATGTAAAACGTGGGCATTTCTTGAATTTCCACATATGGCTGGAAAGCTCTGGATGTCTCCTAACTCTTCCAAGTGGAATCACACATTTATGACTTCATTTGATGGTTCTAAACCTTAGAAAACCCATACTGGTCTAAACCAGGTTCCAACCCACACTATTTGCCAAAATGACTGGGTCCTTAAATATTCACCAAATTTAACTAGAATATCTTGCTTGGACTAGATATCTAACATCTTAGGGAACCAAAATATGCAAAAATATCAAACTTAAACCTCAAGGAGGCCTGAGTAATGCAAAAGACAATACCGGGTTAAAATTGTCCCAAGCCTACAGCCTGAACAGTGTGAACTTTTAGACTGTTTTTGGGTGGGCAAATGAAGTCTGAATGAATTGGAACTTGCTTTGTTAGTAAGTTAACTTCCTGAACTTCAAACTTGTGCTAAAATACTAAAGTTAAGTCTCACAGAAGTCAAAGAAATAAAGGTCACAACACCAGGCTTATATTCTAATTTGAACCAAGAACCTACTGTAAATGTGTTCCTAGCAAAAATGCTTGTTTTTCTTTGGTTTGGGGTGTCGAACCTGATTACCTTGACTAATCCCTTAGCCCAAACTGAGGTTGATCTCCATCATTCTCCTCTTATTGAGAAAGATTTACCGTCAAATCGTTTGGGTAATCATCTCCCACATGTGGTTTCAATTCTGGCTGAAATGAAGTCAGCCCCTCAAATAAGCCTTCTTTGATCTGAAAGGCCCCATCCTCATCTTGAACGGTAAGGATCCAATCCATTTTGATCTTAGATGAGTTTAGAGTAATGGTCCTTCATAAGTAAGAAAAGGGCTTAAAAGCTGATAGTTCTTTTATGGTTAGTTTCCATGGATTTTAAAAGGGGAAACAGGTGCTAAGGTGTTCTCCTTTTCTCCACCTAGGCTTAGTGAACATGCCTTGATGTTCTTGCTTTGTTCATCCTCATCAGCTTGAAAACCACTCGAAACCTTCTCCAAAAGAAGCATTTCTCCTTCATCAGCTTTCACCTCAACTTCTTCTAGAGTTTCCTCTTGATTTTCCTCATTCTCTTCCTCTTTTGCAGCTTCCCACTTGGCCAAAGTAACAAAGCTGCGGCTGATGCAATCCAAAGCTAAGTGTCTAAATTCTTAGCACTTATAACATCTTTGGATGCCCTTAGGAATGGATTTAGGACTTCTTTATAGAGGTAAGGTGTTTTGTGGTGCTCGGGTTCATTGTAGGGTGGAGGGAAGGGGTGTTGTGGGTTTAGGGAGAAAAATGGGGCTCCCTTTGTTAAATGGTTCGTTTTGAGCTGAGGGGTTTGGGAACTCATGCTTAAAGGGCCTTGATTTTCTTTGTTGCTTAGCCTGGTAAGCAAGGATACAAACTTTATAAAAAGTAGTATATGACTGCCATTCCACCCCATTAGCATACTTAGGTACGAGGCCTCCTGAGTACCTAACTATGGTTTACACTTTTGGTTCTTGAATATAACACTTAATCAAGAGTTTCTCCAACTCTCGTGTGTATTCTCGAACCTTGAGGCTGCCTTGGGTTCGATTGTGGAGTTAGGAATAGTTATCATTAATGTGAGTTGGAGGCAAAAACTGTGACTTGACTTTAGCCTTCATCTTCTCCCAAGTTCTGATTTTATTTTCCCTACTCCTTGAACTTTTAGCATATAAATTCGTCCACCATAAGGGGGGTACCTTATGAGCATCAGAGCAGGCCACTTAACCTTCTTGTCTTTAGAAACTTCCTCATACTAAAAGATATGCCCAACCCCGGGTAACCATTCAAGGAACTCATCTGGGTCAAGTTTGCCTTCGAATTTAGGGATTTCAACTCTAAAGTCGTTAGAGTTTGTAGGCTGCCTTCGTTCTCTTCTTTCCCTTCTAGATGCTTATCCCTCACTTGAAGAACTCAAGGGATTGCTGGCTGCCTCATCTTCTTTACCATGGGCAGAACCGATGGGGCTAGCATGCATTTTCTGTCTTTGCTTCATGACATCACCAAGGCGCTTTTTCAAGTACTCATTTTGATCTTTGAGTTCTTGATGACATTACGCATCATCACTGATTTCCCTTATCAATTTCTCATTTTGAACTGAGAGAGATTGATAATTTTTCATGATTGCCTTAAACTTTTCATCCAAGGTCCTACTTGAACTCATCTTATAACCGTGTATGTGTTTAAGCTGATTTGTAGAATGTTTTTAAGAAATGTGCTTAGATGGCTTTGGGGCATGGGGGGTAGGTTTTAGGCCAAGATGAAACTTGCTCTAACACCAAACATGATGTAACTATGGTGCGGAATTTAATAAACACTTAAATCTGATTTCAAAAGCAAAGAAAACAGCCTGAAATCATAAGAGCGTTTAAGTCCAATCCTAGAGAAAGTGAGGGATAAATGTAAACAAAACTCTTACTTAGATAAAGATATCACCACAGAGCTTGAGTTTAGGGCCCTTAAGCTTAATTAGGATATAGATATCACCACCTAATCGAGACTTAAGACTCACTTGATCACCACCTAATCTGGCCAAGACTCAGATAAGTAAGTAGGAATTTAAGACATAAATTGCAGGAATGCTCACAATACACTTTCAATTTCAAAGATAATAAGATGAGTACAAAATAAAGTCCCTGGGACTGTTATACAAACGTCCACCGGTTGCCTAAGAGGATCATTCAATGTCAAGAAACCTCCAACCTAACTTAATCTGACCTAATCTAGCTTAGTTAAATTGATTTTAGCTAAACACGATTTAATCAAGCTAATTACAACTTTGTGCACCAAAATAAGCTAGATTACATAGATTATAATCAACCTATGTAAGCAAGTAAGTAAGCAAGCAGCTCCTAACACGTGGAAGATAGAAATGGCTGCTGAAGTGTGCACTTTACGGCTGGCCAATCCGTGAGCTTTGCCTTTCTTTCCCATGCTTCCGTCGGTTCTTCATTTGTCTGTCCCATGATTGTGTCTAAGGCTCCTTTAACTACCAAATAATGCTGCTAGGGAAGGATTGGACGTTAAGAATACATCAACCACCAAATGCACCAATTAGATCCAAGCGGGCAAATTCAAGCTAAATGCAGGCTTAGATTGCATGCCACATATCCTATGCAAAATGAGGGCATGATTTGGGTTTCCACATATGATTGGAAGCTCTAGATGTCTCCTAACTCTTGTAAGTGGAATAACACATTTATGACTTCATTTGATGGCCCAAAATCTCAGAAAACTCAGACTTGTCTAAACCCAATTCCAGCCTGCATAGTTTGTAAAAATGATCAAGTTCTTAAATGTTAACCTCATTTAACATGAATTTATTGCTTGGAATAGATAACTGACATCTTGGGGAACCAAACTATATAGAAATGTCAAAATAAACCCCAAAGAGGCCTAAGTAATTTAAATACAAAACTGGTTTAAAACTATCCTAAACCTATAGCATGGACAGTTTGCACTATAAGATTGTTTTGGTGGGCAAATGAAGTCCTAATGACTTAGAACTTTCTTTATTGGAAAGTTGACTTCTTGAACTTCGCACTTATAACAAAATACTGGACTTAGGTCTCATGAAAATCAAAGTAATAAAGGGCACAAACCTGGGCTTGTATTCTAATTTGAACCTAAAACCTACTGTTAATGTGTTCCAAGAAAAAATGTGGGTTTTTCTATTGTTTGGGATGTCGAAACCTGATTACCTTAACCCCTAAGTCCAAATTGAGGTTCATGGATAGATCTCCATCATTCTCCCCTTGTTGAGAATGATTTGACCTCAAATAGTTTAGGTAATCATCTCCCGCACGTGGTATCAATTCTGGCTGAAATAAAATCAACCCCTCAATCAAGCCTTCCTTGATCTGGAAGGCTTCATACTCATCCTGAACTGTAAGGATCCATTCGTTTTTTTTTTTTTTTTAATCATAAAGGAGTTTGGAGTGAAGGTCCTTGACATGTAAGAAAAGCGCTTAAAGGCTGATGGTTCTTTTGTGGTTGGTTTTTATGGAGTTTAAATGGGGAAAAAGGTGCTAAGGTGTTCTCCTTTTCTCCACTTAGGATCAATAAGCATACCTTGATGTTCTTACTTTGTTCATCCTCATTAGCTTAAAAACCACTCAAAACCTTCTCCAAAAGAAGCATTTCTCCTTCATCAGCTTTTCACCTTAACTTCCTCTAGAGTTTCCTCTTAATTCTCTTAATTCTCTTCCTCCTTTGCTGCTCCCCATTTGGCCAAAGTAACAACTACGGTTGGTGCAATCCGAAGCTAAGTGTCCAAATCCTTGGCATTTAAAACTTCTTTGGATACCTTAGGAATGGATGTAGGACAACTTTGTGGAGGTGGGCTATTTTGTGGTGTTGTGGTCCTTTGTGGGGTGGAAGGAAGGGGTGTCGTAGGTTTAGGGAGAAAAATGAGGCTCCCCTTGTTAAAGAGTTCGTTCTAAGGTGGGGGCTTTGGAAACTCATGCTTAAAGGGCCTTGATTTTCTTTGTTGCTCAACCTTGCGAGCAAGGACACAAACTTCATCAAAAGTAGTATATGACTGTAATTCCACCACATTAGCATACTTAGGTTCAAGGCCTCCTAAGTACCTAACTATGGATGGTTTGCTCTTCTGATTCTTGAATATGTTACTTGATTAAGAGTTTCTTAAACTCTCATCTGTATTCTTTAACATTGAGGCTGCCGTGGGTTAGGTTGTGGAGTTGGGAATAGTTATCCTGGATGTAAGTTGGTGGCAACAACCGTGATTTGAGTTCAGCCATCATCTTCTCCCAAGTTCTGATTTTGCTTTTTCTACTACTTAATCTTTTAGCGCATAAGTTTGTCCCCCATAAGGAGGTGTACTTTCTAAGCCTAAGAGAAACCAACTTAATCTTCTCATCTTTAGAAACATCCCTATACTCAAAGATGCATTTAACCATGTGTAGCCTTTCAAGGATCTCATATGGGTTAAGTTTACCTTCAAATTCTGGGATTTCAACTCCAAAGTCATTAGAGTTTCTGGGCTGCCTTCGTTCTCTTCTCTCCTTCCCAGATACTTCTCCCTCACTTAAAGAACTCAACGGATTATTTACTGCCTCATCTTCTTCATCGTGGGTAGAACTAGTGGGGCTAGCATACATTTTCTATCTTTGCTTTATGAAATCACCCATTTACTTATTTGGGTGCTCATTTTTAGCTTTGAGTTCTGGAGTATGTTGAGCATCGCCATTGATTTTCCTTATCAATATCTCATTTTGAGCTGAGAGAGATTGATGATTTCTTATGATTGCCTCAAATGTTTTATCCAAGCTCATACTTGAACTCATCTTATAACCGTGTATTTATTTGGGCTGATTTGTGAAATGTTTTTAAAGAATGTGTTTGGATGCTTTAGGGAAGGTTTTAGGCCAAGATAAAACTTGCTTTTATACCAAATATGATGTAACCATGGAGGGGAATTCAACAAACACTCAAGTCTAATTTCAAAAGCAAAGAAAACAAGCTGAAATCATAAGAGACTTTAAGTTGAATCCCCGAGAAAGTGAGGGATAAATGTCAACAAAACTATTACTTGGATTCAGATATCACCACCATGCTTCAGTTTAGGGCCCTTAAGCTTAATTAGGATATAGATATCACCAGCAAATAAAGACTTAAGAATCACTTGATCACCACCTAATCTGGCCCAAACTAGGATAAGCAAGTAAGAATTTAAGACACGAATGGGAGCGATGTTCTCAGTTCGCTTTCAATTTCAAAGATAATAAGCTGATACAAAATGAAGTCCCTTGGACCCTTATACAAACGTCATGGGTTGCCTAAGAGATTCCTTCAATGTTATGAAACCTACAACCTAACTTAACCTGGCTTAATCTAGCTTAGTCGAATTGGTTTTAACTAAACATGATTTAATCAAGCTAATTACAACTTTATGCACCAAAATAAGCTAGATTACGTTGATTACAATCAACGTAAGTAGGCAAGTAAGTAAGAAAACAACCCCTAACACATAGGAGATAGAAAATGGCCGCTGAATTGTGCACTTTGTGGCTGGCCAATCTGTGAGCTTTGCCTTTCTTTCCCTTGCTTCCATTGGTTCTTCATTTGGTTATCCCATGATTACCCCAAGGCTTAGTTAACTACAAAATCATGCCACAAGGAAAGATTGGACGCCTAGAATGACATAAATCGCCAAATGCACCAATTGGATGCATCCGGGCAAGTTCACATAGAATGCAAGCTTGGTTTAGATGCCATATATCCCGCATAAAATGTGGGCATGATTTGGATTGCCGCAGATGGTTGGAAAGCTCTAGATGTATCCTAATGCGTCCATATGGAATCACACATTTGTGACTTCATTTGATGGTCCAAAACCTTCGAAAACTTAGACTAGTCTAAACCTTGCTCTGGCCTACACTGTTTGCAAAAATGAACGGTTCTTTAATATGCACATAATTTAACTTGCATTTAGTACTTGGAACAGATAGCTGACATCTTGGGGAACAAAAATATACAAAAATTTCAAACTTAAATGCCAAGGAGGTGTAAATAATTCAAAAGACAAAACCGGGCTAAAATTATCCCAAACCTGTACAGGACAAATCGGGCTAAAATTATCCCAAACCTGTAGCCTGTACAGTCTATACTTTAAGACTGTTCTGGGTGGTCAAATGAGGTCCTGATGACTTTGAGCTTACTTCATTGGAAAGTCGACTTCCCGAACTTCACAGTTATAGCAAAATACATGGAAGTGGAAATAATGATGGTCACAAAACTTTGCTTGTTTTTGATTTTTACCCGAAACCTACTGTTAATGTGTTCCTAGAAAAAATGTGGGGTTTCCTTTGGTTTAGGATGTTGAAACCTGATTACCTTGATAACCCCTTAGTCTAAATTGAGGTTCATAGGTAGATCTCCGTCATTCTCTCCTTGTTTAGAAAGATTTGACCTCAAATCATTTGGGTAATCATCTCCCATATGTGGTTTCAATTCTTACTGAAATAAAACCAACCCCTCAAAGAAGACTTCTTTAATCTGAAAGGCTTCATACTCATCCTAAACAGTAGGGATCCATTCTTTTTTTGATCTTAAAGGGGTTTGGAGTAATGGTCCTCGACAAGGAAGACAAGGGCTTAAAGGTTGATGGTTCTTTTGTGGTTGGTTTTCATGGAGTTTAAAAGGGCAAAAAGATGCCAAGGTGTTCTCTTTCTCCACTTAGGATTAATGAACATACCTTGATGTTCTTGCTTTGTTCATCCTCATCTGCTTGAAAACCACACGAAACCCTCTCCAAAAGAAGCATTTCTCCTTCATCAACTTTCATCTGAACTTCTTCTGGAGTTTCTTCTTGGTTCTCCTTATTCTCTTCCTCCTTTGTTGCTTCCCATTCAACCAAAGTAACAAATTCACGATTGGTGCAATCCGAAGCTAAGTGCCCAAATCGATGGCACTTAAAACATCTTCAGATGCCCTTAGGAATGGATTTAGGATAACTTTGCGGAGGTGGGCTATTTTGTGGTGCTGGGGTTCTTTGTGGGGTGGAAGGAAGGGGTGTCCTCTGTTTAAGGACAATAATGGGGCTCCCCTTATTAAACAGTTCGTTCTAAGGTGGGGGTTTAGAAACTCATGCCTAAAGGGCCTTGATTTTCTTCGTTGCTCAACCTTGCGAGCAAGGGCACAAACATCATCAAAAGTAGTTTATGACTGTAATTCCACTACGTTAGCATGCTTAGCTTCAAGGCCTCCTAAGTACCTAACTATGGATTGGTTTACTCTTCTGATTCTTGAATATCATGCTTGATTAAGAGTTTATCGAACTGTTGTGTTTATTCTTCAACATGGAGGCTGTCTTGGGTTAGGCTGTGGAGTTGGCAATAGTTATCTTGGATGTAAGTTGGATGCAAACACCGTGACTTGAGTTCAGCCTTCATCTTCTCCCAAGTTCTGATTTTGCTTTTTCTACTCCTTAATCTTTTAACACATAGGTTCGCCCCCACAAGGAGGCATACTTTCTAACCTAAGAGAAACGAACTTAACCTTCTTATCTTCAGAAAGATCGTTATACTCAAAGATACGGTTAACCATGTGTAACCATTCAAGGATCTCATCTTGGTCAAGTTTACCTTCGAATTTAGGGATCTCAACCCTAAAGTCATTAGAATTTATGGGCTGCCTTCATTCCCTTATTTCCTTTCTAGATGCTTCTCCCCCACTTGAAGAACTGAAAGGATTTCTTACTGCCTCATCTTCTTCACTGTGGGTAGAATTGGTTGGGCTCGCATACATTTTCTGCCTTTTCTTTATGACATCACCAATTTGCTTTTTTAGGTGCTCATTTTAAGCTTTGAGCTTTGGAGCACGTTGGGCATCGCCATTGATATTCCTTTTCAATATCTCATTTTGAGTTGAAAGAGATTGATAATTTTTTGTGATTGCCTCAAACTTTTCATCCAAGCTCGTACTTGAACTCATCTTGTAACCGTGTATGTGTTTGGGCTGATTTATGGAATGTTTTTGAGGAATGTGTTTGGATCGCTTTGGGCCATGTGGAGGTATGTTTTAGCTAAGATCAAAGTTGCTTTGATACTAAATATGATGTAACTATGGAGGGGAATTTAACAAACACTCAAATCTGATTTCAAAAGCAAAGAAAACAAGCCGAAATCATAAGAGACTTTAAGTCAAATCCCCGAGAAAGTGAGGGATAAATGTGAACTAAACTCTTACTTGGATATGGATATCACCACCAAGCTTCAATCTAGGGCCTTTAAGCTTGATTAGGATACAGATATCACCACCTAATGAAGACTTAAGACAAACTTGATCACCACCTAATCCGGCCCAGACTAGGATAAGCAAGCAAGAATTTAAGACACGAATGGGAGTGATGTTCTTAGTTCACTTTCAATTTCAAAGATAATAAGCTAAGTACAAAATAAAGTCCCTAGGACCCTTATACAAACGTCCATAGGTTGCCTCAGAGGTTCCTTCAATGTTAGGAAACCTATAACCTAACTTAACCTGGCCTAATCTAGCTTAGTCAAACCGGTTTTAACTAGACATGATTTAATCAAGCCAATTATAAGTTTATGCAACAACATAAGCTATATTACAAATATTACAATCAACGTAAGTAGGCAAGTAAGTAAGCAAACAACTCCTAAACCATAGGAGACAGAAAATGGCTGCAGAATTGTGCACTTTATGGCTGGCCAATCCATGAGCTTTGCCTTTCTTTCCCTTGCTTCCATTGGTTCATCACTTGGTTGTCCCATGATTATGTCCAAGGCTCACTTAACTACAAAATCATTCCACCAGGGAAGGATTAGACACCTAGAATGGCATAAACCACCAAATGTGCAAATTGGGTGCAACCTGGCAAATTCATGTTGAATGCAGGCTTGGCTTGGATGCCACATATGCTATGCAAAACATGGGCATGATTTGGATTTCCACAAACGGTTGGAAAGCCCTAGATGTATCCTAATGCCTCTAAGTTGAATCACACATTTATGACTTCATTTGATTATGCAAAACCTCTGAAAGCTCAGACTGCTCTAAACCAGGTTCTAGCCTGTACTGTTTGCAAAAACGATCGGGTTCTTCAATATTCACCAAATTTAACTTGATGTTCTTTCTTAGCATAGATGGCTAACATCTTGGGGAATCAAAATACTCAAAAATATCAAACATAAACCTCAGAGAGGCCTAAGTAATTCAAACGACAATACCGGGTTAAAACTATCCCAAATCGACACCCTACACGGTTTAAACTTTGAGACTGTTTTAGGAGGGCAAATGAAGTCCTAATGACTTGGAACTTTATTCTAAATCTAAGTTCCTAAACTTCAAACGCATGGCAAAATACCAAACTTAGGTCTCATGAAAGTCGAAGTAATAAAGGCCACAAAACCAAGCTTGTATTCTAAGTTAAACCCGGATCCTACTGTTAATGTGCTCCTAGTAAAAATGTGAGTTTTCCCTTGGTTTGGCATGTTGAAACCTGATTACCTAAACTAACCCCTCAGTCCAAATTGAGGTTCATAGGTAGACCTCCATCATTCTCCCCTTGTCGAGAAAGATTTGACCTCAAATCGTTTGGGTAATCATCTCCCACATGTTGTTTCAATTTTGGATGAAATAAAACCAACCCCTCAAATAAGCCTTCTTTGGGCTGAAAGGCTTCATACTCATCCTGAATAGTAAAGATCCATTCTTTTTTAATCTTAACGGGGTTTGGAGTAACAGTCCCTGCTAAGTAAGAAAATGGGCTTAAAGGCTGATGATTCTTTTGTAGTTGGTTTTCATAGAGTTTAAAAGGGGAAAAAGGTGCTAAGGTGTTCTCCTTTTCTCCACTTAGGATCAATGAACATACCTTGATGTTCTTACTTTGTTCGTCCTCATCTGCTTGAAAACCACTCGAAACCTTCTTCAAAAGAAGCATTTCCCCTTCATCAGCTTTCACGTTAACTTCTTCTGGAGTTTCCTCTTGATTGTCCTCATTCTCTTCCTCCTCTACTGCTTCTCATTTAGCCAAAGTAACAAACCTACGGCTGGTGCAATTTGAAGTTAAATGTCCTAATCCTTGGCACTTAAAACATCTTTGGATGCCCTTAGGAGTGGATTTAGGCCTACATTGTGGAGGTTGGCTATTTTGTAGTGCTGGGGTTCTTTATGGAGCGGAACGAAGGGGTGTCATGGGTTAAGGGAGAAAAATGGGGCTCCCCTTGCTAAATGGTTCATTCTCAGGTGGGGGCTCTTTATCGGGTGGAAGGAAGGGGTCCCGTAGGTTGAGGGAGAATAAGGAGCTCCCCTTGTTAAGTAGTTCGTACCGTGGTGGGGGCTTCAAAACTCATGCTTAAAGGGCCTTAATTTTCTCTATTGCTCAACCTTGTGAGCAAGGACACAAACTTCATCAAAAGCAGTATATGACTGTAATTCCACCACATTAGCATACTTAGGTTTAAGGCCTCTTAAGCACCCAACTATGGATGGTTTGCCCTTTTAATTCTTGAATATCACACTTAATCAAGAGTTTCTCAAACTCCCCTGTGCATTCTTTAACATTAAGGCTGCCTTCGATTAAGTTCTAGAGTTAGGAATAGTTATATCAGATGTAAGTTGGAGGCAAACACAATGACTTCAGTTCAGCTTTCATCTTCACCCAAGTTCCGATTTTGTTTTTTTCTACTCCTTACTCTTTTAGCACATAAGTTCGTCCACCATACGGAGGTGCACTTTCTGAGCCTAAGAGTAACTAACTTAACCTTCTTATCCTTAGAAACTTCCTTATACTCAAAAATATGCTCAACTATGTGTAACCATTCAAGGATCTCATCTGGGTCAAGTTTACCTTCGAATTTAGGGATTTTAACCCTAAAGTCATTAGAGTTTGCGGGCTGCCGTCGTTCTCTTCCTTCTCTTCTAGATGCTTCTCCCTCACTTGAGGAACTTAAGGGATTGCTTACTGCCTCATGTTCTTCACCGTGGGTAGAATCGGTGGGGCTAGCATGCATTTTCTGTCTTTGCTTCATGACGTCACCAAGCTACTTCTTCAAGTACTCTTTTTGAGCTTTGAGTTCTTGATCAAGTTGAGCATCGTCATTAATTTTCCTCATCAATGTCCCATTTTGAGCTGAGAGAGATTGATAATTTTTCAGGATTGCCTCAAATGTTTCATCCAAGCCCGTACTTGAACTCATCTTGCAACCGTACATGTGCTTAGGCTGATTCGTGGAATGTTTTTAAGAAATGTGTTTGGACGGCATTGGGGCATATGGGGGTAGGTTTTAGGCCAAGATGAAACTTGCTCTGGTACCAAATATGATATAACTATACAGCGGAATTCAACAAACACTCAAATCTTATTTCAAAAGCAAAGAAAACAAGCTGAAATCATAAGAGAGTTTAAGTTGAATCCGAGAGAAAGTGAGGGATAAATGTAAACTAAACTCCTACTTGGATACAGATGTACCACTGAGCTTGAGTTTAGGGATGTTAAGCTTAATTAGGATCCAAATATCATCAGCTAATCAAGACTTAAGACTCACTTAATTACCACCTAATCTGGCCTAGACTAGGATAAGTAAGTACGAATTTCAGACACGAATGGGGGCAATGCCCTCAATTCACTTTCAATTTCAAAGATAATAAGTTGAGCACAAAATGAAGTCCCTAGGACCCTTATACAAACGTCCATAGGTTGCTAAGTGGTTCCTTCAATGTCATGGAACCTCTAACCTAACTTGATATGCCCTAATCTAGCTTAGTCGAACTAGGTTTAACTAAGCATGATTTAATCAAGCTAATTACAACTTTATGCACAAAAATAAGCTAAATTACATTGATTACAATCAACCTAAGTAAGCAAGTAAGTAAGCAAGTAAGTAAGCAAACCGCTCCTAACAGTGGGAGATAGAAAACGGCTGGTCAATTGTGCACTTTGTGGCCGGCTATTCCATGAGCTCTGCCTTTCTTTCCCTTGCTTCCATTAGTTATTCATTATGTTGTCCCATGATCATGTCCAGTGCTAATTTAACTACCAAAATGTGCCACTAGGGATGCATTGGACACCTAGAATGACATTAGCCACCAAATGCACCAATTATGTGCAACCGAGCAGATTCAGGCGGAATGTAGGCTTGGTTTGGATGCCAAATATCCCATGCAAAACGTGGGCATGATTTTGATGGTCTAAAACCTTAGAAAGCTCAGATTGGTCAAAACCAGGTTCAAACCTACACTGTTTGTAAAAATGATTGGGTTCTTCAATATTCACCTAATTTGACTTGAATTTGTTGCTTGGAATATATAGCTAACATCTTGCAGAAACATAATATGTAAAAATATCAGAATTTGACCTTAGAGAGGCCTAAGTAATTCAAAAGACAACACTAGGTTAAAACTATCCCAAACCTACGACCTAGACAGTTTGAACTTTAAGACAATTTTGGATCAGAAAATGAAGTCCCAATTGCTTGGAACTTGCTTTATTGGAAAGCTGACTTATGAGCTTCAAACACATGGCGAAATACTAAACTGAAATCTCATGGAAGGCAAAGTAATGAAAGTCACAAAACCAGGCTTGTATTCTGATTTGAACGCAGAACCTACTGTTAATGTGTTCCTAGTAAAGATGTGGGGTTTTTGGTGGTTTGGGATGTTAAAACCTTATTATCTTGACTAACCCCTTAGTCCAAATTAAGGTTCATGGATAGATCTCCATCACTCTCCCCGTGTTGAGAAAGATTTGACCTCAAATCATTTGGCTAATCATCCCCTGCATGTGGTTTCAATTCTGGCTGAAATAAAATTAACTCCTCAAAAAGTCTTCTTTGATCTGAAAGGCTTCATACTTGTCCTGAATAGTAAGGATCCATCTTTTTTTAATCTTAAAGGGGTTTGGAGTAATGGTCGTTGATAAGTAAGAAAAGGGCTTAAACGCTGATGGTTCTTTTGTGGTTGGTTTTCATGGAGTTTAGAAGGGGAAAAGGGTGCTAAGGTGTTCTCCTTTTCTCCACCTAGGATCAATGAATATACCTTAATGTTCTTGCTTTGTTCATCCTCATCCGCTTGAAAACCACTCGAAACCTTCTCGAAAGGAAGCATTTCTGCTTCATCAGCTTCCACCTCAACGTCTTCTAGAGTTTCCTTTTGATTCTCCTCATTCTCTTCATCCTTTACTGCTTTCCATTCGGCCAAGGTAACAAACCTACGGTTGGTGCATTCCGAAGCTAAGCATCTAAATTCTTGGCACTTATAACATCTTTGGATGCCCTTAGGAATGGATTTAGGACTACTTTGTGGAGCTAGGCTGTTTTGTGGTGCTGGAGTTCTTTATGGGGTGGAACGAAGGGGTGCCGTGGGTTTAGGGAGAAAAATAGGGTTCCCCTTGCTAAATAGTTCGTTCTCAGGTGGGGGCTCTAGAAACTCATTGAAGAATGAACTAGAATGGGCCAGATGTAGCTTGCTTGAGTTTTGTTGCAAATTTCCCTTGTGCATAAGATATGACTTGCTTTAAAGGCTAAGCCAACCACCAAGGCTAAGGATCCACCAAGAATTTCTTAAAGGCTAGGCCACCCAAAATTCTCTAAAGGATCCACTCAAAACTCACCACCTCTATAAAAGGATAAAGAGAACTCAAGAAATTTTTTTTTCTTTTTTGAGAGAGAAAGCTTTGAGCTATTTCATATGATTCAAACATGATTCATACAACTTAAGGGCCTTCCATATATTTGAGAGCCTTTAACAAGTTGAAATAAAGAAAAAAAAAAAAAGAGGCCACACAAATATCCATAAATCATAGGGGGAAACAAATAGCAATGTGAGTATAAAAGGTGACAGTGATATGCTGCCCTGTCGCTTTCAATGCACAACCTCCAACTTCCAACAGCTATAACTTCTGCCATACTTTTCCAAATTGGCTCAAATAGGTGTTGTTAGAGCTTAGAAAGCCTATTTTTAGATGGCTCAAGTGGGAATGCATTTGGAGCTACCGTTTGGAAGTTACAGGTCAAACTCTCCAAGTGGTCTAGCCTTGATCAAAATCTGCGACTTAAAGGAAATGACTTCATTTGACTTATATCTCAAGGACTTAACCTAGCACTCTTCTTATGCCTTTTAGCTAACATAAAAAGGTTCCCAAAAAATGAGTTTGCAGCATATTAAACCCTTACTAAGCTTGAATAATGAAGCCTATAAGACCAGGTTAAAACTGTCCACGGGTGTATGCCTTGCAGTTTGGACTTTTCTTATTCTTTCCATTAGTTTAACTTTATTTTGATGGATAAACCCTTTGAAAGGCCTCTTGACCTTCCCAAAATAGGAGAATAACACATCCTTAAGGCTCAGGATGAGGTTGGAATTGAAGCTCCAAATTAGTACATGGACCCAGTCCTCTTTGTTGTAGCTTGTGAACACTAAGAAGGACTTATGAGCTCTCTTGGACTTGTGCAGGCATGACATTTGCTTCATCCTTCCCTTCTTGAATGTGATTTTCCCTCAAATCATCACCATCTTCTTCATCCTCAAGATAGGGTCTGAGATGACCCGCATTGAATGTAGATGACACACCCATGTCCCCGGGTGGCTCTAACTTGTAAGCATTATCATTTACCCTTTCAAAGACCTTAAGAGGACCATCACTCCTTGGCATGATTTTGTTCTTTCTTCTAGAGGGGAACCTCTCCTTTCTCAAGTGTATCCACACCAAGTCCCCGGGCTTGAAGGTAATGGCTTTGCGGTACTTATTGGCTCTAGCTTTATACTTCTCATTTCTTTTCTCAATCTTAGCCCGAAATGATTGGTGAAGCTTCTTTATCTCCTTGGCTCTCTTCTCGACTTTATAGCTCGCCCTAGACTCAAGTAGAAGTGGTATGAGTTCTAGGGGAGTTAGAGGGTTGATTCCATAGCAAGACTCAAAGGGAGAGTGGGAAGTAGCAAAGCTATGAGTTCAATTGTATGCAAACTCAACATGGGGAAGCTTGAGATCCCACTCCTTGATGCTCTTACTCACCAAGCTCCAAAGTAAATTAACAAGGGTCTTGTTCGTTACCTCGATTTGGCCATCGGTTTGGGGATGGTGTGAGGTACTATACAAGAGCTTAGTGCCAAGGAGCCTCTATAAACGTCTCCAAAAATGACTAAGAAACTTTGTATCTTGATTGGATACAATGCTCTTAGGAATGCCGTGTAGCTCAACAACTTCCTTAAAGTAAAGATAGGCTACGCGAGATGCATCATCAATCTTCTCACAAGGAATGAAGTGACCCATCTTTGAGAAATGGTCCACCACCACTATGATAGCATCTTTGCCCTGTTGTGTCCTAGGGACAGCAACTATAAAATCCATACTCACATCCTCTTAAGGACCATTGGAACGGGCAATGGAGTGTATAACCATTGGTGGAATTGACTGTTGGCCCTTTGACAGAGAGAACACTTAGAAATCACCTCATAGACATCATCACCCATCCTTGGCCAATAAAAGTGTTCTTTGAACATATCAATAGTCTTATTGATCCCAAAATGACCTGCTAGACCTCCTCCATGAACCTCCTTGTCAAGAAGCTTTCGGATTGGACCCTTTGGAATCCATAACTTGTTTCCGTTGAATAAGAAGCCCTCTTAGAGAATGTAGGGGCTTTGCTTATGGCCTTCTTGCTCATGGAGATAGTGCTTGAAGTCCTCATCTTCTTGGTAGAGCTCACGGATGAATTGGAAGCCTAGAACTCTTGCTTCCATCATGGCCAAGAGAGAATGCTGCCTTGGTAGTGCATTCGCCATAACATTAGTGCCCCCCGTCTTATGCTTTCCCATAAAGGAGAAGCTTTGCAAGAACTCAGCCCATTTAGCATGTCCTGGATTGAGCTTATGTTGGCCATTCAAGTACTTTAAGGCCTCATGGTCCAAATGAAGGACAAATTGTTTCGGCCTTGAGTAAAAAGACTAATGATCAAGAGCTCTCACCAATGCATAGAATTTCTTATCATATGTTAAGTAGTTCTTCCTTGAGCCATTGAGTTTCTCACTAAAATAGGCAATGGGGCATTGATCTTGCATAAGGACAGCCCCTATACCCACTCCGCTTGCATCACAATCAACCCCAAAGAGTTTACCAAAGTCGGGAAGGGCTAGCACCGGGGCCTCACCTAGCTTAGACTTGAGTTTCTCAAAGGCACCATGGGCTGTCTTGGTTTGCTCAAATGAGCCTTTCTTCATGCATTCGGTGATGGGACCCGTAAGGGTGCTAAACCACTTGATGAATCTCATATAAAAAGTTACCAAGCCAAGGAAACTCTTAACTTTGGTGATGGTGGTTGGAGTTGGCCATGACTTTATAGCTTCCACTTTGCCTTGGTCTATGAAGATTCCATCCTTAGAAACAACATACCCCAAAAAAGTGACTTAGGGTGAAAAGAACTCACACTTCTTTAACTTGCCAAAGAGCCTCTGAGCTCCTAGAACCTTCAATACTTCTTTCACGTGATATAGGTGATCTTCTTGACTCTTGAATAAACTAGGATATCATCAAAATAGACCACCACAAATCTCTTAAGGAAAGGCCTTAAGACTTCATTCATCAATCTTATAAATGTGCTAGGAGCATTAGAGAGGACAAAATGCATCACTAACCACTCATAAAGTCCTCCCTTTGTCTTGAATGTTGTTTTTCTTTCATCACCTTCCCTCATATGGATTTGGTGATAGCCACTCCTTAAATCAATTTTGGAGAAGAGAGAGGAGCCATGGAGCTCATCAAGGATGTCATCAAGCCTACGTATGGGATACCTATACATGATAGTAATGAGGTTTATAACTCTACTATCCATACACATGGGGTATGAACCACGCTTCTTAGGCACTAACAAGCTAGGAATGAGCAAGCACTCACGCTCTCTCTTACATAACCTCTAGCCAACAATTCAACAACTTGTCGTTGAAGCTCTTTGGTCTCTTGAGGGTTATATCTATAGGCCGCTTTGTTAGAAACTGGGGAACTGGGAATGAGGTCAATTTGGTGCGCAATGCTAAGGATTGGTACGAAGTCGGGGGTAAATCTTGTGGAAAGACATGTTGATATTGTGAAATGGAGGGGCAGATTATACGGTACAAGGGATTCACTTCCTCACTTTTATTGCTTTCAAGTATGAGTAAAGCTAAAACTTGCTTACCCTTACTTAAAGCTCTCTCAACCCGTGTTTTGCTCAACATGAGAAGGTCTCTCTTTTTCTCACTTCCCACCCCGTGCTTAATTTTGTGGACTTAGATAAGAGGTAATGGGTTTAGAACAATCTTTTCCTTATCAATAATCAAAGAATATGTGTTATTAAAACCATCATGCACAACATGCCTATCAAATTGCTAAGGTTGACCCAAAAGAATATGATAAGGACTCATAAGAACCACATCACAAAGGACATTATCTCTATACTTCTTTCTAATTGAAGAGGAGATAAGGGCTTGTTTGGTTACCTTAATGTCAACGCCATCATTGAGCCACTTCAAAGAATATGGCTTAGGGTGAGGTATAGTAGGAATGCCAAGGTTCACAATAAGAATAGTGGAGGCCACATTGTGTAACTCCTTCCATCAATGATCAAATTGCACACCTTGTCTTGGATGGTACACCGAGAGTGAAAGATCATTTCCCTTTGAGCCTTGTCATAAGGAGTGTCTTGGGTATGTAATAACCTCCTTAAGACAAGTAGTTCACCTTCATCGGCGTCAAGTAAGGTCTCTTCCTCTATGTCATCTGATTCAACTCCATGAGTTTCTTCTTAAGCCTCCATCAATAAAGCATCAACTTCTTCTACTTCTTGCATAGTCGAGATCCTTTGGTTTGGCAATCATATTGGAAATGACCATAACCTTGACACTGAAAGCACTTCTTCCCCTCAAGCTTCTTAGGTAATTCTTTTGGGGAAGGAAGAGCCATGGTTTTACCCTTGTTAACCCATGGGTTTAGGATGAGAGAAGGGTTTCAAAGGGGGTTTTTAACTCATTTGATCCTTGGAGAAAGGCCTAGTGAAAACCTTCTTTTCCTTTCTTTGTTTTTCAACATTGAGAGCTAGTTTGAAAACATCATCCAAGGTGAAGTAAGTTTGGAGTTCCACCTTTCTATCAATAAGGGGGTTTAGCCAAAAACTTGTACGATAAATTTGAGTGTAAAACAGAAGTCGCAAGCATACA
This sequence comes from Carnegiea gigantea, assembly GCA_029747015.1. NCBI lineage: Eukaryota > Viridiplantae > Streptophyta > Magnoliopsida > Caryophyllales > Cactaceae > Carnegiea > Carnegiea gigantea. The sequence goes on from JAKOGI010000065.1 coordinate 894,347, forward strand.
GCTCTCACTATAGTATTTGATGGCCGTTTCCTCAGGGAAAATGGACAAGATTATGGTTAAAAAAGGGTGGATTAACTAATTAATCTAATGTTAACAAAACTAAACCAAATTAAATCATTCAAAGAGAACTAGTACCCTAGTTCAATTGAGCATTCGACTATGCATTCAACTAAGCATTCAACTAAACATAATCGTACTACGGAGTCTAATACATTCAATACCATTCACCTAAACATAGGGTAGATCAAAATGAACTTACTAGCTCAACCAACATTCTATCGAAACTAAAACCTAAAGTCTGAAAACTGAAATTAAACAGAGCTAAAATGTGAACTAAAACCATGAGAAATTAACTCACTAATTAACTAATTAATCTTAATGTGAACTAACACAGGGAGGGGGGAATTCAGCAGTGAGACTCAAATTAAACAGAGACTGAAACAGGGAAGGGAACACCATCAACATTCATCCATTATCATCAACAATTAAATAACTCGAGCAAGCAACAATAAACCATTCAATCATCATCATCGCCATCAAACTACCAAAACCTGAGGCAACCGGAACCCATTTACTAACCTAGGCATACACTCGTAAGCAACCATGGGCGAAGGGGTAATTTGCAACGAATTGAACTCCAACTTGGAAATGTTTCAAAGCAAAATGTGGAATTCTACCAAACAAGGAGGCATCCCAGCTTCAGCTACTCACGAACCCAGAAACACAATACCATGTTCATCGAGATGAAAACAGGCGAGGGGGGTTGTGACCAAAATTCAACAAAACCAACATCTAATTCTTATAAAAACGAACTAAATTCATGAATCACAACAAGGAAACATAAAAACAAAGCTAAAGAATGGGTTTGAAATCGAAATCGCTGAAATGAAAATAACCCTGAGTCTCTAATTACTGAAATTACAACCAAAATAGCCTCAAATTAAACAAAAACTTCAACCTAAACCTAAAATAAAACAGAATTAAAACCTAATTACCACCGAAATGCACTGTAGCCTCCTTTTATGCTTGAACTCGATCGATTCTCAGCCTTTAATCTCACCCAGATGTAGATGGTGGAGATGAGGTGGTGATGTGGGTGTGTTGGCACTATCTAGAGTATGGATGACGATGTGCTAGAGCTATCGAAGAGAGAGAGGGGGAGATGAGGAAGGTGATAATGATGATGATGCTCTGGTGAGGATGAAGAAGAAGGAGTTTCGAGAGTCTGGGTTTCATGGAAGCCCGAGAGGAGAGAGAAGGTGATGAAGAGAGAGAGAATGAGAGTTAAGGGGGGTTAATAGATGTCATGTAATTGTTTTATTTTCAACTTAATTTCCCTTTTTTTCTGCTGGGTTATAAAAGCAACAGGCTAAGGATTTTTAAGTTGGGTTTGAGTAATATGGCCCACTGCTTTATTTTCGGTATTTGTTCATCATTTTTCCATATGTCATCCAAAATATTTAAAACCTACAAAACAAAATAAAATCAAATAAAAACCTAAAAATAACGATTATAACGAGTATAAATCGGGTATTAAAGTATTGTAAAAATAACACATTTTTGGTGCGAACAAGCCCATTAAGAAACTGAGCCATGGTTTACTCTTGGGGTTCATATATACCTCCCCTCAAGAGGAGTTGCTCAAATTCCCTTATGTACTCACCCACACTTATGTTGCTTTGTTTGAGTGAGAAGAGTCAGTTCTAGATGTCTTTCTTGTACCTTTCAAGAAGGAGGCTCTTGTTCATAAGAGTTTTAAGTTTCTCCTATGAGTTGATCTTCCTCTTGCCATCTCTAACCCTTTGCTTCTTGAGGTTCTTAAACCATAAGGAGGCATATCTTGTGAGTTGAGGCTAGCCACCTTGAAGCTCCTCTCATCATTATATGCCTTGGCTTCAAAGATACAGTCTAAGGCTTGGACCCACTCAAGATACTCATCGGGGTTCAAGTTGCCATTAAACTCCAGGGGTTCTACCTTTATGTCCCCAAACGCATCCATAGGAGGTTTCCTATCTCCCCTTCTTATATTGCTTCCCATACTTGGGTCACTAAAATAGCCATTTTCACCCCCATGATTATTCGGCTCTTAAGCTCTTTGGCCTCCTTGGAGGGCCGTAAATTAGGTAGACATTTGCACAAGTTGTCAAATAATTTGTCTCACACTTCGTTGCAGAGCTAGAATGGCATTATCTTGTCTCATGATGTGAGCTTGTTCCAAGCTCATACCTCTTGGCACCCTTGTTGGTTTGGGGGAGTCCGTGGAGGGGCTTTCTTCATTAGTCATGGTTGGAATTAGAAAGGAGATGGAAAGAGGTTAATGGCTTGAAAGGAAAGGGGAACGGTCATGCTTAGGGGCACGGGATGGCTGTGCCAAGTTTCTGGCACTAGGGACTGGGGCCACAGCTGTGCCTAGGGGCACAGGGTGGCCGCGCTAACGTGCTGTCCAAATTTTCACGGCTTTGTGGTTGGAAGCTTTTTGAGGGGTTTTGGTTGGGGATTGTATTTGGGCTATTTTAAGGGGTTCTTGAGGAGCAAAAGAGGGATTTTTATGGGGAAATCAAATGTGGATTAAGAGTTTAAGGATCTAAAAAGTGTTTGGTCATAGTTGTTTTGAGAGTGGAAATTGGGATTGATCAAGCTAAAGAGAAGTGGCAAATTCACCACGGTTTCCTCAATAGGAGTGAAAGAAAAGCTTAATAGGAATGAAGCTAAAGTAAGGAAAAATGGTATGAACTCAAGAGCACTAACCTGGATTTTCTCTAATGCCAAATGAAGCATGAATTAGAATGGGTCGGATGTAGCTTGCTTGAGTTTAGTTGTAAATTTTCCTTGTGCATAAGTTATGACGTGGTTTAAAGGCTAAGCCAACCACTAAGACTAAGGATCCACCAAAAATTTCATAAAGGCTAGGCCACCTATAATTCTCTAAAGGATCCACTCAAGACTCACCACCTTTGTAAAAGGATAAAGAGAACTCAAGATTTTTTTTTTTTTTTTTTGATAGAAAGCTTTGAGGTATTTCATATGATTCAAATTTGATTATACAACTTGAGGGCCTCCCTTATATTTGAGAGCCTTTAACAAATTGAAATAAAGAAAAGAAAAAGGCCACACAAACATCCATAAAGCACAGGGGGAAACAAAAAGCAATGCAAGTACAAAAGGTGACAGTGACATGCTGCCCTGTCGCTTAAAGTGCACAACCTCCAACTTCCAACAGCTATAACATCTGCCATACTTTCCCATATCAGGTCAAATAGGTGTTGTTAGAGCTTTGATAGTTTATTTTCAAATGGCTCAAGTTGGAATGCATTTGGAGGTACCATTTGGAAGTTATAGCTCAAACTCTCCAAGTGGTCCAATCTGGATCACAATGTGTAGCTTATTGGAAATGACTTCATTTGACTTATCTCCCAAGGACTTAACCTAGCACCCTTTTTATGCCCTTTTAGCTAACATAAAAATGTTCCCAAGAAGTCGGTTTGCAGCATATTAATCCCATCTTAGGCTTGAATAAGCAAGCTCACAAAACTGGGTTAAAATTATCCATGGGGGTACGCCTTACTTTATGGACCTCCCCAAAATAGGAGAATAACACATCCTAAAGGTTTAGGATGAGGTTGGAATTGAAGCTCCAAATCAGTACATGGACCAAGTCCCCTTTGTTGCAGCTTGTGGGCACTAAGAACGGTTTGTGAGCTCTCTTGGACTTGTGTAGGCATGACATTTGCTTCACTCATGGTTAAAGGGCCTTAATTTTCTTCATTCCTTAGCCTTGTGGGTAAGGACACAAACTTCATCAAAAGTAGTATATGACTGTAATTCCACCACATTAGCGCACTTACGTTCAAGGCCTCCTAAGCACCAAACTATGGTTTGCACTTCTAGTTCTTGAATATCACACTTGATCAAGAGTTTCTCAAACTCTAGCGTGCATTCTTCAACATTAAGGCTACCTTGGGTTAGGATGTGGAGTTGAGAATAGTTATCTTGGATGTAAGTTAGAGGTAAAAACTGCGACCTGAGTTTAGCCCTTGTCTTCTCCCAAGTTCTGTTTTTGTTTTCTCAACTCCTTACGCTTTTGCCACATAAGTTCGTCCACCATAAGAAGGGGTACTTTCTCAGCCTAATGGCAACCAACTTAACATTCTTATTTTCAAAAACTTCTTTATACTCAAAGATACGCTCAACTGTGCATAACCATCCAAGAAACTCATCTAGGTCAAGTTTACTGCCGAATTAAAGGATTTCAACTCTAAGGTCATTAGAGTTTGTGGGCTGCCTTCGTTCCCTTCTTTCCCTTCTAGATGCTTCTCCCTCACTTGAAGAACTGAATGGATTGCTTGTTGCCTTATCTTCTTCACTGTGGGTAGAACCAGTGGGGCTAGCATGCATTTTCTGTCTTTACTTCATGATGTCACCAAGGTGCTTTTTGAAGTACTCATTTTGCACTTTGAGTTCTTGATCACGTTGAGCATCATCATTGATTTTCCCTTACCAACATCTCATCTGAAGCTGGGAGAGATTGATAATTTTTCATGATTGCCTCAAACTTTTCATCCAAGCTCGTACTTGAACTCATCTTGTAATCGTGTATGTGTTTAGGCTGATTTGTGGAATGTTCTTGAAGAATGTGTTTGGATGCCTTTGGGCCATATGGGGGTAGGTTTCAGGCTAAGATGAAACTTACTCTAATATTAAGTATGATGTAACGATGGAGTGGAATTTAATAAACACTCAATTCTAATTTCAAAAGCCAAGAAAACAAGCTGAAATCATCAGAGAGTTTAAGTTCAATTTAAGAAAAAGTGAGGGATAAATGTAAACTAGACTCGTACTTAGATACAGATATCACCACCAAGCTTGAGTTTAGGGCCCTTAAGCTTAATTAAGATACAGATATCACCATCTAATTAAGTCTTACCAATGCTCTCGATACACTTTTAGTTTCAAAGATAATAAGCTAAGTATAGAATGAAGTCCCTCAGACCCTTTTAGAAAGGTCCATAGGTTGCCTAAGACGCTCCTTCAATGTTAGGAAACCTCTAACATAACTTAATTTGGCCTAATCTAGCTCAGTCAAACCTATTTTAACTAAATGCAATTTAATCAAGCTAATTACAACTTTATGCACCAAAATAACCTAGATTACATTGATTACAATCAACCTAAGTAAGCAAACAACTCCTAACATGCGGGAGAAAGAAAATGGCTGTTGAAGTGTGCACTTTGTGGCTGGCCAATCCGTGAACTTTGCCTTTCTTTCCCTTGCTTCCATTGGTTCTTCATTTGGCTATCCCATGATTGTGTCCAAGGCTCCTTTAACTACCAAATCATGCTTCTGGGGAAGGATTGGATGCCTAGTATGACATCAACCACCAAAAACACCAATTAAGTGCAACCGGGCAGATTCGGGCTGAATGCAGGCTTAGTTTGGATGCCACATATCCTATGGAACATGTAGGCATGATTTCGATTGCCACATATGGTTGGAAAGCTCTGGATGTCTCCTAACTCCTCTAAGTGGAATCACACAGACTTTATTTAGAGGTCTAAAACTTCAGAAAACTCTGACCGGACTAAACCATGTTCCAGCCTGTACTGTTTGCCAAAATGATCGAGTTCTTCAACATTAACCTAATTTAACTTGAATTTCTTACTTTGAGTAGATATCTAACATCTTGGGGAATCAAAATATGCAAAAATATAAAATTAAACCTCAAAAAGGCCAAAGTAATTCAAAGGACAATGCCGGGTTGAAACTGTCCCAAACCGGCAGCCTGGACAGTTTGCACTTTCAGACTGTTTTGGGTTGGCAAATGAAGTCCTAATGACTTGGAACTTGCTTGATTGGAAAGCTGACTTCTTGAAATTGAAACTCATGGTAAAATACTTAACTTAAGTCTCATAGAAGTTGAAGTAATAAGTGTTACAAAATCGGGCTTGTATTCTCATTTGAACCTGGAATCTATTGTTAATGTGTTCCGAGCAAGAATGTGGGTTTTTCTTTGGTTTGGGATGTTAAAACCGGATCACCTTAAGTAACCCTTCTGAGGTAGATCTTCATCATTCTCGCCTTATTGAGAAAGATTTGACCTCAAATCGTTTGGGTAATCATCTCCCATATGTGGTTTCAATTCTGGCTGAAATAAAATCAACCCCTCAAACAAGCCTACTCTGATCTAAAAGGCTTCATACTCATCCTGAACAGTAAGGCTCCATTTTTTTTTTTATCTTAAATTTAGAGTAATGGCCCCCGATAAGTAAGAAAAGGGCTCAAAGGCTGATGGTTCTTTCATGGTTGGTTTTTATGCAGTTTAAAAAAGGAAAATAGTGCTAAGATATTCTCCTTTTCTCTACTTAGGATCAATGAACATACAATGTTCTTGCTTTGTACCTCCTTATTAGCTTGAAAACGACTCGAAACCTTCTGTAAAAGAAGTATTTCTACTTCATCAGCTTTCACCTCAACTTCTTCTAGAGTTTCCACATGATTATCGTCATTCTCTTCCTCCTTTGCTGCGTCCCAATTGGCCAAAGTAGCAATCCTACGGTTGGTGCAATCCGAAGGTGAGTGTCTACATCCTTAGCACGTACGACATCTTTGGATGCCCTTAGGAATGGATTTAGGACTACTTTATGGAGGTAGGATATTTTCTGGTGCTGGGGTTCTTTGTGGGGTGGAAGGAAAGGGTGCCGTGGGTTTACAGAGAAAAATAGGGCTGCCCTTGTTAAATGGCTCATTCTGAGGTGGGGGTTTTGCAAACTCATGCTTAAAGGGCCTTGATTTTATGTGTTCTTAACCTTATGAGCATGGACACAAACTTCATCAAAACTAGTATATGACTGTAATCCCACCACATTAGCATACTTAGGTTCAAGGCCTCCGAAGTACCTAACTATGGTTCGCTCTTCTAGTTCTTGAATATCACACTTAATCAAGAGTTTCTTAAACTCTCGTGTGTATTCTACGACATTGAGCCTACCTTGGGTTAGGTTGTGGAGTTAGGAATAGTTATCATGAACGTAAGTTGGAGGCAAAAACCATGACTTGAGTTTAGCCTTCATCTTCTCCCAAGCTCTGATTTTGTTTTTTCTACTTCTAAAGCTTTTAGCACATAAGTTCATCCACCACAAGGAGGGTTACTTTTTAAGCCTCTAAGGGCAACCAACTTAACCTTCTTATCTTCAGAAACTTCCTCATACTCAGAGATACGCTCAACCGTATGTAACCATTCAAGTAACTCATCTGGGTTAATTTTACCTTCGAATTCAAGGATTTCAACTCTAAAGTCATTAGAGTTTGTAGGCTGCCTATGTTCTCTTCTTTCCCTTCTAGATGCTTCTCCCCTACTTGAAGAACTCAAAGGATTGCTTACTGCCTCATCCTCTTTATCGTGGGCAAAACCGGTGGGGCTAGCATGAATTTTTGCCTTTGCTTTATGACATACCATGGTGCTTTTTGAAGTACTCATTTTGAGCTTTGAGTTCTCGATCACGGTGAGCATTGTCATTGATTTTCCTTATCAACATCTCATTTTGAGCTCAGAGAGATTGATAATTTTTCATGATTGCCTCAAACATTTCACCCAAGCTCGTACTTAAACTCATCTTATAACCATGTATGTGTTTAGGTTGATTTATGGAATGTTTTGAGGAATGTGTTTGGATGGCTTCAGGGTATGTGGGGGAGGTTTCAGGCCGAGATGAAACTTACTCTGATACCAAATATGATGTAACTATTGAGTGAAATTCAATAAACACTTGGATTTGATTTTAAAAGCAAAGAAAACAAGTTGAAATCATAGGAGAGTTTAAGTCCAATCCGAGAGAAAGTGAGGGATAAATGCAAACTAAACTCTTACTTGGATAAGATATCCCCATGAAGCTGAGTTTAGGGCCCTTAAGCTTACTTAGGATGCAGACATCAGCACCCAATCAAGACTTAAGACCCACTTGATCACCACCTAATTTGGCCTAGACTCGGGTAAGCAAATAAGAATTTAAGACACGAATGGGAGCAATGCCCTCAATGCGCATTCAATTTCAAAGATAATAAGCCGAGTACACAATGAAGTCCCTAGGACCCTTATACAAACATCTATAGGTTACCTAAGAGGTTCCTTCAATGTTCCAAGGTCGGGGCTTTAGAAACTCATGCTAAAAGGGCCTTGATTTTCTTTGTTGTTCGGCCTTGTGAGAAAGGACACAAACTTCATCAAGTATATGACTGTAATTCCACCACATTAGCATATTTAGGTTCAAGGCCTCCTAAGTACCTAACTGTGGATGGTTTGCTCTTCTGGTTCTTGAATATCACACTTGATCAAGAATTTCTCAAACTCTGATGTGTATTCGTCAGCATTGACGCTGCCTTAGGTTAGGTTGTGGAGTTGGGAATAGTTGCCTTGGATGTTATTTGGAGGTAAAAACCGTGCCTCAAGTTCAGCCTTTATCTTCTCCCAAGTTCTGATTTTGCTTTTTCTACTCCTTACTTTTTTAGCGCATAAGTTCATCCACCATAAGGAGGCATATTTTTTGAGCCTAAAAGCAACCAACTTAACCTTCTTATCTTCAAAAACTTCCTTATACTCAATGATATGCTTAACCATGTGTAACCATTCAAGGAACTCATTTAGGTCATGTTTACCTTCGAATTCAGGGATTTCATTTCTAAAGTCATTAGAGTTTGTGAGCTGCCTTCGTTCTCTTCTTTCCCTTCTAGATGCTTCTTCCTCACTTAAAGAACTTAAGGGATTGCTTGCTGCCTCATCTTCTGCACCGTGGGTAGAACTGGTGGGGCTAGGGTAAGGCCCGCATTCTTTATTTTAGGTTAAGCTAAGTGTCTTACCTTCTACGTTATAAAATTCATATTTTTTTAGTTACTATAAGAGTTAAATTATTACTGATGTGCTTATGTGAATAGTAATTTTATTAAAAAGAATATTTTTCTCTCTATTAATATTTTTATTATTATTAGTTTTAAAAATCTTCGATGATTTTTAGTTAGCGTTAATAAAGGTTATTAACGAGTACTAAATCGAGTAGCAACCCGAATATAATTAGGTTATCAACCTTAAAATTCATTTCATTAGCTATTAAATCAAACCTTGATGTATTTGGGGATGAATAATCGATAAATGATTGTATTAATGATTGGGTTTAGAATAAAAGGCACGAGATTGGACCAGCGATTTTTGTTGACTGAGCAATTGACAAAAACAACAAAACAAAAGAAAAGGGATTCAAAAGGGGCTGAAGCCCCTTTCTGGTTTTCAAAACGCGAGTAAGGGGAGTTCTAAAAACCCCAACCCCGATACCCAACACCAGAGAGAAATAGAAGCAGAGAGAGGCAGAGGAGGGGCGGCGACGGCGGCGATGGCGCCACCCTGGTGTGCACGCCAGCCCTACGCCTCCTCCACCAGCCGACTCAGCCCGCGACATAGAGAAAAAGAGAGAGAGAGAGAGAGAGAGAGAGAGGGAGGATGTGAACTGAGAGAAAGAGAAAGAGAAGGAGACGACAATGTCAGTGTGCCAGCAACCGTTCACCGTACCCCACGACCACCCTTTCAGCGACCACTAGTGGCAGCAGCGATAAAGGGCAGAAATTAGGTCTGGGTTAGTTGTTTCGGGTTTAAGCATAGCAGCAGAGAGTCGAGTTTCTAGTTTCAAGCGACCAAATTAGTTCCAAAAACCCCTAAATTGGGTCATTAGCTTGGGGTCTAGGTGGATGTTTCTCACCTCTTAAAGTAACGTTTTAACCCTTAAGATGAGATGTATGTTAGTTTAAGGTTGATTAGGTTGACTAAAATTATGAAGTGATTATGCATGTTAAATTAGTCAATTAATGTTTGAATTGATGCTTGCTAAGTTAGCTAAATCATGTTTAAAAGTAGCTTCTGAAATGACCTAGGCATGTTTAAATCGATGCATGTTAGTTTAGAATTAGTCAGACGAATTGGACTAATTTTTATGCCTAGGATTGCCTAAATGGATGTATGTTAAGCTTTAGTCAATTCATGCCTGAAAGTATCTTCGAAATAACCTAATAATGCTTTAAATCGATATATGTCAGTTTAGTTAATCCATGCTTATAAGTGACTTCAAAATAACCTAAGGATTCTCCGAATTGATACTTGTTATTTTAGTTAATTCCTACTTGAAGGCGCCCATGAAACGATCGAAGAACATTTTAAATCGAACCACGATAACTTAGACAATCCTTGCTTGAAAATGTCTTTGTGGCAACCTATGAACGCCTAAAAAATGATGCATGCTAAGTAGGTAATTCATAACGATTCTGAAACAATCTAGTACCCTTAGTTAATTAAAACAAAATCGAAACCGTTATTTACATTAGTTTACATATGAAAATGACATAGGTTTGGCATGCTCATTCTTTATTTATGAATTATGAAGGCATAGTTGGTTCCATGCTTTATTAGTTCATTATACCTCACCAAAGGCCTTATTCAAGTTAATATTACTTGTAATTATTTAATTATGGATATCATAATGTGCCGCTGATTGGACGCCGCTTGCTCGGTAAGTTTAAATGCTGCTATTACACATTCTATGTGATTTTTATGAATGCTATGCTATGGTAATGGAAACGAAACTGAGTTGGTAGCCGGATGGCTTGGGGTTAAACTAATGAGAGATTCAAGGTTCTTGTGGTCGGTGTTATGTGAGGAGGGAGCCTAGGTTGTGAATTACTGCAATTGAGTGGATTGCGCGGATAAGTGTGGCTCATTGTGTAGATTCTGCCAAGTGACGTTGTGAAGTGTTATGAGTGTGCTATTTGTGAACTACTTCCCCCTCGATGTGCTACGTGACACCATGTGGCTAATTCTTAAATTTTTAGACGTCTTTAAAAAGGGTGTCATTACAAGCTTGTTTTATAATTACGAATGCTTTAAACATTGTCTATTGCCGACTAATTTGTTAAGCTGTTTGTACCCTAGAGAGGATCCTAAAACGTCGAACTAATTAGTAAATGACCCAACTGACTAGTCGATAGGTCTAGGAAGCTGGGACTTGAGCTACACGTTTGTTCGAAATGTTTTGAGGCCTTACCTTATTCATACTTCCCTCTTGTGATTTAGAAAGGATTGAAACGAACTGAGATGGCAACTGAAGATGTCTTTTGTAAAACCTCGTTTGAATTATAAGCAAGCTAAATACTTTAAGTTTGGAATAATAGTAAGCTTGGGAATGATTTAAGGTCTTAATTTGCTTAAGCACCCTTCTTTGAATTTAAAAAGGATTTCAAATGAACTCAAATTGGGCAATGGAATGAGTTTGTTATGAAACTTCGTTTGAATTATATGCTAGGTTAAATGAGTTTATTACTTTATGTTTCAATGAGTTTCGATTACGAATCTAATTTGAATTAAATGCTACCTAAGTAATTTAAGTTCCAATGACTTTCGATTTACGAGTTAGCAAATTTGCTGCGTTTATAAGAGGTTTTGAAGTTGAATACGAAAGAACCATAAACCATTAGTAAGGTTATGGGTTATTTTGTTAGACAAGCAAGACATTAATAAAGTAAGCAGCTGCAAAGAGTAATAAATATGATTTTAAAGGCTAAGAAAGCACTAGGCATTTGGCCAAACCATGAGTGTGGGAACTAGACGTAAAGATGGCGTGAGCTGTTTCCCCCAAAGTTAATGTTGGGAAGTGGGCGCAAAAAGGGTGTGAGCTATTCCTGGGAATTGGACACAAAGTTCACGTGAGCTGTTCCCTTAAAGATGATGTAGAATAATAAGTTATGCGTAAGAAAAACTTAGAGGGGGACTAAATGAAAAGATGGCGTGAGATGATGCCTTCACAGAGGACAATATCGAAGTTAGAGTTACTCTGCTGAGACACGTTTTGGCCAAATGTTATGTTACGTATACCCCGGGAATAACATGAGTTGTGAGTGATGATCTCACTTAGGGCGGGTGTGGAACTCCCCTAGCCAGCACATTATGATGAGTTTATGCTATGAGTATGTTCTTAGTAATAAGAAAAGCAGTTGGCATTTCGCCATTTTCAGCATTTCAGAAAAGAAAGATTTTAAGGGCCATTACGAGGCTGTAATGAATAAGATTTGAAAAGCTCATAAGGTTCACTAGAGGACCAACATGAAAGAGATTCCCTCTTAAAGAATGTGATCCTCAAGAGGCTAAGTAGAGTATTTTTAAGAAAAGAAAGAAAGCTTCCTTACATGTTTTATGAATGCGATTCCAAGTATAGTCTAGATGAAGTTTTAAAGGGAATATGGTTATATTCTAGTAAAGCATAGATCATTTCAGCTTTCAAATGTGCACACCCTATGAGAGAAAGCTCTTGTCAAGTGTTTCTTACCAACATAAGTATTTTAGCAACTTTTAGAAAGAACTATAAGTCGTGAAGAAGCTAACATAATTTATAAGCCATTCTTGGAACGTATCATGAGTCACTTCATTTTCAAAAGTGAGTTTGAAAGCGTTCTATCAATCCTTGTTACTTGCTTGATTATGTACCTAAATGCTTGTTAGTAGGGAAGCTTGGCCATTAAAGACCTAGAAATGAGTTGAGCGGTTAGGATGAAGTTTAATGGCGGTGATCCTCCCTTGAGGATTTATCATGGCCTAATATGATAGTAAAGTATGAATATAAGATATATGACTATTATTGGTATTATTACCTGTAATGATTTTGGTTTTAATAAGTCGAGAAATACTTACTGAGCGCGTGGTTGCTTATCCCGGTACTCTTTCTCCTTTTTTCTAGGTTTTCATTATAATAGGTAGAAGTCAATTTATAAGTGCCAAGTTAGAGTCTACCCTTGCTTGATAAGGTGTCACGTGTGCACGTATAAAAGTGGATTTATGTGTTAAATGACGTAATATGATGTATTCCTAGTTTGTAATTGTCTGTGCACAAGTACTCTAGTTCATGTAATTCATATTGTTTATAAGCCATTGCCATGTGAGCCAACTATCTTATTAGTTAGTTTTCTTTTTAACTGAAGTTGTCCATATTTTGGGATGCAAACCCCCAGTACTCTGGTTGTGTGAACCATTGAGTTATATCATTTATTTCTTCTTTATGAATGAACTATATTATTTGATGTACTCCGAGCGAGTTGCTCGTTGAGTTATGAACTCCAGCGTGTAGCCGTTGAGCTTATTTTAGAGGTCTTTAAGCTTCCGCTGATTGCAGGGATTTATTATAAGACTTTTAACATAGAAATAGTCAATTTTTAGGGGAAACTCTGTCCGTTTTGCCACAGAAATTAAGTAGGATTTGAGAAAAATGTAATACTCCTAGCCCTAGGGGCTAGGGGGTTATAGCTAGCATGCATTTTCTGTCTTTGCTTCGTGGCATCACCAAGCTTCTTTTTCAAGTACTCATTTTTTAACCTTTGAGTTTTTGATCACGTTGAGCATCGTCATTCATTTTCCTTATCAATATCTCTTTTTACACTAAGAGAGATTGATAATTTATCATGATTGCCTCAAACTTTTGATCCGAGCTTGTATTTGAACTCATCTTGCAACCGTGCATGTGTTTGGGCTGATTTGTGGAATGTTTTTGAGGAATATGTTTAGATGGCTTTCAGGCGTGTGGGGGTAGGTTTTTGGCAAAAGGAAAACCTGCTCTGATACCAAATATGATGTAACTATTGAGGGGAATGCAACAAACGCTGAAATCTAATTTCAAAAGCAAAGAAAACAAGCTGAAATCAGAAGAGAGCTCAAGCTGAATCAGACAAAACGTGAGGGATAAATGTAAACTAAACTCTTACTTAGATACAGATATCAACACCAAGCTTCAGTTTAGGGCCCTTAAGCTTAATTAGGATACAGATATCACTGCCTAATCAAGACTTAAGACTCACTTGATCACCACCTAATCTAGCATAGACTAGGATAAGCAAATAAGAATTTTAGACACGAATGGGAGCAATGCTCTCAATTCAATTCTATTTCAAAGATGATAAGCTGGGTACAAAATGAAGTCCCTAGGACCCTTATACAAATGTCCATAGGCTGCCTAAGAGGTTCCTTCAATGTTAGGAAACCTTTAACCTAACTTAATTTGGCCTAATCTAGCTTAGTTGAATCGGTTTTAACTAAACACGATTTAATTAAGCTAATTATAGCTTTATGCTCCAAAATAAGCTAGATTGCATTGATTACAATCAACCTAAGCAAGCAACTAAGTAAGGAAACAACTCCTAACTCATGGGAGACAGAAAATGGCTACTAAATTTTGCACTTTGTGGCTGGCCAATCCATGAGCTTTGCCTTTTTTTTTGCCGTTTCCATTGGTGCTTCATTTAGTTGTCCCATGATTGTATCCAAGGATCATTTAACTACCAAATCATGCTGCTAGGGAAGGATTGGATGATTAGAACGACATCAACCACCAAGTGTACCAATCAGGTGCAACCGGCTTGATTTAGGCAGAATGCAGGCTTAGATTAGATGCCTTATATCCCATGCAAAACGTAGGCATGATTTAGGTTACCACATACCGTTGGAAATCTCTTGATGCCTCCTAATGCCTCCAAGTGGACTCATACATTTATAACTTCGTTTGATGGTCCAAAACCTCAGAAAACTAATACTGGTCTAAATTGAGTTTTAGCCTACACTGTTCGCAAAAATGACCAGGTTATTCAATATTCACCAAATTTAACTTGAATTTATTACTTGAAAAGTCCAGCTAACATCTTGGGGAACCACAATATACAAAAATATCAAACTTAAACCTCCACGAGCCCTAAGTAATTCAAGAGACAATACCGAGTTAAAACTGTCCCAAACCTGTAGCCTGTACAGTTTGAACTTTAAGACTATTTTGGGTGGGCAAATGAAGTCCTAATGACTTAGAACTTGATTTATTAGAAGGCAGACTTCCTAAAATTTAAACTCATGGCAAAATAATGAACTTAAGTCTCATAGAATTTGAAGTAATAAAGGTCAGAAAAGTGGGCTTATTTTCTAATTTCAACCCGGAACCTACTGTTATTGTGTTCCTAGCAAAAATGTGGGTTTTTCTTTGGTTCGGGATGTTGAAAGCTGATTACATTAACTAACCCCTTAGTCTAAATTGTGGTTCATGGGTAGATCTCCATTATTCCCCCCTTGTTGAAAAAGATTTCACCTCAAATTGTTTTGGTAATCATCTCCCACATGTGGTTTCAATTCTGGCCGAAATAAAATCAACCCCTCAAACAAGCCTTCTTTGATCTAAAAGGCTTTATACTCATCCTAAATAGTAAGGATCCATTCTTTTTTTGATCTTAAAGGGGTTGGGAGTAATGGTCCTTGACAAGTAAGAAAAGTGCATAAGGCTGATAGTTCTTTTGTGGTTGGTTTTCATGAAGTTTAAAAGGGGAAAAAGGTGCTATGGTGTTCTCCTTTTCTTCACTTAGGATCAATTAACATACCTAGGTGTTCTTGCTTTGTTCATCCTCATCAACTTGAAAACCACTCAAAACCTTTTCCAAAAGAAGCATTTCTCCTTCATTAGCTTTCACCTCAACTTCTTCTAGAGTTTCCTCTTGATTCTCCTCATTCTCTTCCTCGTTTACTGTTTCCCATTTAGCCAAAGTAACAAACCTATGGTTGGTGCAATTTGAACCTAAGTGTCTAAATTCTTTGCACTTAAAACATCTTTGGATGCTCTTAGGAATTGATTTAGGACTACTTTGCGAAGGTGGGTTGTTTTGTGGTGTTGGGGTTCTTTGTGGGGTGGAAGGAAGGGGTGTCGGGGGTTTACGGAGAAAAATGGGGCTCCCATTATTAAAGGATTCGTTCTAAGGTGGGGGCTTTGGAAACTCATGCTAAAAGGGCCTTCATTTTCTTTGTTGCTAAATCTTATAATCAAGGACACAAACTCCCTCTAAAGTAGTGTATGACTGTAATTCCACCACATTAGCATACTTAGGTTCATGGCCTCCTAAGTACCTAATGATGGTTTGCTCTTCTGGTTCTTAACTATCACATTTGATCAAGAGTTTCTCAAACTCTCGTGTGTATTCTTCAACATTGAGTCTGCCTTGGGTTAGGTTACGGAGTTGAGAATAGTTATCTTTGATGTAAGTTGGAGGTAAAAACCATGACTTGAGTTCGACCTTCATCTTGTCCCAAGTTCTGATTTTGCTTTTTCTACTCCCTACTCTTTTAGCACATAAGTTCGTCCACCATAAGGAGGCATACTTTCTAAGCCTAAAACAACCAACCTAACCTTCTTATCTTCAGAAACTTCCTCGTACTCAAAGATATACTTAACCATGTGTAACCATTCGAGGAACTCATCTGGGTCAAGTTTACCTTCGAATTCAGGGATTTCAACTCCAAAGGCATTAGAGTTTGTGGGCTGCCTTCATTCTCTTCTTTCACTTCTACATGCTTCTCCCTCACTTGAAGAACTTAAGGGATTTCTCGCTACCTCATCTTCTTCACTGTAGGTAGAACTGGTGGGGCTAGCATGCATTTTCTATCTTTGCTTCGCGCTATCACCAAGTTGCATTTTCAAGTGCTCATTTTAAGCTTTGAGCTATTGATCATATTAGGCATCGTAATTGATTTTCCTTATCAATATCTCATTTTGAGATGAGAGAGATTGATAATTTTTCATGATTGTCTCAAACTTTTCATCCAAGCTCATACTTGAACTGATCTTGTAAACGTGCACGTGTTTGTGCTGATTTATGGAATTTTTTTATAGGAATATGTTTGGATGGCTTTAGGGCATGCGGGCATAGGTTTTAGGCCAAGATTAAACTTACTCTAATACCAAATATGATGTAACTATGGCAGAAACTTCAACAAACACTCAAATCTAATTTCAAAAGCAAAGAAAACAAGCTGAAATCATCAGAGAGTTTAAGTCGAATCAGAGAGAAAGTGAGGGATAAATGCTAACTAAACTCTTACTTAGATAAAGATATTAACACCAAGCCTGAATTTAAGGCCCTTAAGCTTAATTAGGATACAGATATCACCACCTAATCAAGACTTTAGACTCACTTGATCATCACCTTATCTGCCTTAGACTAGGATAAGCAAATAAGAATTTAAGACATGAATGGGAGCAATGCTCTCAATTCACTTTCTATTTCAAAGATAATAAGTTGAGTACAAAATCAAGCCCTTGGGACCCTTATACAAACATCCATAGGTTGCCTAAGAGGTTCCATCAATGTTAGGAAACCTCTAACCTAACTTAACTTGGCCTAATCTAGCTTAGTCGAACTGGTATTAACCAAACACAATTTAATCAAGCTAATTACAACTTTATGCACCAAAATAAGCTAGATTACATTGATTACAATCAACCTAAGTAAGTAAGTAAGTCAGTAAACAGCTCCTAACGCATGGGAGACAGAAAATGGCAGCTGAATTATGGACTTTGTGGCTGGCCAATCCGTGAGCTTTGCCTTTTTTTTTCGCTTGCCTCCATTGGTTCCTCATTTGGTTGTCACATGATTGTGTCCAAGGGTTATTTAACTACCAAATCATGCTGCTAGGGAAGGAGTGGATGCCTAGCATGACATCAACCACCAAATGCACCAATTAGGTGCAACTGGGCAGATTCAGGCAGAATGCAGGCTTTGGTTAAATGCCACATATCCCATGCAACCGGTGGGCATGATTTGGATTTCCACATATGGTCGGAAATCTCTGGATGTCTCCTAACTCTTTGAAGTGGAATCACACATTTATGACTTCGTTTGATGGTCCAAAACCTCAGAAAACTCAAACTGGTCTAAACTAGGTTCTCGCCCACACTATTTACAAAAATAACTGGGTTTGTCAATATTCACCTCATTAAACTTTAATTTATTACTTGGACTAGATAGTTAAAATCTTCAGGAACCAAAATATGTACAAATATCAAATTAAACCTCAGGGAGGACCAAGTAATTCAAAAGGCAATACTGGGTAAAACTATCCAAAACTTGTAGCCTAGAGAGTTTGAACTTTAAGACTGTTTTGCATGGGTAAATGAAGTGCTAATCACTTAGAACTTGCTTTATTGGAACGCTAACTTCCTGTACTTCAAAATCATAGCAAAATGCTAAACTTAAGTCTCGCAGAAGTCAATGTAATAAAGATCATAAAACCGGGCTTATATTCTGATTTGAACCCATAGCCTAATGTTAATGTGCTCCTTGCAAAAATGTGGGGTTTTCTTTGGTTTAGGATGTTTAAACCTGATTAGCTTGACTACTCATTAGTAGAAATTGGGGTTCATGGGTAGATCTCTGTCATTCTCCCAATGTTGGGAAAGATTTTACCTCAAATTGTTTGGGTAATCATCTCCCACAGCTGGTTTTAATTCCGATTGAAATAAAATTAACCCCTCAAACAAGCCTTCTTTGATTTGAAAGGCCTCATACTCATCGTGAACAGCAAGGATCTATAAGTAAGAAAAGGGCTTAAAGGCTAATAGTTCTTTTGTGGTTGGCTTTCACGAAGTTTAAATGGGGAAAAAGCTGCAAAAGTGCTCTCCTATTCTCCACATAGGATCAATGAACATAGCTTAATGTTGTTGCTTTATTCATCCTCATTAGCTTGAAAACCACCCAAAACCTTCTCCAAAAGAAGTATTTCTCCTTCATCAGCTTTAACCTCAACTACTTCTAGAGTTTCCTCTTGATTCTCCTCCTTAACTTCCTCCATTGCTACTTCCCATTCGGCCAAAGTAATAAACCTATGGTTGGGGCAATCCAAAGCTAAGTGTCTAAATCCTTGGCACTTACAACATCTTTGGATGCCCTTAGGAATGGATTTAGGACTACTTTGTGGAGGTAGGCTGTTTTGTGGTGTTGGGGTTCTTTGTGGGGTGAAAAGAAGGGGTGCCGTGGGTTTAGGGAGAAAAATAAGGCTCCCCTCGTTAAATGGTTTGTTTTGAGCTGGGGGCTTGGGAAGCTCACGCTTAAAGGGCCTTGATTTTCTTTGTTGCTCAACCCTGTGAGCAAGGACACAAACTTCATCAAAAGTAGTATATGACTGTAATTCCACCACATTAGCATACTCAGGTTCATGTCCTCCTAAGTACCTAAAATGGTTTGCTCTTCTAGTTCTTTGATATCACACTTGATCAAGAGTTTCTCAAACTCTCGTGTGCATTCTATAACGTTGAGGCTGCCTTGGGTTAGCTTTTGGAGTTGGGAATAGTTATCTTGAATGTAAGTTGGAGGCAAAATGGCGACTTGAGTTTAGCCTTCATCTTCTCCCAAGTTCTGATTTTATTTTTTCTACTCCTTATAATTTTAGCACATAAGTTCGTCCAGCATAAGGAAGGGTACTTTCTAAGCTTAGAGCAACCAACTTTACCTTCTTATCTTCATAAACTTCCTTATACTTAAAGATACGCTTAACCATGTGTAACCATTCAAGGAACTCATCTGGGTTAAGTTTACCTTCAAATTCAGGGATTTTACCGCTAAAGTCATTCCAGTGTGTGGGATACCCTCATTCTCTTCTTTCTCTTCTAGATGCTTCTCCCACACTTGAAGAACTCAAGGGCTTACTTGTTGCCTTATCTTCTTCACTCTGGGTAGAACCGGTGGGGCTAGCATACATTTTCTGTCTTTGCTTCATGACATCACCAAGCTGCTTTTTTAAGTGCACATTTTGAGCTTTGAGTTCTTGATCACATTGTGCATCGATACTGATTTCCCTTATCAATATCTCATTTTGAGCTAAGAGAGATTCATAATTTTTCATGATTTCCTCAAACTTTTCATCCAAGCTCGTACTTGAACTCATCTTGTAACCGTGTATGTGTTTAGGCTAATTTATGGAATGTTTTTAAGGAATGCGTTTGGATGGCTTTGGGTCAAGTGGGGGTAGGTTTTAGGCCAGAATGAAACTTGCTCTGATATTAAATATGATGTAACTATGGAGCGAAATTCAACAAACACTCAAATCTAATTTCAAAAGCAAAGAAAACAAGCTAAAATCATAAGAGAGTTTAAGTCCAATCTGAGAAAAACTGAGGGATAAATGCAAGCTAAACTCTTACTAGGATGTAGATACCACCACCAAGCTTGACTTTAGGGCCCTTAAGCTTAATTAGGGTATAGATATCACCACCTAATCAAGACTTAAGACTCACTTCATCACCACATAATCTGGCCTAGACTAGGGTAAGCAATTAAGAACTGCAGACGTGAATGGGAGCAATGCTCTCAATACACTTCCAATTTTAAAGATAATAAGCTGAGTACAAAATGAAGTCCCTAGGACCCTTATACAAACATCCATAGGTTACCTAAGAGGTTCCTTCAATGATGGGAAACCTCTAACCTAACTTAATCTAGCCTAATCTAGTATAGTCAAATTGGTTTAAACTAAACACAATTTACTCAAGCTAATTACAACATTGTGCACCAAAATAAGGTAGATTACAATAATTAGAATTGACCTAAGTAAGCAAGCAGCTCCTAGCACATGGGAGACAGAAAATGGCTGTTAAAGTGTGCACTTTATAGCTAGCCATTCCATAAGCTTTACCTTTATTTCCCCTGCTTCCATTGGTTCTTTATTTGACTGTCCCATGATTGTGTCCAAGGCTCCTTTAACTACCAAATCATACTGCTAGGGAAGGATTGGACACCTAAAATGACATCAACCACTAAATGCACCAATTAGACGCAATCGGGCAAATTCAGGGAGAATGCAGGCTTCGTTTGGATGCCACATATCCCGTGCAAAATGTGGGCATGATTTGGGTTTCAACAAATGGCTGGAAACCTCTGGGTGTCTCCTAAGTCCTCCCAGTGAAATCACACATTTATGACTTCATTTGATGGTCCAAAACCTCAGAAAACCTTGACTGGTCTAAACCAGGTTCCAGCCTGTACTTGATAGCTAATATGTTGGGGAACCAAAATATGAAAAAATATCAAACTTCAACCTCAAGTAGGCCTAAGTAATTCAAAAGACAAAACTAAGTTTAAACTGTCCTAAACATGTAGCATGCACAATTTACACTTTAAGGCTGTTTAGGTGGGGAAATGAAGTCTAATGACTTAGAACTTGCTTTATTAGAAAGCTGACTTCCTAAACTTCAAACTCATTGGAAAATACTAAACTTGAGTCTCATGGAAGTCAAAGTAGTAAAGGTCACAATACTGGGCTTGTATTCTCATTTAAACCTAGAACCTACCGTTAATGTGTTCCTAGCAAAAATATAGGTTTTCCTTTGGGTTGGGATGTTGAAACCTGATTACTATGACTGACCCCTTAGTCCAAATTGAGGTTCACAGGTATATCTCCATCATTCTCCCCTTGTCGAGAAAGATTTGACCTCAAATTGTTTGGATAATCATTTCCCACATGTGGTTTCAATTCTGGCTGAAATAAAATCAATCCCTCAAGCAAGCATTCTTTGATCTGAAAGGCTTCACACTCATCCTGATCAGTAAGGATCCATTCTTTTTTTGATGTTAAAGAGGTTTGGAGTAATGGTCCTTAACATGTAAGAGAAGGGCTTAAAGGCTAACAGTTCTTTTGTGGCTTGGTTTTCATGGTGTTTCAAAGGGGAAAAGGTAGTAAGGTGTTCTCCTTTTCTCCACTTAGGATCAATGAACATACCCTGATGTTCTTGCTTTGTTCATCCTCATCAGCTTGAAAAACACTCAAAACCTTCTCCAAAAGAAACATTTCTCCTCCATTAGCTTTTGCCTCAACTTCTTCTAGAGTTTCCTCTTGATTCTCCTCGTTCTCTTCCTCCTTTGCTACTTCCCATTCGGCTAAAGTAATAAACCTACGGTTGGTGCAATCTGAAGATAAGTCCCCAAATCCTTGGTGCTTAAAACTTCTTTGGATGTCCTTAGGAATGGATTTAGGACTACTTTGTGGAGGTAGGCTACTTTGTGGTGCTGGGGGTCTTTGCGGGGTGGAAGGAAGGTGTGCCGTGGGTTTAGGGACAAAAATGGGGCTTCCATTATTAAAGGGCGCATTTTGAGGTTGGGGCTTTAGAAACTCATCCTTGAAGCGCCTTGATTTTCTTTGTTAGTAAACCTTGTGAGCAAGGACACAAACTTCATCAAAATTAACATCTGACTGCAATTCCACCACATTAACATGCTCAGGTTTAATGCCTCCTAAGTACCTAACTGTGGATGGTTTGCTCTTCTAGTTCTTAAATATCACATCTTGATGAAGAGTTTCTCAAATTATCGTGTGTATTCTTCAACATTGAGGTTTCCTTGGGTTAGTTTATGGAGTTAGGGATGGTTATCTTCGATGTGAATTGGAGGCAAAAATTGTGACTTGAGTGCAGCCTTCATCTTCTCGTAAGTTCTAATTTTGCTTTTTGTACTCCTTGCTCTTTTAGCGTATAAATTCGTCCACCATAAGGAGGCGTACTTTCTGAGCCTAAAAGCAACCAACTTAACCTTCTTATCTTTAGAAACTTCCTTGTACTCAAAGATGCGCTTAACTGTGTGTAACCATTCAAGGGACTCATCTGGGTCAAGCTTACCTTCGAATTCAGAGATTTCAACTCTAAAGTCATTGGAGTTTATTGGCTTGCCTTCATTCTCTTCTTTCCCTTCCAAATGGTTCTCCCTCATTTTAAGAACTAAAGGGATTGTTGGCTGCCTCATCCTCTTCACCATGGGTAGAACTTATAGGGCTAGCATGCATTCTGTCTTAGCTTCATGGCATCACCAAGCCACTTTTCAAAGTACTCATTTTAGGCATTGAGTTCTTGATGATGTTGAGCATTGTCATTGATTTCCCTTTCAATATCTCATTTTGAGTTGAGAGGGATTGGTAATTTTTCATGATTTCCTCGAACTTTTCATCTAAGCTCGTACTTGAACTCATCTTGCAACCGTGCATATGTTTGGGCAGATTTGTGGAATGTTTTTAAGGAATACGCTTGGATGGCTTTAGAGCATATGGGTTTAGGTTTCAAGCAAGGATAATACTTGCTCTGATACCAAATATGATGTAACTATAGAGGGGAATTCAACAAACACTCAAATTAGATTTCAAAAGCAAAGAAAACAAGCTAAAATCATAAGAGAGTTTACGTTGAATCCGAGAGAAAGTGAGGGATAAATGTAAACTACACTCTTATTTAGATACAGATATCAACACTAAAAGTGTAGGGCCCTTAAGCTTAATTAGGATACAGATATCACTAACTAATCAAGATTTAAGACTCACTTGATCACTACCTAATCTGGCTTAGACTAGGATAATCAAATAAGAATTTAAGACACGAATGGGAGCAATGCTCTCAATTCACTTTCTATTTCAAAGATAATAAGCTGAGTACAAAATGAAGTCCTTTGGACCCTTATACCAATGTCCATAGGTTCTCTAAGAGGTTCCTTCAATGTTAGGAAACCTCTAACCTAACTTTATCTGGCCTATTCTAGCTTAGTCGAACCGATTTTAACTTAACACGATTTAACCAAGCTAGTTACAACTTTTTGCATCAAAATAAGCTACATTACATTGATTACAATCAACCTAAGTAAGCAAGTAAGTAGGCAAATAGCTCCCAACACATGGAAGACAAAAAATGGCTGCTGAATTGTGCACTTTGCTGGCCAATCCGTGAACTTTGCCTTTCCTTCCCTCGCTTCCATTGGTTCATCATTTGGTTGTCCTATGATTGTGTCCAAGGCTCACTGAACTACTAAATCATGTTGCTAGGGAACAATTGGATGCCTAGAATGAAATCATGCACTAAATGCACCAATTAGGTGTAACCGGGTAGATTCAGGTAGAATGCAGGATTGGTTGGGATGCCCCATATCCCATGCAAAATGTGTGCATGATTTGGATTGCCACATATTGTTGGAAATCTCTTGATGTCTCCTAACTCCACCAAGTGTAGTAAGACATTTATGACTTCATTTGATGGTCCAAAACCACAGAAAATGCAGACTGGTCTAAATTAGGTTCTAGCCTACACTGTGCGCACAAATGACTAGTTTCTTCAGTATTCACCTGATTTAACTTGAATTTCTTACTTAGACCAGGTAAGTAAAATCTTGGGAACCAAAATATGCAAAAATATCAAACTTAAACCTTAAGGCTGCCCAAGTACTTTAAAAGACAATACTAGGTTAAAACTGTACCAAACCTACAACCTAGATAGTTTGAACTTTAAGACTGTTTTGGGTGGGCTTAACTGTGTGTAACCATTCAATGAAATCAACCCCTCAAACCAGCCTTCTTTGATCTGAAAGGCTTCATACTCATCCTTAACAGTAAGGATCCATTTTTTGGGATCTTAAAGGGGTTTAGAGTAATGGTCCTTGACAAGTAAGAAAAGGGCCTAAAGACTGATGGGTGTTATATGGTTAGTTTTCATAGAGTTCAAAGGGAGGAAAGGGTGCTAAGGTGTTCTCCTTTTCTCCACTTAGGATCAATAAACACACATTGATGTTCTTGCTTTGTTCATCCTCATCAGCTTGAAAACCACTCGAAACGTTCTCTAAAAGAAGCATTTCTCCTTCATCAGCTTTCACCTCAACTTCTTCTAGAGTTTCCTCTTGATTCTCTTCATTCTCTTCCTCCTTTGTTGCTTTCTATTTGGCCAAAGTAATAAACCTACGGTTGGTGCAATCCAAAGCTAAGTGTCTAAATCCTTGGCACTTACAACATCTTTGGACGCCTTTAGGAATGGATTTAGGACAACATTGTGGAGGTAGGCTGTTTTGTAGTGCTGGGGTTCTTTGTGGGGTGGAAGGAAGGGGTGTCATGGGTTTAGGGAGAAAAATGGGGCTCCCCTTGTTAAATGGTTGATTCTGAGGTGGGGGCTTTGGAAACTCATGCCTAAAGGGCCTTGATTTTCTTTGTTGCTCAGCCTTGTGAGCAAGGACACGAACTTTATCAAAAGTTGTATATGAATGTATTTCTGCCACATTAGCACATTTAGGTTCAAGGGCTCCTAAGTACCTAACTGTGGTTTGCTCTTTAGGTTCTTGAATATCTAATGTATCTTGGAAGGGGGAACATAAAAACTCCAACCTGAATTCAATGCTAAGGGAAAGCAAACTAAAATCAAGCTCAGGTACAGGTGATTTTGTGTGTGAATGCTAGGATAAATTATAATCTAAACTCTTGCTTAGATATAGAAACACCACGAAGCCTAAGTTTAGGGTCCTTAACCTTAATTATGATACAGAAACACCACCTCATTAAGAGTTCAGAGTTACTTAATCACCACATTAAGTGACCAAATTAAGGATAGGCAAGTGAAGTATTATGGGGAAACGGAAGCAAGTGCTCTCGATTTTGGTTGTATTCAATATAAAGGTTGTGTTTATAAAATGAACCTTGAAAGAACCTCATACACATGGCCCTCAGGCAGAAAATGATCAAAGATGGTTTCCTTCCTAGGAAGTAAACGTTTAAGTATGCTTAGCCAGGCACCTAGGACTAATTTAGTTTATAAGCTTGATTAACCTAAGCTAATTAAAATAAGAATGCAAGGAAAGCAAGACAAATGATAATACTTAACCTTAATACTCCTAATTAAGCTTAATACAATTAGCTTTCTAAGGACAAGTAAAGAAAAGCACCCGTAAAGGAGATGCGGTCTTCGACTGACCAATCCGGATGAAGGGCTTGATTTCTCTCTTTGCATTCCCATTGGTTGCTCTTCCCAAACCCTGTTTTAGCTGCCAATGATGATGTTCCTGTCCCCTTGATGCATGACTAAAGTGTGCAAGTAAGAAATCAGCTGAGGGAACCCTTTGAACGAGGAAGACACACGCAGCTGCTTGTCGGGTTCTAGAAGTAGTCTTCAGCATGGTTTTCTGCACTTCCTCTCACCAATCAAAACTGAGCATGATTTTAATTTCAGGCCATGGATGCATACCATAGGGTGTGTACAAACCCCCCTGTAAAGAAATCAAGGTTAAGTCATGATTAGGTAGGAGATTTCTATTAAAACATTTTACTGTGCAGTTTTAGACCAAAACAGATAGGCTGAACAAAATGGCTTGATCTCTTCACTTTGACTTAGTATGATTGGGTTTTGATGCTTGGACCTGAAAGTTGACATCTTGAGGATCCCAAAAATGCAAAAATATCAAGCCTAAGCCACAATGTAGTTTAAGAAATCAGGTAAATAAAATCAAGTATTTTTTAGCCGTTTAACCTAGTTGCATCACTTTGGCTCTTCTCCAGAATTTGAGCCATGACATGGACTTTGAAACTTGCCTTGGACCTTGCTAGACTCCTAGGACCTTCTTCCATGTCTTGGCTTAAGGGGATTCCATCATCCCCCCATTATTAAAAAGATTTGATCCTCAAATCAGCAAGGTAATCATTGGCTTGGTAAGCACTCAAGTCAGCCACATTGAATGTAGCTGAATCTCCTTAGACACCTGGAAAATCAACCTTATAAGCATTGTCATTTACCCCTTCAAGTACGTCAAACAGACCATCAACCCTTGGCATGAGCTTGTTTTTCCTCCTTGATGGAAATCATTCCTTCGTTAGTCGAATCCATATAAGATCTCCAGGCTGAAATACCACCCTCTTCTTATGTTTGTTGGCTTGAGCTTGATCGGATGCATTGGTTTTCTCTATCTTCTCCTCACTAACTCATGTATCTTCTGGATTTGTTCTACCCTTGCTGCTGCATCTGCACTTGGCTTTTGATCTAAAGGGCATGCAATAAGATCAAGTGGACTAATAGGATCAATCCTATAGACCACCTTTAATAGTGATAGACCAGTAGCCTTGCTACGAGCTCTATTGTATACAAACTCTATATGGGGTAAAAGTAAGTCCGAAGCTTTGGCATGAGGTTTAATCAAGGCCCTTAGAAGTATTCCTAGGGTCTAATCTATAACCTCAATTTGCCCATCTGTTTATGGAGGGCAAGTAGTACGATACTTGAGTTTACTACCCAACTTCTTCCACAAAGTAATCCAGAAATGGCTAAGGAACATAATATCCTGATCAAAAACAATTGATCTAGGTATACCATGCAATCTAGCCACTTCCCTAAAATATAACTTAGAACTGTGTGTAGCATCATTAGGTTAGCTATATGGAGTGAAATGAGACATCTTTAAAATCCTGTCCACCACAACAAAGACTGAATCTTTGTTCCTTTGGGTTTTAGGCAATCCAAGAATGAAATTCACACTTATATCAACCCAATGAGTAGTAGGAATTGGCAAAGGTGTGTAATGGCCATGGGGTAGAGAATGGCTTTTGGCCACTTGACAATGTCCTCCTCTTCAGTCCCCAGCTAAGGAAGAGCAGCCTTGAGAGAAAGACTCTGCACTTCTTAAGAATTCTTCTTCCCCTCAGTCTGAGAAATTTCGGACACCCTTGCCTCCTTTCCCTCATAGGTTAAAGAAGAAAGATCAGGATCATATTGAGAAAATCAGGGAGACCTTCTCTCAAGGCAAGATCAATATTCCCTTACTTGATGCTATCCAGCAGATGCCTCCGTATGCTAGGTTCTTGAAAGACTTATGCACTACCAAAAAGGCAACTAGTGTACCTAAGAAAGACTCCTTGACTTCTGGAGCCAATTCCATCCTCTCTCAGATACCGGCAAAGTATAAGGATCTCGGTTGCCCTACTGTGTCTATAGTCATAGGGGACCAGCTCATTCAGAGAGCATTGCTTGATTTAGAGGCTAGTGTGAATTTGATTCCCTTTGCTGAATATAAGAGACTAGAGTTAGGTGAGTTGAAACCCACCAGGATAGTCATTCAATTAGCTGATAGATCGACAAGGGTACCCAGGGGGATAGTTGAGGATGTGCTGATTAGAGTGGGTGAATTTATTTACCCAGTAGACTTTGTTGTCATTGAGACTGAAAAGGTGCCCAACATAGCAAGTCAGGTTCCTGTGATTCTAGGCGTCCATTCTTAGCCACTGTAAATGCTCTTATTAACTGCAGGAATGGTATGATGAGACTGTCTTTTGGCAATATGACTGTGGAGTTGAATATTTTTAACTTGCAAAGGCAGCCTTCTGGATTTGATGATATGGAGTCTTCCACTCTAAATTAGGTAGGAGATTCCGTATTTGCTAATGTTTTGGATGATGTACTTGATACTGAGTATGAGTCATTTTTTATAGGGGATGAACGTGAATATGATGTGTTTGAGTTTGATGACTTATGCTCTACCACTAATTGTCTGCTTGCTGTTATGTCTGAATCTGTCTCCCCCATGACTCTTGAGTTGAAACCTCTTCCTGATTCTCTTAAGTATGTATTTTTAGGACCCGATGAATCTTTACCTGTCATCATTACTTCTGATTTGAATCGGGACCAAGAAGACAAGCTGGTTTCTTTACTTAGAGAGAACAAGGAAGCTTTAGGATGGACTTTAGGAGACATTAAGGGTATTAGTCCTGTTACTGTGCAACATAGAATTCATTTAGAGGACCATGCTAAGTCCTATCGAGATCGTCAGAGGTGTTTGAACCCCACCTTGTAGGAAGTAGTTAAGAAGGAGGTCTCGAAATGGTTAGATCATGGAATCGTTTATCCTATTTCTGATAGTGAATGGATTAGCCCTATTCAAGTTGTTCCTAAGAAGACCGGTATTACTGTGATTAAGAACGATAAGAACGAGCTAATCCCCACTCGTATGCAATCTGGGTGGCGTGTATGCATAGATTATAGGAAGTTGAATGCTGCCATAAGAAAAGATCACCTTCCCCTTCCCTTCTTGAGCCAAATGCTAGAGAGATTAGCAGGACGTTCCTTCTATTGCTTTCTAGATGGATATTCCGGCTATACTCAGATTTGTATTACTCCTGAGGATCAGGAGAAAACTACTTTCACTTGTCCATTTGGAACATATGCTTTTCGAAGAATGCCATTTGGACTGTGTAATGCCCCAGCCACCATTCAAAGATGCATGATTTCTATTTTCTCAGATTTAGTAGAGCAATGCAAGGAAATTTTTATGGATGATTTCGCTGTGTTTGGATGTTCCTTTGATGCTTGCTTGACTAATCTAAGGAAAGTGTTGGAAAGGTGTAGGGAGAAAAATTTAACTTTGAATTGGAAAAAATGTCATTTCATGGTGAAAAAGGGTATAGTCTAAGGTCATGTTATTTCCCAGGATGGAATTGAGGTTGATAAAGCTAAGACTGACCTGATCATTAATCTCACCCCTCCTACTAGTGTGAAAGAGGTACGGTCTTTTCTCGGACATGCAAGCTTTTATCGATGTTTCATCAAGGATTTCCGTAAAATTGCTAAGCCATTGTCCAATCTGTTAGCTAAGGATGTGCCATTTTATTTTTCTGAAGCATGTCATGAGGCATTTTCCAAGCTTAAGAAGGCCCTTACCTCTGCTCCTATCCTTTATCCTACCATTTGGGGAGAGTTTTGAATTAATGTGTGATGCATCTGATTTTGCTCTTGGGGTTGTGTTAGAACAGCGCATTGATAAGAAACCTCATGTGATTTATTATGCTAGTCACACATTGAATGATGCTCAGTTGAATTATACTGTTACTGAAAAAGAATTTCTGGCTATTGTCTTTGGTTTTGAAAAGTTCAGATCATATCTGATTGGCTCACATGTGATTGTTTACACTGACCATTCGGCCCTTAAGCACCTACTTTCTAAGAAGGATGCTAAGCCTAGACTCATAAGATGGATTTTGCTTCTATAAGAATTTGACTGTGAAATCAAAGACAAAAAGGGTTCTGAAAACCTTGTAACTGACCACCTGTCTAGGATTCTCAGCGAGAGTGAGTCTAGTGTTTCTGAATGCTTCCCTGATGAGCAGTTGTATGCTGTCCACCCAGATCCTTGGTATACAGATATTGTGGATTATTTAGTTACTGGTAAGATCCTTGAAGTGTGGACTAAGAATGACAAAGACAGATTCTTCTACCTAGTGAAGTTCTTTGTTTGGGATGACCCCCATTTGTTTAAATATTGCTCATACCAAGTCTTTAGAAGGTGCATACCCGACCATGAAATAAGAAGTGTCTTGTCTTTTTGTCATGATCAGGCATGTGGGGGGCATTTTAGTGGTAAGAAGACAGCCGCCAAAATTCTTCAATGTGGATTTTATTGGCCGACTGTATTTAAAGATGCATTTGACTATTGCAAGAGTTGCCCTCGGTGTCAACAGCTAGGAAGAATCAGTAAGAAAGACATGATGCCATTAAACCCCATCGTTGTGGTGGAAGTTTTTGATGTGTGGGGTATTGATTTTATGAGACCATTTCCTATCTCTTTTGGGAATGAGTACATTTTGTTAGCTGTGGATTATGTTTCTAAATGGATCGAGGCTATCCCTTCAAGGACTAATGAAACCAAAGTGGTTGTGAAATTTCTTAGGGAGAATATCTTTGCTCGATTTGGTATGCCTAGAGCCATTATTAGTGACCAGGGTACCCATTTTAATAATAAATCTTTTGATACTTTATTAAAGCGGTACTCCATAATCCATAGACTTGCTACTCCATACCACCCCCAGACAAGTGGCCAGGTAGAAGTGTCTAATCATCAGATTAAACAGATCCTAGAGAAGACTGTGAATAGGCATAGGAAGGACTGGGCTGATAAGTTGATAGATGCTCTTTGGGCATACAGGACAGCTTTCAAGAACCCCCTAGGTATGTCCCCTTATAGGGTAGTCTATGGGAAGCCTTGTCATTTACCTGTGGAGATAGAGCGCAAAGCCTGGTGGGCCATTAGGAAGCTTAACTTCAATTTGACTGAAGCTGGTGAAGAGAGACGACTGCAGCTGAGTGAGCTCGATGAGATCAGAGCTGAAGCCTATGAGAGTGCTCGTTCGTATAAAGAGAGAGCAAAGTTATTTCATGACTGATAGATTTTTAGGAAGGAATTCACCCCGGGTATGAAAGTACTTTTATATAACTCTAGGCTTCATCTATTTCCGGGGAAATTGAGGTCCCGCTGGATGGGTCCTTATATTGTCTCACATGTTTTTCCCCATGGTGCAGTCGAAGTTCAGGATCCTCTGACGGGTTCGACCTTCAAAGTCAATGGTCAGCGCTTAAAGCCATTTCTGGAGCTGCCGAGCCAAGAAGATGTGGAGTGTCTGATACTCCACAATCCTAGCCATGATCAGTGAATGCCACTGTGATAGTTTGGGTGTACTCAGCACCCAACCTGGTTTAAAGCTTCTTTCCTTTTTCTATTTCTTTCTCTCTTTTCTTCTTTTGTTTTATTTTCATTTACTTGTCTAGTTGACTATTTTCTTTTGATTATTTTAGAGTTTAGTAATTTGTGACTTTTGGATGTGCATACTTATTCCACTCCCAATGAGGACATTGTGAAGTTTTAGTGTGGGGGTGAGGTGTTTTTTTTCCCCAAAAATTCAAAAATTCAAAAAGATTTTGGTTTTAGTTTTTGGAAATAGTTGTTCCTTTTCTGATTAGTTTGAATCCCCAGTGCTTTGTTTATTAGCTTGTATATAAATAGGATGTGCATGATAAGTTTCCGACCTCAGATGTGATAGTCTAAGCCCTAATTCAAACCCTAGTTGTTCATCATAGGTTGTGGAATCCAATCCTTACTTACTTCTTCATCATTATCTTTAGGCCTTAGGTTTTCCAAGAATGATTCTCCCACTAGCTTGTGACATAATTGCTTTGAAAAATGGTTGAGAAAAAAAATTGTATTATGAATAAGTATGAAATAAAGAAAAAAAAAAAAAAGAGATGAAAATAAAGATTGGAATGACAAGTATCCCTTTGAGGCATGCGCCACTGGGCGTTACCCTTTGAGGCACGTGCTACTGGGTGTTACCCTTTGAGGCAATATTGCTACTGGGAAAGCTTGCTTCCAAAGTCAGTATGATAATAATATAGTTGTGTCAGTCAGGTGGGATTGAGTCTAATTTGGGTCAATCTAAGCCCTGAGATGATGATACACTTGCACATGAGCACCGGGATGGATTCAAAGCCTTTATGTTTAATGCGGTGAAAAATTAGTGTTTTGATATCATTCAGGAGGTGGAGGGCTTTGAAGTACATTTTATGTATATATTGGTCAATAATTATGTATATGGGTGATTTAGCTGATTAGAGATGTGTGCATATTTTTCCCAGATTTTGTACATATCAGTTTTGTGAAAAAACCAAAAACATTTTCTTTAATTTTTGAAATAATTTTGTGGGTATTTCACTTGGAAGCCCTCACGAGACCTCACTCGTCCACTTGGGAGACCAGGGGGTTTTAAGGGCTTGTTGCATGCGCTAAATGCAACCGTGATTCCTATGACAGTGAGTTATGATTTTCTTTACTTATTTTCCATTTTCTTTTAGTTAGTTTAGTTTTTTTTTTTTTTCCTCGAGGACGAGCAAAATCCTGGTGTAGGGGTATTTGTTCGCACCAAAAATGAGCTATTTTTAAGGTACTTTTACACTAAGTTTATGCTCGTTTTAATCGTATTTTTAATATTTTTATTTGATCTTATTTTATTTTGCAGGATTTGAATAATTTCAGAAAAATGGCTAAAAATGTGAGGAAAATGGTGAAAAATGCTGGGAATTGAAAAATGGGTCGAAGTGATTTGAACCGGCCCAAATGCTAGAAAAGAACCGGCCCAAATAGAATTGAACCGGTTCAGGGAAAAAAGCCCTGTTCATTCCCCCTGTTTGTTCTATTTCGGTGATAATGGCGATGCTGCCATTGAAGAAACGACTGAGCTGCAAAGTGAGGAGGCCTAAAGTTGTTTAGTTACTTTTGTGTTCTTTTCCCTAGTTCGAGCTCTACTAGAGGCGAGGAGAAGGTGCTTGAAGCTTGCGCACAGTTTCGGTTTGCATTCGGCTCTTTCAAATCTTTGATTTCACTAGTTGCTAATTTGCTTCCCTTGCTACTCAACTTCTTGATCTGTTTGGCCTGAAGTTATTTTAGTTTCAAGATTTTTAGGTTTTACTGTAGCATGTTTCTTAGTTCTTCATTCAAGCATTCATAATGGGGTTTGATTGATCAGTGTGATAGATTTCAGAGCTGGGTTGTTGTGTAAAATTGAATCTGAATTGCTATTGAACTGCTATCTTGAAGTTTGATGGATGTTGAGTCTGCCATGTTTAGGTTGTAGCTATGGCTTGCATTGCCCTATTCGCATTACCCTGTTTATTGTTCTTGGTTGATTGCTCCTGGTTAACTCATTTTGCTTGCTATTGGTTCTAGTTTTGATGCTTGATTTATGCTTGAATATTGGATAAGTGTTGAAGTTGATTTTTGGCCATTTAGGTTACTCACGCCCATTGAAATAGTTAATAGAATGAATAATGTTTGGTTAAATGAAAGTATTAGTTTATTGTAGGTTAAGTAGATTTAGATTAATTAATTAGTTAATCCTCACTTTTTATGACCTAAAACTCTTCCATCGTCCCTGAGGATCGACCCTCAAAGTACTACAATGACAATTGTATGCTTGAGGTTTTTCTTTTCTTTTAAGTGCACATCCCCGAAAAACACTTAACGCTTGGTAAGCACCCAAGTCAGCCACATTGAATGTAGTTGGTAAGCACCCAAGTCAGCCACATTGAATGTAGCTGAAACTCTATAGCTACCTGGCAAATCAACCTTATAAGCATTGTCATTTACCCTTTCAAGTACAGCAAATGGACCATCAACCCTTAGCATGGGCTTGTTCTTCCTCTTTGAGGGAAATTGTTCCTTCCTTAGGTGAATCCATACGAGATCTCTAAGCTGAAATACCACCTTCTTCTTATGTTTGTTGGCTTGAGCTTGACAGGAGACATTGGTTTTCTCTATTTTGCTCCTTACTAACTCATGTATCTTCTGGATTTCTTCTACCCTTGCTGCTGCATCTGCACTTGGCTTTTGATCTAAAGGGTGTGGAGTAAGATCAAGTGGACTAATAGGATCAATCCCATAGACCACCTTGAATAGCCATAGACCAGTTACCTTGCTAGGAGCTCTGTTGTATGCAAACTCTGCATGAGGCAAAAGTAAATCCCAAGTTTTGGCATGAGGTTTAATCAAGGCCCTTAGAAGTGTTCCTAGGGTACGATTTGTAACCTCTGTTTGCCCATCTGTTTGTGGATGGCAAGTAGTACTATACTTGAGTTTAGTAGCTAACATCTTCCACAAAGCAATCCAAAAATACCTAAGGAACTTAGTATCCCGATAGGAAATAATTGATCTAGGTATACCATGCAATCTAGCCACTTCTCTGAAATACAACTCAGAAATGTGTGTAGCATCATTAGTTTTGTTACATAGAATGGAATGAGACATCTTTGAAAACCTATCCACTACAATAAAGATGGAATCCTTATTTCTTTAGGTTTTAGGCAATCCAAGAATGAAATCCATACTTACATCAACCTAAGGAGTAGTAGGAATAGGCAAAGGTGTGTAAAGGCTGTAGGGTAAAGAATTGCTTTTGGCCACTTGACAAGTCTCACACCTTTTCAGGATGTCCTGTACGTCCTTCTCCATGCCTGGCCAATAATCATGCTCTCTTAGCATAGTGAGTGTCTTGTTTTCTCGATAATGACCAGCTGGAGAACCTCCATGAACTTCCCTAATTAAGAGCTCTCTTGCACTGCACCTTGGTACACACAGCAGTGTATCCTTGAAAAGAAATCCTTCTTGAACAAGGAAATCACCCTTGGGGTGTTTTGAACATTCAATAAACAACTCCCTAAAGTCTTGCTCTTTAGCATATCAAGCTTTTATATGGTCAAGACCAAGTGCACAAGTGTTTAATTAAAACAAAAGTAGATACCTCCGTGATAGAGCATCGACACCTTGATTGAGCTTTCCAGATTTAAGCTTGATTGTCATGTGAATTAACGGGAGAAACTCAACCCACTTAGCATGACATGAGTTTTTTTTTTTAACTTGTGCTGGCCTTGAAAATACTTTAAGGCTTCATGGTTAGAAAGTAAAATAAACTCACTTACAATCAAATAATGGCTCCAATCACCTCATGATTGCATGAAACTCTTTATCGTAGGTGGAGTATTTTCTCCTTGAATCATATAATTTCTCACTAAAGAAGGCTAAGGGTTTACTTCTTGAGTAAGAACACCACCTATACCAATTCTAGAGGCATCACATTCAACTTTAAAGACTTTATCAAAGAACGGCAAAGAGAGAACCGGTGCTTAAGTAAGTCTCTTCTTGATCTCTTTAAAGGCAGATTAGGCTTTTGGTGTCCAAATGAATGATGTACCCTTGATAACCTTAGTCACGGAAACCATAATAGTGCTGAAACTCCGAATAAGCCTCATGTGAAAAGAAGTTAAGCCACGAAAAGCACGGACATCATGAATGCTCCTTGGAACAAGCCATGACCGAATAGCTTCAATCTTGCTTTTATCTGCCTTGACACCATCACCAGTGGCAATATAACCTAAGAATCTTACCTCATGAGTTAAAAAACACACTTCTCAAGGTTATTAAATAGTTTTTCACATTCCAAAATATGCATAACTTGAGCTAAATGATCTTGATGTTTATGCTCATCCTTAGAATAGATCAGAATGTCATTGGAGTAAACTACCACAAGTTTTCCAATGTAAGGCCTAAATACTTGATTCATTAGCATTGTGAATGTGACAGGAGCATTGGAAAGGCCAAAGGGCATGACAAGCCATTCATATAACCCTCCCTTGGTCTTAAAAGCCATTTTCTATTCATCTTCCTCACAGATTCTGATCTGGTAGAATCCACTTTAAAGGTCGATTTTTGAAAACACTTTTGAGCCATATAACTCATCTAGCATGTCCTTAAGTCTAGGTATACGAAACCTGTTCTTGATTGCAATCTTGCTAATAGCCTTGCAATCCACACACATACGCATTCCTCCATCCTTTTCAGGAACTAAAAGAGCAGGCACAACACATGGACTCAAGGAGTCACGAACTAAGCCCTTGGACATCAACTCTTTAACTTGCCATTCAATCTCTATGGTTTCTTTGGGATTCATTGTATAAGGTAGCTTATTAGGTAGGATTGAACCAGGAATGAGATCAATATGGTGTTGAATGTCTCTTTTAGGAGGGAAACCCAAACAAATGACAAAACTTTTATATGAGTGCTTTGGCTATAGGGTGAGTGCGTAAGGGAGTTTTTGGTTCTTCTTGTAAGTTCGATGCTCACTCTCTAAAGGCCTTGAATTCATGGTGGGAGGCCTTTAACAATGGTTCACTAACTATAAGAAGCAAATCAGAATGGTTTGACTCATTTTAAGGTTTACTTTCGCAGAGCTTAGATGGGGTTAAAGGGGCTGGGGTGATCTTCTTACCATCCTTAGTAAAAGAGTAAGTATTTAAATAGCCATTATACATTACCTTAGGATCATATAACCATGGCCTACCTCAAAGCATATGACAGGCATCCGTTGGAATTACATCACGCCAAAGTTCAACTTCATAGTTCTTTCCAATGGAGAAAGAAACAAGGCACCGTGACATCACTTGGATACCATTACTTTGATTCAGCTATTAAATGTTGTAAAGGTGTGGATGAGCCATGGTTTGCAAACCTAGTTTCTCAATCATGCTTAGAGAAACCACATTTGCACAGCTTCCTCCATCAATGATCACATAACATACCTTCCATTGGACTATACAACAGGAGTGGAATATGTTCTCTCTTTGTTCGTCCTTAGCCCCCTTCTGGTTGCTTAAAACTCTCCTGAAAACCAACATCTCACCTTTATCAGCCTCCTCCATAACCTCCTCTTGAGTTTCCTTAAGCTCATCCTCAAAATCATCCTCCTTTTCCTCTTCTTTAAACACCTCTTTAATGGTTGTCCATTCGGCCAAAATTATGACTTTATGGTTTGCACAATCTAAAGCTATATTCCCAAATCCTTGGCATTTAAAGCACCTTCTGTTGCTTATGGGATAAGGATTGGGTCTATTTTGAGGGGCTTATATCTTTTATGGAGCTGGGGTTCTTTGTGGAAAGGAAGGGGATGGATTTGGGGGCTTGGATATGGGATTAGAACTGCCCTTGTTAAAGGGTTGGTTCTGAGTAAAGGGTTTAGGATTCTCAGGTTTAGGGGGCTGCTTTACTTTTTTTTGTTGCTTAACCTTGTGAGCAAGCATGCAAACTTCATCAAAGGTAGTATAAGCTTGTAAATCAACCACAGTAGCATACCTAGGATCAAGACCTCTGAAGTGCATAACAATGGTTTGCTCATCGGGCTCTTGAAGATCACATTTGATTACTAGTTTCTCAAACCCATGTGTATATTCTTCAACATTTAGATTACCTTAAGTAAGGTTATAAAGTTGAAAATAGCAACCTTGGACATAAGTTGGGGGAAGAAAATGAGCCTTAAGCTTGGATTTCATCTTCTCTCATGTTCTGATCTTGAACTTCCTTTCTGTAACCTATTTAGCACATAGGTTAGTCCACCATAGTGAGGCACTATTTTCTGAGTCTCAAGGCTACTAACTTGACCTTTCTATCTTTAGGAACGTCTTTATGCTCAAAAACACGCTCACCAATATGTAACCAATCCAAGA
Source organism: Carnegiea gigantea (assembly GCA_029747015.1). Taxonomy (NCBI): domain Eukaryota; kingdom Viridiplantae; phylum Streptophyta; class Magnoliopsida; order Caryophyllales; family Cactaceae; genus Carnegiea; species Carnegiea gigantea. Next base: position 931,808 of record JAKOGI010000065.1, read on the forward strand.
ATTCCTCAGGATCAAGCTTGCCCTCAAACTCCGGGACTTTAACTTTGAAATCATTGGTGTTTGCTTGAAACCTTAGTTCCAGTCTAGCCATTCTCAAGGGTTCATCCTCACTAGATGAATCCATACTATGGCAAAAAACTTGATCTTGCCTCTTAGGATCATATTGGGGAGGCTTTTCATTTACTTTCTGTTTTTGCTTCAAACAGGCTCCGAGTTGCTTCCGTAGGTAGTCATTCTAAGCTTGGAGTTCTTAGTCATGTTGAACTCCCTCATTGAGTTTTCTCATTAATTACTCATTTTGGGCTGTAAGTGTTTGGCAATTCTTCAAAACTAGCTCAAAAGTCTCCTCCAAACTTACACTAGCACTCATGGTGTATTTGGATGTGTGTTTAAGCTAGAACAATGAATGTGTTTGGAAATGGGTGGAAACGATTCTGGAAGTGAAGGGACGTACTAGGCCAAGTAGAAACCTAAGCTCTGATTTTCCTTATCAATATCTCATTTGAGCTGAGAGAGATTGATAATTTTTCATGATTGCCTCAAATGTTTCATCCAAGCTCGTACTTGAACTCATCTTATAACTGTGCATGTGTTTAGGCTAATTTATGGAATGTTTTGAGGAATGTGTTTGGATGGCGTTGGGGCATATGGGGGAAGGTTTCAGGCTAAGATAAAACTTTCTCTGATACCAAATATGACGTAACTTTGGAGGGGAGTTCAACAAACACTCAAAACTGATTTTAAAAGCAAAGAAAACAAGCCGAAATCATAAGAGAGTTTAAGTCAGATCCGAGAGAACGTGAGGGATAAATGTAAACTAAACTCTTACTTCGATGCACTATCACCACCAAGCTTGAGTTTAGGGCCCTTAAGCTTAAATAGGATACAGATATCACCACCTAATCAAGACTTAAGACTCACTTGATCACCACCTAATATGGCCTAGACTAGGATAAGCAAATAAGAATTTTAAAACACGAATGGGAGCAATGCCCTCAATTCACTTTCAATTTTAAAGATAATAAGCTGAGTACAAAATGAAGTCTTGAGGACCGTTATACAAGCGTCTATAGGTTTCCTAAGAGGTTCCATCAATGTTAGAAAACCTCTAACCTAACTTAATCTAGCCTAATCTGGCTTCGTCGAATCGGTTTTAGCTAAACACGATTTAATCAAGCTAATTATAACTTTATGCATTAAAGTAAGCCAAATTACATTGATTATGATCAAACTAAGTAAGCAAACAGCTCCTAACACATGGGAGATAAAAAATGGCTGCTGAATTGTGCACTTTGTAGCAGGCCAATGCGTGAGCTTTGCCTTTCTTTCCCTTGGTTCCATTGCTTCTTCATTTGGCTGTCCCATGATTGTGTCTAAGGCTCTTTTAACAAGCAAATCATGCTGTTAAGGAAGGATTGGATGCCTAGAATGGCATCAACCACGAAATGCACCAATTAGGTGCAGCCGAGCGGATTCGGGCAGAATGCAGGCTTGGTTTGGATGCCACAGATCCCATGCAAAATGTGGGCATAATTTGGATTGCCATATATGGTTGGAAAGCTCTGGATATTTCCTAACTCCTTCAAGTGTAATCACACATTTATACTTCATTTGATGGATAAAACCTCAAAAATCATAGACTAGTCTAAACTAGGTTCTAGCTTGCACTGTCTGCGAAAATGACTGAGTTCTTCAATATTCACCTAATTTAACTTGAATTTCCTGCTTGGAATAGATAGCTAACATTTTCAGGAACCAAAATATGCAAAAATATAAAACTTAAACCTCAAGGAGGCCTAAGTAATTCAAAAGACAAAACTGGGTTAAAAATGTCCCAAACCTACAGCCTGGACAGTTTACACTTTAAGATTATTTTGGGTTGGCAAATAAAGTCATAATGACTTGGAACTTGCTTTATTGGAAAGCTGACTTTCTTAACTTCAAACTCATCGTAAAATATTGAACTTAAGTCTTATAGAAGTCGACGTAATAAAGGTCACAAAATCGGGTATGTGTTCTGATTTGAGCCCAGAACCTGCCGTTAATCTATTCCTAGCAGAAATGTGGGTTTTTCTTTGGTTTGGGATGTCAAAACCTGATGACCTTGACTAACCCCTTAATCCAAATTGAGGTCTATGGGTACATCTCCATCATTCTCCCCTTGTTGAGAAAGATTTGATCTCAAATCATTTGGGTAATCATCTTCCACACGTGGTTTCAATTCGGGTGGAAATAAAATCAACCCCTTAAACAAGCCTTCTTTGATCTGAAAGGCTTCATATTCATCCTGAACAGCAAGGATCCAATCTTTTTTTGATCTGAAAGGGGTTTAGAGTGATGGTCCTTTGCAAGTAAGAAAAGGGCTCAAAGGCTGATGGTTCTTTTGTGGTTGGATTTCATGGAGTTTAAAAGGTTAAAAAGGTGCAAAGGTGTTCTCCTTTTTCTCCATTTAGGATCAACGAGCATACCTTGATGTTCTTGCATTGTTCATCCCTATCAGCTTGAAACCCGCTCGAAACCTTCTCCAAAAGAAGCATTTCTCCCTTATCAGCTTTCACCTCATCTTCTTCTAGAGTTTCCTCTTAATTCTCCTCATTTTCTTCCTCCTTTGCTACTTCTCATTCAGCTAAAGGAACAAACCTATGGTTTGTGCAATCCGAGGCTAAGTGTCCAAATCCTTGGCACTTAAAACATCTTTGGATACCCTTAGGAATGGATTTAGGACTACTTTGTGAAGGTGGGCTGTTTTGGGGTGCTGGGGTTCTTTGTGGTGTGGAAGGAAGGGGTGTCGTGTGTTTAGGGAGAAAAATGGGGCTCCCCTTGTTAAAGGGTTCGTTCTGAGGTGGGGGCTTCGGAAACTCATGCTTGAAGGCCTTGATTTCCTTTGTGCTCAGCCTTGTGAGCAAGGACACAAACTTCATCAAAAATAGTATATGATTGTAATTCCACCACTTCAGCATACTTAGGTTCAAGGCCTCCTAAGTACCTAACTATGGATGCTTTGCTCTTCTTGTTCTTGAATATCACACTTGATCAAGAGTTTCTCAAATTCCGTGTGTATTCTTCAACATTGAGGCTGCCTTGGGTTGGGTTGTGGAGTTGGGAATATTTACCTTGGACGTAAGTTGGAGGCAAAATCGTGGCTTGAGTTTAGCCTTTATCTTCTCCCAAGTTCTGATTTTGTTTTTTCTACTCCTTACGCTTTTAGCACATAAGTTTGCCACTATAAGGAGGCGTAAGTTCTGAACCTTAGAGCAACCAATTTAACCTTCTTATCTTCAGAAACTTCCTTATACTCAAAGATACGCTTAACCATGTGTAAGCATTCAAGGAACTCAGCTCGGTCCGGTTTACCTTTGAATTTAGGGATTTCAACTCTAGAGTCATTAGAGTTGAAATACTACCTTCATTCTCTTCTTTCCCTTCTAGATGCTTCTCCCTCACTTGAAGAACTCAAGGGATTGCTTGCTGCCTCATCTTCTTCATCGTGGGTAGAACCAGCGGGTCTAGCATGCATTTTCTGTCTTTGCTTTATGACATCGCCAAGGTGCTTTTTCAACCCCTCATTTCGAGCTTTGAGTTCTTGATCACGTTGAGCATCATCATTGATTTTTCTTATCAACATCTCATTTTGAGCTGAGAGAGATTGATAATTTTTCATGATTGCCTCAAACTTGTCATCCAAGCTCATACTTGAACTCATTTTGCAACTGTGGCATGTGTTTAGGCTGATTTATGGAATGTTTTTAAGGAAAGTGTTTGGTAGGCCTTGAGGTATGTAGGGGTAGGTTTCAGGCCAACATAAAACTTGCTCTGATACTAAATATGATGTAACTATGGAGGGGATTTCAACAAACACTTAAATCTGATTTCAAAAGCAAAGAAAACTAGCTGAAATCATAAGAGAGTTTAAGTCAAATTCGAGAGAAAGTGAGGGATAAATGTAAACTAAACTCTCAGTTAGATTCAGATATCACCACCAACCTTAAGTTTAGGGCCCTTACGCTTAATTAGGATATAGCTATCACTGCCTAATCAAGACTTAAGACTGATTGGATCACCACCTAATCTAGCCTAGACTATGATAAGCAAGTAAGAATTTAAGACACGAATCGGAGCAATCCCCTCAATTCACTTTAAATTTCAAAGAAAATAATCTGAGTACAAAATAAAGTCCCCTGGGCCCTTATATAAACTTCCATTAGTTCTTCATTTGGTTGTGCCATGATTCTATCCAAGGCTCCTTTAACTACCAAATCATGCTGCTAAGGAAGGGTTGGATGCTAAGAATGACAACAACCAACAAATGCACCAATTAGGTGCAACCGGACAGATTCATGTAAAATGCAGGCTAGGTTTGGATGCCACATATCCAATGTAAAACGTGAGGATAATTTAGATTACCACATATGGTTGGAAATAAAGTCCCTGTATCATTACCTATTTACGATTTAAGACTCACTTGATCACCACCTAATCTAGGCTAGATTAGGATAAGGAAGTAAGAATTTAAGACATGAATGGGAGCCATGCTCGTAATTCACTTTCAATTTCAAAGATAATAAGTTGAGTTTAAAATGAAGTCCTTAGAACCCTTATACAAACGTCCATAGGTTGCCTAAGAGGTTCCTTCAATGTTAAGAAACCTATAACCTAACTTAGTCTGGCCTAACCTAGCTTAGTCTAACCGATTTTAACCAAAGACGATTTAATCAAGCTAATTGCAACTTTATGTACTAAAATATGCTAGATTGCATTGATTACAATCAACCTATGTAAGCCAGTAAGTAAGTAAGCAGCTCCTAACACATGGGGGATAGAAGATGGCTGCTGAAGTGCACACTTTATGGCTAGCCAATCTGTGGGCTTTGCCTTTCTTTCCATTGCTTCCATTAGTTCTTCATGTGGCTTTCCTATGATTATGCCCAAGGCTCCTTCAACTACCAACTCATGCTACTAGGGAAGGATTAGACGCCCAAAATGACATCAACCAGCAAATGCACCTATTAGGTGCAACCGGGCAGATTTAAGCAAAATGCAGGCTTGGTTTGGATGCCACATATCCCATGCAAAACGTGGGTAAGATTTGCATTTCCACATATGGTTGCAAAGCCCTAGATGTGTCCTAACTTCTCCTAGTGGAATCACACATTTGTGACTTCATTTGATGGACCAAAACGTCAGAAAACTCAAACTGCTCTAAACCGTGTTCCGGACTGCACTTGTTGTAAAAATGACTAGGTTCTTCAATATTCACCTAATTTACCTTGAATTTCTTACTTAGACTAGATAGCTAACATCGTGGGGAATCAAAATATGTAAAAATATCAAACTTAAACCTCTGAGGAGGCCTAAGCAATTCAAAAGATAAAACTAGGTTAAAACTATCCCAACCCTATAGCCTGGACAGTTTAAATTTTAAGACTATTTTAGGAGGGCAAATGAGGTTCAAATGGCTTGGAACTCACTTTATCGGAAAGCCAACTTCCTAAACTTCCAACTCATGGTAAAATACCGAACTTAGGTCTCCTGAAAGCTGAAGTAATAAAGGTTACAAAACCGAGCTTGTATCCTGATTTGAAGCCGGATCCTACTGTTAATGTGTTCCTAAAACGTGGGGTTTTCCTTGGTTTGGGATGTTGAAACCTAATTACCTTGACTAAACCCTTACTCCAAATGGAGGTTCATAGGTAGATCTCCATCATTCTCCCCTTGTTAAGAACGATTTGACCTCAAATCATTTGGGTAATCATCTCCCATATGTGGTTTCAATTCAGGCTAAAACAAAATCAACCCCTCGAACAAGCCTTCTTCAATCTGAAAGGCTTTATACTCATCCTGAACAGTAAGGATCCATTCTTTGTTTGGTCTTAAAGGGATTTGGAGTAATGGTCCTTGACCAGTAAGAAAAGGGCTTAACGGTTGATCGTTCTTTTGTGGTTGGTTTACATGGAGTTTGAATATGGAAAAAGGTGCTATAGTGTTCTCCTTTTCTCCACTTAGGATCAATGAACATACCTTGATGTTCTTGCTTTGTCCATCCTTATCAGTTTGAAAACCACTCGAAACCTTCTCAAAAAGAAGCATTTCTCCTTCATCAGCTTTCACCTCAACTTCTTCTAGAGTTTCCTCTTGATTCTCCTCATTCTCTTCTTCCTTTGCTGCTTCCCAACCGGCTGAAGTAACAAACCTACATTGGTGCAATCCAAAACTAAGTTTCCAAATCCTTAGTACCTAGAACATCTTTTGATGCCCTTAGGAATGGATTTGGGACTACTTTGTGAAGGTAGGCTATTTTGTGGTGCTGGGGTTCTTTGTAGGGTTAAAGGAAGGGGTGCCATGGGTTTTGGGAGAAAAATAAGATTCCCCTCATTAAAGGGTTCGTTCTGAGGTGGAGACTTTGGAAGCTCATGCTTAAAGGGCCTTGATTTTCTTTGTTGCCCAACCTTGTGAGCAAGGACACAAACTTCATCAAAAGTAGTATATGACTGTAATTCCACCACATTGGCATACTTATGTTCAAGGCCTCCTGAGTACCTAACTATGGTTTGCTCTCTGGTTCTTGAATATCACACTTGGCCAAGAGTTTCTAAAACTCTGATATGTATTCTTCAGCATTGAGGCTGCCTTATGTTAGGTTGTGGAGTTGGGAATAGTTATCTTTGATCTCAGTTGGAGGTAAAAACTGTGACCTGAGTTTAGCCTTCATCTTCTCCCAAGTTCTGATTTTGCTTTTTCTACTCCTTACTCTTTTAGCACATAAGTTCTTCCACCACAAGGAGGCGTTCTTTCTAGGCCTAAGAGCAACTAGCTTATCCTTGTTATCTTCAGAAACCTCCATATAGTCAAAGATACACTCAACTGTGTGTAACCATTCAAGGAATTCGTCTGGCTCTAGTTCACCTTGGAATTCAGGGGTTTTAGCTCTAAAGTGAATAGAGTATGTGGACTGCCTCCATTCTCTTCTTTTCCTTCTAGAAGGTTCTCCCTCACTTGAAGAACTTAAGGGATTGCTTGCTGCCTTATCCTCCTCACCGTGGGTAGAACCGGTGGGGCTAGCACGCATTTTCTGTCTTTGCTTCATGACATCACCGAGCTGCTTTTTCAAGTACTCATTTTAAGCTTTGAGTTCTTGATCAGGTTGAGCATTGTTATTGAATTTTCATATCAATATCTCATTTTGAACAGAGAGAGATTGATAATTTTTTTTGATTGTCTCAAATGTTTCAACCAATCTTGTGCTTGAACTCATCTTGTAACCATGTATGCGTTTGGGTTGATTTGTGGAAGGTTTTTAAGAAATGCGTTTAGATGGCTTTGGGGCATGTGGGGGTAGACTTCAGGCCAAGATGAAGCTTGCTCAGATACGAAATATGATGTAACTATGGAGGGGAATTCAACAAACACTCAAATCTAATTTCAAAAGCAAAGAAAACAAGCTGAAATCATAAAAGAGCATAAGTCGAATCCGAAAGAAAGTATGGGATCAATGTAAACTAAACTCTTACTTGGATACAGATATCACCACCAAGCTTGAGTTTAGGGCCCTTACGCTTAATTAGGATATAGGTGTCACCACCTAATCAAGACGTAAGACTCACTTGATCACCACCTAATCTAGCTTAGACTATGACAAGCAAGTAAGAATTTAAGACACGAATGGGAGCAATCCTCTCAATTCACTTTAAATTTCGAAGATAATAAGTTGAGTACAAAATGAAGTCCCTAGGACCCTTACATAAACTTCCATTAGTTCCTCATTTGGCTGTCCCATGATTCTGTCCAAGGCTCCTTTAACTACCAAATCATGCTGCTAGGGAAGGGTTGGATTCCAAGAATGACATCAACCATCAAATGCACCAATTAGGTGCAACCAAGCATATTTAGGTAGAATGCAAGCTAGGTTTGGATGCCACATATCCAATGCAAAACGTGGGAATGACTTGGATTGCCACATATGGTTGGAAAGTTGTGGATGTCTCCTAGCTCCTCCGAATGGAATCACACATTTATGACTTCATTTGATGGTCCAAAACCTTATAGAACCTAGACTGGTCTAAGCCAGGTTCCAGCCTGTACTATTTGTAAAAATAACTGGGTTCTTCAATATTCACCTGACTTAAGTTGAATTTCTTGCTTAGACCATATAGCTAACATCTTGGGGAACCAAAATACATAAAAGTCTCAAACTTAATGCTCAAGGAGGACTAAGTAATTCAAAAGACAAAATGGGTTAGACCTATCCCAAAGCTGCAGTTTGGGCGGTTTAAACTTTAACACTAATTTGGGGGGGCAAGTGAAGTCCTATTGACTTGTATTGTGATTTAAACCCAGAACCTACTGTTAATATGTTCTTAGCAAAAATATGGCTTTTTCTTTGGTTTGGGATGTTGAAACCTGATTACCTTGGCCAACCCCCTAACCTGAATTGAAGTTCATGGGTAGATCTCCATCATTCTCACCTTGTTGAGAAAGATTTGACCTCAAATTGTTTAGGTAATCATCTCCTGCATGTGGTTTCAATTCTGTCTGAAATAAAATAAACCCCTCAAACAAGCCCTCTTTGATCTGAAAGGGTTCATACTCATCCTAAACAGCAACGATCCATTCTTTTCTTTATCTTAAAGAGGTTTGCAGTAATGGTCCTTGGCAATTAAGAAAAGGGCTTAAAGGTTGGTGGTTCTTCTGTGGTTGGTTTTCATAGAGTTCAAAAAGGGAAAAAGGTGCTAAGGTGTTCTCCTTTTCTCCACTTAAGATTAATGAACATACCTTGATGTTCTTGCTTTGTTGATCCTCATCAGCTTCAAAACCACTCAAAACCATCTCCAAAAAAAGCATTTCCCCCTCATCAACTTTCACCTCAACTTCTTCTAGAGTTTCCTCTTGATTCTCTCATCCTCTCCTCCTTTGCTGCTTACCATTCAACCAAAGCAACAAACCTACATTTGGTGCAATCCAGAGCTAAGTGTCCAAGTCATTGGCACTTAAAACATCTTTGAATGCCCTTATGAATGGATTTAGGACTTCTTTGTGGATGTAGCCTGTTTTGTGGTGCTAGGGTTCTTTGTAGGGTGGAAGGAAGGGGTGTTATGGGCTTAGGGAGGAAAATGGGGCTCCGCTGGTTAAAGTGTTTGTTCTGAGGTGGGGGCTTTAGAAGCTCATGCTTAAAGGGCCTTGATTTTCTTTATTGCTCAACCTTGTGTGCAAGGACATAAACTTCATCAAAAGTAGCATATGACTATAATTCCACCACATTAGCACACTTAGGTTCAAGGCCTCCGAAGTACCTAACAATGGTTTGCTCTTCTGGTTCTTGAATATCACACTTGATTAATAGGTTCACAAACTCTCATGTGTATTCTTCAACATAGAGGCGGCCCTGGGTTAGGTTGCGGAGTTGGGAATAGTTATCTTGGATGTAAGTTGGAGGCAAAAATTGTGACTTGAGTTTAGCCTTCATCTCCTCCCAAGTTTTGATTATGCTTTTTCTACTCCTTACACTTTTAGCATATAAGTTCTTCCACCATAAGGAGGCTAACTTTTTGAGCCTAAGAGCAACCAACTTAACCTTGTTATCTTCAGAAACTTCCTTATACTCAAAGATACGCTCAACCGTGTGTAACCATTCAAGGAATTCATCTGGGTCAAGTTTACCTTCGAATTTGGGGATTTAAACTCTATAGTCGTTAGAGTTTATGCGCTACCATTGTTCTCTTCTTTCCCTTCTACATGGTTATCCCTCACTTGAAGAACTCAAGGGATTGCTCGCTGCCTCATCTTCTTCATCATGGATAGAACCCGGTGCGCTAGCATGCATTTTTTGTCTTTGCTTCTTGATATCACCAAGATGCTTTTTCGAGTACTTATTATGAGCTTTGACTTCCCAGTCATGTTGACCGTTGTCATTGGCCTTCCTTATCAATATCTCATTTTGAGCTGAGAGAGATTGATAAGTTTTTATGATTGCCTTAAACTTTTTATCCGCGCTTATAGTTAAACTCATCATGTAAACGTGTTTGTGCTTGGGCTGATCTGTGGAATGTTTTTAAAGAATGTGTTTGGAAGGCTTTGGGGCATGTGGGGGTAGGTTTTAGGCCAAGATAAAATGTGCTCTGATACCAAATATGATGTAACTATGGAGGGGAATTCAACAAACACTCAAATGTGATTTCAAAAGCAAAGCAAACAAGCTGAAATCATAAGAGAGTTTAAGTCAAATACAAGAGAAAGCGAGGGATAAATGTAAAGCAAGCTCTTACTTAGATATAGATATCACCGCCATGCTTGAGTTTACGGTGCTTAAGCTTAATTAGGATACAGCCATCACCACCTAATCAAAACTTAAGACTCACTTGATCACCACCTAATACGGCCTAGACTAGGATGAGCAAGTAAGAATTCAAGACATAAATGGGGGCAATGCTCTCAATTCACATTGAATTTCAAAGATAATATGTTCAGTACAAAATAAAGTCCTTAGGATAATTTTGAGTGAAAAATAAAAGCCGCATGCGTGCAGCTTTTGCTGTAGTACTTGAGGGTTATCTCCTCGGGGACGAGGTTGAGAATAAGGTCACAGAAAAGAGCTTAACTGATCATCCATTATCTTAAAGCTGATAAAACATACTTAATGCTATTAACAAAAGAAAGAAAGTTGATCAATGTCAAACAACTAGCAACCCACAGCTAATCTAACTCAATGAAATCTATGAAAGGCCAAAGCTATTTGCATTCTCAGTTTCGATATGAATCAATAAATAATTTTAAGCCCAACAATCCAACATAAACTAATCAGGGCATAGCAACATAAAGCCAACACAGAGGAGTTAAAAATAGGGTATAAGGGAAATGATTGAGTATGAATTCAGCCATGAACAAATCACCATGAACCCAAACACATTCAGTCATTCACTATTCATTAATGACCAAAAAACTAACTCTACAAGTGAGATGGGAGTGAAACAAATAGAACAAACAGAATAAACAGAACAACCAAATAGAACCTAGATCGCACAAGAAAGTAGAATAGAAGACCAGAAGCACACTACTGATCTGAGCAAGAGCAGAGCTAACTTAATTCATTCACCATCAAAACATGAACCAAAACAAGCATAACTGAGCATAGCATCTGACCAAAAAAAAAAAAAAAACCAATCGGCTCATCCTGAACAAATGATTTCTCAGCAATAGGGAAGGGAACGAATTAGGCGTCCCAAAACAGAGCAAGCAGGGGAAAACAACTTGATGCACCCAGATTAAGTAGAGAATAGCAATTAAGAGAAGGAGAAGAATCAGAAGCTCACTATCCGTGAGGCCAAGTAACTCCATCGATCACTCTTCATCACCTATTACTGGCGATGAACAGCAACCCGAAATAGGGCAACCAACTAAGACTAGAATCGACAAGGGGAGGAAGACTTCAGCCATCCATTGACCCAAAATAAAATCAGAAACGAGCTTCAACAACCGTAACAATGGCGGAAACGCCATTACCATACTCAACGAAATGAAAGCAATGGATGGGGTGACTGAAATTAAACAAACAACATCCAAAATCTTAGAAAAGCAAATCAAAAACCATGAATTTCAACTGGCAATCACGAAATTGCTGCTTCATTACATGAAATTTGGAACCAAAAACCAATTTAACATCAAACCCTAAACCGAAGTTTGAAACCTTAAACCCTAAATCTAGAAATCGAAAACACCTACCAACCTGAAGCCTAAAAACTAGAAATTAAAACTGATTTGAACCCTAAAAACTTCCTAACCTCTTCTCTAGAGCCGGCTCCCGTCAATTTAAACCCAGTAACTTCAATCTCGATCCTTCATTCGTTGTGCCGTGGATGGTGGAGATGAGGGAAGCTAGCAATTGATGCACTGGTGGTGATGTGCTGGCATTTGGAATAGATAAGGATGAAGATGGTGGAAGACGTTGGAGGTTTAGAGAGAGAGAGATGAGTTAGATTGATGGAGATGAAAGGGGGAGGGCTATCGGGTTTCCTGGTTTTTCCAGGCCTGAAATTCTAGAAACCGAGAGTTAAAGTGGGGGCCAACGAGTCATGTAAGGGGCATGTGGGAAGGCTTGGTTAGGTTTAATTTTTATTTTTGTGTATTTCTTTTGCCTTTTTTTAGAAGGCTTCCATCAATTTATTCAAAACCTACAAAACAAAATAATATAAATAAAAAACCTAAAAATAACAATTATAAAGAGCATAAATTGGGTACAAAAATATCATAAAAATAACACATTTTTTTCACGAACAAATGCCCTCAATTCATGTTCAATTTCAAAGATAATAAGCTCAGTACAAAATAAAGTCCTTAGCACCCTTATACAAACACCCATAGGCTGCCTAAGAGGTTCGTTTAATGTTAGGAAACCTCTAACCTAACTTAATCTAGCCTAATCTAGCTTAGTCAAATATATTTTTAACTAAATAGGATTTAATCAAGCTAATTACAACTTTGTGCACCAAAATAAGTTAGATTACATTGAATACAATCAACTTAAGTATGCAAGTATGTAAGCAAGTAGCTCCTAACACATGGGAGACAAAAAATGGTTGCTGAAGTGTGCACTTTATGGATTGCCAATCTATGAGCTTTGCCTTTTTTTCCCCTTATTTCCATTGGTTCTTCATTTAGCTGTCCCATGATTATGTCCAAGGCTCTTTGTCTACCAAATCATGCTACTAGGGAAGGATTGGATGCCGAGAATGACATCAACTACCAAATGCACCAATTAGGTGCAGCCGTGCATATTTAGGCAGAATGCAAGCTTGGCTTGGATGCCACATATCCCATGCCAAACATGGGCAAGATTTTGATTTCCACATATTCTTAGAAAGCTCTAGATGTCTCCTAACTCCTTCAACTGGAATCACATATTTATCACTTCATTTGATGGTCCAAAACCTTAGAAAACTCAGACTGGTCTAAACTAGGTTCCAGCTTGCACTGTTTGGAAAATTGATCGGGTTCTTTAACATTCACCTAATTTAACTTGAATTACTTGCTTGGACTAGATAGCTAGCATTATGGGGAACCAACATATAAAAAATACCAAACTTAAACCTCAAGGAGGCCCAAGTAATTCAAAATTCAAAACCAGGTTAAAGCTTTTCTAAACCTTTAAGCTGGACAATTTGAACTTTAAGACTATTTTAGGTGGGCAAATGAAGTCCTAATGACTAAGAACTTGCTTTAGTGGAAAGCTGACTTCCTAAACTTCAAACTCATAGCAAAAGAATGTAAGTCTGATGGAAGCTAAAGTGATAAAGGTCACAAAATCAGGCCTGTATTCTGACTTGAACCCGGATCCTAAGGTTAATGTGTTCCTAGCAAAAATGTTGGATTTTTCTTTGGCTTGGGATGTTGAAACCTGATTACCTTGAGTCCAAATTGAGGTTCATAGGTAGATCTCCATCGTTCTCCCCTTGTTGAGAAAGATTTGACCTCAAATCATTTGGGTAATCTTGTTCCACATGTGGTTTCAGTTCTGGCTGAAACAAAATCAACCCCTTAAATAGGCCTTCCTTGATCTGAAAGGCTTTAAAATCATCCTAAATAGTAAGGATCCATTCTTTTTTTGATCCTAAAGTACCTTGGAATAATGGCCCTTAACAAGTAAGAAAGGAGCTCAAAGGCTGATGGTTCTTTTGTGGTTGGTTCTAATGGAGTTTAAAGGAGGAAAAAGGCGCTAAGGTGTTCTCCTTTTCTCCACTTAGGATCAATGAACATACCTTGATGTTCTTGCTTTGCTCATCCTCATCAGGTTGAAAACCACTCGAAACCTTCTCTAAAGTAAGCATTTCTCCTTCATCAGCTTTCACCTTAACTTCTTCTAGAGTTTCCTCTTGATTCTCCCCATTCTCTTCCCCCTTTGTTGCTTCCCATTCTTCCCCCTTTGTTGCTTCCCATTTGACCAAAAATAACAAACCTATGGTTGGTGCAATCTGAAGCTAGGTGTCTAAATCCTCGGCACTTACAACATCATTGGATGCCCTTATGAAAGGATTTAGGACTACTTTGTGGAGGTAGGTTGTTTTATGGTGCAGGGGTTTTTTGTGGGGCGAAAAGAAGGGGTGTCGTGGGTTTAGGGAGAAAAATGGGCTCCCCTTATTAAAGGGTTCAATCTAAGGTGGAGGGCTTTGGAAACTCATGCTTAAAGGGCCTTGATTTTCTTTGTTACTCAACCTTGTGAGTAAGACACAAACTTCATCAAAAGTAGTATATGACTGTAATTCCACCACATTAGCATGCTTAGGATCAAGGCCTCCTAAGTACCTAACTGCGGTTTGCTCTTCTGGTTCTTAAATATTAATATTGATCAAGACTTTCTCAAAATCTCGTGTGTATTCCTCAACATTGAGGCTACCGTGGGATAGCTTGTGAAGTTGGGAATGGTTATCTTGAATTTAAGTTGGAGGCAAAAATCGTGACTTGAGTTTAGCCATCATCTTCTCCCAAGTTCTGTTTTGTTTTTTCCACCCCTTACTCTTTTAGCAGATAAGATTGTCCACTATAAGGAGGCGTACTTTCTGAGCCTAAGGGCAGCCAACTTAACCTTCTTATCTTCAAAAACTTCCTTATGCTCAAAGATACACTCAACCTTGTGTAACCATTCAACTAACTCACCTGGGTTAAGTATACCTTCGAATTCAGGGATTTCACTTTTAAAGACATTGGAGTTTGTGGGCTGCCTTCGTTCTCTTCTTTCCCTTCTAGATGGTTCTTCCTTAGTTGAAGAACTCAAGGGATTGCTTGCTGCCTCATCTTCTTCAGCGTGGGTAAAACCGGTGGGGCTTGCATGCATTTTCTGTCTTTGCTTCATGACATCACTAAGCTGCTTTTTAAAGTCTCATTTTGAGCTTTAAGTTTTTGATCACATTAAGCATCGTCATTGATTTTCCTTATCATTATCTCATTTTTAGCTGAGACAGATTGATAATTTTTTATTAAATCCTCAAACTTTTCATCCAATCTCGTACTTGAACTCATCTTGTAACTGTGTACGTGTTTGGGCTAATTTGTGGAATGTTTTTAAGGAATGTGCTTGGACGGCTTTGGAGCATGTGGGGGTACGTTTCAAGCAAAGATAAGACTTGCTCTTATACCAAATATGATGTGATTATGGAGACGAATTCAACAAACACTCAAATCTGAGTTCAAAAGCGAAGAAAACAAGCTGAAATCATGAGAGAGTTTAAGTCGAATCGAAGAGAAGGTGAGGGATAAATGTAAACTAAACTCGTATTTTGATGCAAATATCACCACCAAGCTTGAGTTTAGGGCCCTTATGCTTACAAATATCACCACCTAATCAAGACATAAGACTCACTTGATCACCACCTAATTTGCCCTAGACGAGGATAAGTAAGTAAGAATTTAACACACAAATTTAAGCAACGCTCTCAATTCACTTTTAATTTCAAAGATGATAAGCTGAGTATAAAATGAAGTCCTTAGAAACCTGATATCAATGTCCATAGGTTGCCTAAGAGGTTTCTTCAATGTTAGGAAACCTCTCACCTAACTTAATCTGGCCTAATCTAGCTTAATCTAATCAGTTTTAACTAAATACGATTTAATGAAGCTAATTATAACTTTATGCAGTAAAATAAGCTAGATTACATTGATTACAATCAACCTAAGTAAGTAAGAAAGTAAGCAAGCAGCTCCTAACACATGGGAGACAGAAAATGGCTGCTGAAGTGTGGACTTTGGGACTGGCTAATCCGTAACCTTTGCCTTTCTTTCCCTTGCTTCGCATTAGTTCTTCATTTGGCTGTCCCATGATTGTGTCCAAGGCTCCTTCAACTACCAAATCGTGCTGCTAGGGATGGATTGGATGTGTAAGACCCGCCTTCGATATTTTTATGTTAAGTTGCTTGTCTTGCTTTTTACGTTATAAAATCGTATTTTTAGCAACCATATGAGTTAAATTATTATCGATGTGCTTTTGGTAGCTACAACTTTTTATTAAAAAAAAGAAATATTATTGCTATTATTGATTTTAAAGTCAATCCGTGCCATTTATGCCTTTAAATTATATCGATAGTTTAATTTAGTTGTTATTCGATTTATTTAGTCGTTTCCTAAACACGATTAGGCTGTCAACCGTAGAAGTCGTTCGATGTTTAATAAATCGAACCTTTATATATATTTAGGAACGAATAGTCGATAGAAGGTCGTATTAACGATTGGGTTTAGAACAGGAGGTTGTCAGACTGAACTATCAATTTCAGTCGACTGAGCTATTGACCAAAAGAAACAAAAAACAATTTATAAAAATAATAAGGGGCCGAAGCCCCTTACTTTTTCTCGGCCAAAAACCTTGACCCGCCCTCTTTGCTCGGCGTCTTTCCTCACACGCGACCACCAGCAACCCCACGCCGGCCACCTCATCCCTCCTCACACCCATGCGTTACTTGCGAGCCCCACGTTGGTCCCTGTGCGCACCAAACCACCACCAACCCGCTTCCCCATCTTTCTATGTGAATTGAAGCCAAAGCCAGCCACGTTTTCGGTGCTTTAAACCGCCACCACATGCCGGAATCCAGCCATGCTCGCCAAAATCAACCCCCATTATAAGTTGAGGGGTCGAATTTGACCCAAACTGCACTGAAACTTCATCAAATCGGAAGATAGGGTTTTGGGCTTAGCAAGCAATCGAGCAAGGGTTCGGGTTCAGCGAATTGGGCGTGGTACGGGGCTTGTTCATGTGTTAGTGGGCAAGAGCCGGGGGATTGGAGTTGTACAAGCCCTAGAGTCGAGCTAGCAGCCTTGGATTCGAGCATTTAGCTTGGAGTCCAGGTGGGTGTTTCTCACCTCCTAAGTATTAGTAGTTTCGAAATCGTTTTAACCTTTAAGTTGTGTTGTATGTTAGTTTAGTTAACTAACGCCTGAGAAGTAGCTTCGGAATGAATTATGCACGTTTAGAATCGATTCGAATATATTCAGCTAGTTCATGCCTGAAGATTGAATTCGAAGTGAATTATGCCTGTTTAGCTTTGATTTGAATCAATTTAGTTTATTCAAGCTGAAAGTTTTAATTCGAAGCAAGGTAAGTATGTTTAGCTTAGATTCGAAATTATTTCCTTAATTCATCCCTGAAGATGTCATTCGAAATGAATTATAAACGCCTAGAATTAACGTATATATATGCTTAGTTATTTCATAATCATTGGTTAATTTCAAAGTGAATTGTAAGTATTTAAAATCAACGTATATGAAGGTTTAGTCATTCCATGATCATTTTTAAACTTCGAAGTAAAACGTAATATGTTTAAATAGAGACTTGGCTCATGTTAAGCTTGCATGATATAAAAGCTTTGTAACCTCGATGCAATAAATAAACACTTTGATTCATGTTAAGCTTGAATGGCATAAATAGCTAAGCTTGAATGGCATAAATTGGCAAGCTTAGTAACTATGGTGCGATTCATAAACGCCGTGAAACGTAATATGTTTAAATGACCTAATAGGCTTAAATGTAACTCCGAATCGATACTTGTCTATTTAATCGAATTATGCTTATGAAACAGCTCTGGAAATAATATTTGAATGGTGAACTAAGCATGTTTATGTCCCTTAACTGAAATATATGAATGTAATCGTGTTTCATGCTTTATTGGTTTAACTCAGCTTGCTAAACGTCCGTTTCAAGTTAAGATCATATGAATGCCTATTATATATATAGGAGTGTATGGTTATAACCATTGGTTGCAGCGCACTGCTAATTGTTAGCTGTATATTCAGTAAGTTAAGCATTGGTAAATTGCGTAAGTTTATATATCGCTTTTTAGTATATCCTAATGATTAGGATGCTAGATTGTAAATTGAAAACCAAGATGGTAGTTGGATTGTTTGAGGAAGAACTATGAGTGGTTCGAGGTTCTCGTGGTACGGTGCTTGTGAGGAGGGAGTTTGGGTTGTGAATTAACTGCAATCATGTGGATTGCGAGGCCATGTGTGGCTCATTATGTTGAATTGATTATGAAGTGCTTGAATGTGATGCATGTGCACCCCCTTCCCTTCGATGTTCTCAAGTTGCATTGTGTGCATAATGGTGAGTTTTTTAAAGAATGATTTCATGTTTTGAAATGATAGTAGCCATAATTATTACTGTATGATGGCTTATTTTAACTAAATGAATACAGTTTTGGGAGTGAACTCGCTCGAACGGGGGAATCCCTGAAGAGTTTTATAAATGTGTGAGCTGTATGAAAAGTATTTCGCTGTGAGAGGCAGCAAAATTATTCGCCGTTATGGTTGAAACGCTTTAAATTGGCTAAGATAATGTGCTTCGGATTATATGATAGGATATGAATGATGTTGCATAGGGAATATGTCCTAGTACTAGGAGACCCTAGAAGACCCTGACAAGGGTAATGTAAAGGTCTAATATGTTATAAGTAGCCATCTCGGGAGTAAGAGCTTAGTGTGAGCGTTAGGTCTCACTATGGGGTTTGAGAATAGATCTCACCCCATCAGCACCCTGTAATGATCTTATGCCAGATGTATTTTCCTAATAAGTAAAGAAAAGCAGTTGGCATCTTGCCATTTTAAGTGTTTTGAAGGAAAAGAAAGTTTTTATGGGCCCTAAAAGGCCATATGAAATGAGATATGAAAAGCTTGTAAGGGTCTTTGCATGACCAATACGAAATGAAATGTCTTTTGAAAGAACAAGAGCCTCAAGAGGCTAAGCAAAGTACTTTCAAGAAAAGAAGAAAAGTTTTCTATGCATGTTATGTGCTTTTCTTAAGAATGAAATGTGAATGAGATTTCAAGGAAGGTTAAGTAAAGTATTTTCACGAAAAAAAAGAAAGAAGCTTGTGCATATCATATGAATGAAATCTAAGTGAAGCATGCTAATGAAAGCAAAGCGTTATGTGAACACTCCAAGTATAACTTATGAATGAGATGCTAAATAAGATACGATCATGAAAAAGAAAACCTTATGAGCATGTTCACGCATACCCTATGAATGAGACTTGAAATGTGTGTGCGCCTTATGCATACCAAATGAATGAAATGCCAAGACAAGTATGATTATGAAATAAAAAGATAACTTTATGTGCACATCATATGAATGAGGTTTCATGCATAGTTTAAAATGGAATGCTAAGAAGTTATATTTATGAACAAGAAAGATCCCTATGCTTAGGCTATAAAAGAAAGTTTCTATGCTTAGCACTTGATGCTTGCTTATGTGCTAAGTGCTTGTTAGTTAGGAAATTCAGAGGCCTAAACATGAATTTCAACGGCTAAAATGAAGTTTATGGTTAGTAGTATTTTATAAGAACTCCGAGAATGTCTAATATGATAGTAAAGTATCAATACGTGATATGCGACTATTAAAGATACTATTGCCTACAACGGTTTTGGTTTTAAGGGGGGTCGGGGGACACTCATTGAGCGTGTGGTTGCTCACCCCACTACTCTTTCCCCTTTTCCCCAAGTTTTCTTTATAACAGGAAAAAGTTGAATCAGCTATATCAAGATGGAATCTGTTTATGCTTGCAAGGTGTCGTTTGTACTCATTTGAGGAGAATCTTACGTGTTTAATGAAGTCACGTTTTGTATTCTTAGTTTGACATGTTTGTAAACAGGTATTCTAAGCTCATGTATTGCATATTGTTTATGAGTCGCTCTGCATGGCCGTATGAGCCAACCATCTAAATAGTTATATGTCCTCTCAGTTAATGTTAGTTATGTTTTAGGATGTAAACCCCAATACTCTGGTTGTGTGAACCGTTGAGTTGTATCTTTCACTTTTCCTTTATTAATGAACTATTCTGTTTGGTGTACTGCGAGCGGGTGGCTCGTTGAATTATGAACTCCGACGTGTGGCCATTGAGTTTCTTTTAATGTTTTGCACTTCTGTTGATTGCAGGGATTTTTTTTGTAAGGCTTTTAGCCTGAAAACGGTCAGTTTTTAGGGGAAACTCTGCCCGTTTCATCGTAGAATTTAGGTAGAAAGTTAAGAAAACGTAATGCTTTCGGCCCTAGGGACTGGGGGTGTTACATTGATGGTACCAGAGCAAAGGTTCTGTGACCATAGGCCGCGACCTGAGTCTTGCATTCATATAGTCCGATAGCAACACGTTCATAATGATGTGATATATGCCTATTGGGTCTAGAATTGTGCATTTAATGTGAATCTTGGCGTATTTAGCTAGCTAGGTACTGCTCGAGTGAGCTCACTAATCGAGTGAACGATCGAATTGTTAAGGGTGTAAGCCGAGTAACTTGTTTTCTTTTGAATGAGTTAAGTATTAGTCCAATCGAAGGTTGTTTGCTTATTTGCTTATATGCCTTGACGGTTTGAAATTGGATGATTAGAAAGTCTTAACTCTAAGCCCATCTTTGCCCTCGAAGTATGATTTGCTCCTCGGGCCCCATAATGGAGTGAGCAGATGTACTCAAAGGTTGGTAGAGAGAGAGGTAGAAGCAGTTAGACTATTTCCTTTCGAAAACCAAAGGACCTTGCAGGTTAAAGCCTTCTGATTAGTGAGTTAGAGCGGAGCCAAGTTTTCTTACACGGAAGGATTAACTCTCAGTTAGTGATGATGAGGTGGTTTCGATTCGCAAATACACGCCCTTATGTTTATCAAATGTTGCTTGTAGATGCGTATGTACTAAGATGTGTACATTGATAGAATCCTTCGTATTGAGCTAGGAAAGGAATGGTTCGAAATTAGCTGCTATGATTGATAATCCTACTAAATGGTGCGTTGCTAATGTGAATTTTGAATTGCCTGAGTGAAATTAAAGGATATTTTCATATGCATGCTTGAAAAACTATGTGCTAGCGGTAGGATGTGAATAAACATTGCATAAAGCGTACCTACCGTTCTCCTTCTTTTCCATTGTTGCCTAACTGTGCATTACTTGCTTTCTATTATACGGACTGTTATTCGTGAATGGGGTGATGATGTTTTAGCTCGAACGAACCCTAACACACCTAGAAAGCTCAAGGGAGAAAGAACCTAGTAGACTTTGGAATTGTACATAGTAAACGATCCCTCCTAATGTAAGCGACCTACTATAAGACTCCTACGATCACTTGTAAGATAGATGTACTTCGTAAGACCTCAACATGTGCCTATAAGGCCATTAATGTCAACCATACTCACACAATTCTAGGCGTTCTCTCTATGTGATGACCCCGTGAGTCCGCATGTCTTAAGGACTTCTTATGACGCCAAGGGGATGCTGTGTGATGTCTCTATTGCCTTGCTATGAAATGAAAGCCCCTGGCTAAGTAACTTAGCTTAGAAGTGCTTTGGTTATGTATGCTAGTGAAAGAGCTTGACTTGAGTCGGATTGGTAACGTGGCTTGATTATTCAGATTATCTAAGTTTAGTGATTCATGGCATGGCATAACCTCTGACTTATTGCGCGCATTCTGTGAATTCTATAATTCCACATAATAGCTGAATAACTACATACACACATATTAAAGCATGATGAGACAACCTTAGAAATCTGCATTCATACATTCTTGCCTTTGTATGTTTGATCGGAGTAGCACAGCGGAAGCATGTAGGCCCATAAGCCATAGACCCAGGACTTATCTAGGAGCATAACCATTCATTTGTATGAATCTGTGACTTTAGAAGCAATCAGTCCCAAGTAAGAACCCTAGGGAAAGGCTCCCCATGATCGAAATCATCGATTTACATTCCTGCCTCAGCATTTCCTTCTCCAAGTGGTCTTATCGACATGATTATGCTAGCTCATGTTAATCGTGATTTCGGATTTTCAGTGCTCTGTTCTAAACCCTACGTGATGTCAATGTGAATTCGAATGTTACATCAAGTTCTTTTATTGCCAATATGGTGCAATTAGTCTCTCTGTTATCTTAGTGTAACGTGGTAACCTTCTAGTAAATGATTTAACCTTAGATTGACCTAATATCTTCATGTTTTAGAACAACCCTGATTAAGCCAACCCCTTCATACAACGTTAGCATGCCCTGTCTTAATTTCCATGATTGAAATTTAAAAGTTATTCGTGATTGAGGTGAAAACATGAAAATGCTGCCCACATATGCTTTTGTTTTATAAAATTTCTTGCTAGATATATATTAGCTGGTTGCATGTTACTCCCAATTCGTAGACTTGAGAATGCTGAAATGCTGATGCCATGCGATGCTATTATGCTCGAGTAATGCTATGCGGTGGTACGTGATACTCTTATTATTCCCGATGTGCTGTAGAAGTTTCCATGATAATCATCGTGATCCCAAAAGTGAGTGAATTCATGTTTTAGAATGAGACTACCATATATAACCTTGAGATGTCATCGTCCTGGTTGCCACACCTTTAGATGCCCACTTGTAGGTGCATATGTATAGAGTTGTTGCCTGCCATGCAAACTGAGTCTAGATTGTCAAAAATCTATGTTTCATTTTCAAAACAAACTCCATATGGTTTCCATGCCAACTCATTTGCCCTTCTTCAATGCGATTTGCCTTCGGCGCCTAAATAGAGTGAGTAGACGCTTGAAAAGGATTGGCGAGGAGACTACTGGATACCATAAGCCATTTTCTTTCGATTTAAAAGGAGTAGAGTTTGCAAAATGAAACCTTTTGGAAACCTACTGTGTAGATCATGGTTTATGTGCACACATTCTAGGAAGGACCGAACTTAGGTTTAGAATTTCGAGGATGAAATTCTTTTAAGGGGGGGAGAATGTAAGACCCACCTTCATTATTTTTATGTTAAGTTGCTTGTCTTGCTTTTTACGTTATAAAATCGTATTCTTAGCAACCATATGAGTTAAATTATTATCGATGTGCTTTTGGGAGCTATAATTTTTATTAAAAAAAAGAATTATTATTACTATTATTGATTTTAAAGTCAATCCGTGCCATTTACGCCTTTAAATTATATCGATAGTTTAATTTAGTCGTTATTCGATTTATTTAGTCGTTTTTTTAACACGATTAGGCTGTCAACCCTAGAAGTCGTTCGATGTTTAATAAATCGAACCTTTATATATATTTGGGAACGAATAGTCGATAGAAGGTCGTATTAACGATTAGGCTTAGAACAGGAGGTTGCCAGATTGAACTAGCAATTTTAGTCGACTGAGCTATTGACCAAAAGAAACAAAAAAAAAAATTATAAAAATAATAAGGGGCCGAAGCCCCTTAGTTTTTCTCGGCCAAAAACCTCAACCCCCCCTCTCTCTGCTCGGCGTCTTCCCTCACACGCGACCACCAGCAACCTCACGCTGGCCACCTCCTCCCTCCTCACACCCACGCGTCGCCGGCGAGCCCCACGGTGGTCCCTGTGCGCACCAAACCACCACCAACCTGTTTCCCCATCTTTCTCTGTGAATTGAAGCCAAAGCTAGCCATGTTTTCGGTGCTTTGAACCACCACCACATGCCGGAATCCGGACATACTCACCAAAATCGACACCCATTATAAATTGAGGGGTCGAATTTGACCCAAACCGCACTGAAGCTTCATCAAATCGGAAGCTAGGGTTTTGGGTTTAGCAAGAGTCGAGCAAGGGTTCGGGTTTAGCGAATTGGGCATGGTATGGGGCTTGTTCGTGTGTTAGTGGGCAAAAGCCAGGGGATTGGAGTTGTACGAGCCTTAGAGCTGAGTTGGCAGCCTTGGATTCGAGCCTTTAGCTTGGAGTCCAGGTGGGTGTTTCTCACCTCCTAAGTATTAGTAGTTTCGAAATCGTTTTAACCTTTAAGTTGTGTTATATGTTAATTTAGTTAACTAACGCCTGAGAAGTAGCTTTGGAATGAATTATGCATGTTTAGAATCGATTCGAATATATTCAGCTAATTCACGCCTAAAGATTGAATTCGAAGTGAATTATGCCTGTTTAGCTTTGATTCGAATCAATTTAGTTAATTCAAGCTGAAAGTTTTACGTCGAAGTAAGGAAAGTATGTTTAGCTTAGATTCAAAATTATTTACTTAATTCATGCCTAAAGATGTCATTCGAAATGAATTATAAATGCTTAGAATTAACGTATATATACATGCTTAGTTATTTCATAATCATTGGCTAATTTCAAAGTGAATTGTAAGCGTTTAAAATCAATGTATATAAAGGTTTAGTCGTTCCATGATCGTTTTTAAACTTCGAAGTGAAACGTAATATGTTTAAACAGAGACTTGGCTCATGTTAGGCTTGCATGATAGAAATAGGCTTGTTTTGTAACCTTGATGCGATAAATGAACACTTTGATTCATGTTAAGCTTGAATGGCATAAATAGTTAAGCTTGAATGGCATAAATAGGCTTGCTTAGTAACTATGGTGTGATTCATAAACGCCGTGAAATGCAATATGCTTAAATGACCTAATAGGCTGAAATGTAACTCTGAATCGATACTTGTCTATTTGATTGAATTATACTTATGAAACAGCTCTAGAAATAATATTTGAATGACGAACTAAGCATGTTTATATCCCTTAACTGAAATATATGAATGCAATCGTGTTTCATGCTTAGTTGGTTTAACTTAGCTTGCTAAACATCCGTTTCAAGTTAAGATCGTATGAATGCCTATTATATATATATATATGAGTGTATGGTTATAACCGTTGGTTGCAGCGCACTGCTAATTGTTAGCTGTATATTCAGTAAGTTAAGCATTAGTAAATTGCGTAAGTTTATGTATCGCTTTTCAGTATATCCTAATAATTAGGATGCTAGATTGTAAATTAAAAACCAAGATGGTAGTTGGATGGTTTGAGGAAGAACTATGAGTAGTTCGAGGCTCTTGTGGTACGGTGCTTGTGAGAAGGGAGTTTGGGTTGTGAATTAACTGTAATCGTGTGGATTGCAAGGCCATGTGTGGCTCATTGTGTTGAATTTATTATGAATTGCTTGAATGTGATACATGTGCACACCCTTCCCTTCGATGTTCTCAAGTTGCATTATGTGCATAATGGTGAGTTTTTCAAGGAATGATTTCATGTTTTCAAATGATAGTAGCCATAATTGTTAGTGTATGATGGCCTATTTTAACTAAATGAATACAGTCTTAGGAGTGAACTCGCTCGAACGGGGGAATCCGTAAAGAGTCTTATAAATGCGTGAGTTGTATGAAAAGTATTTCGCTATGAGAGGCAGCAAAATTATTAGCCGTTATGGCCGATACGCTTTAAATTGGCTAAGATAATGTGCTTCGGACAATACGATATGACATAAATGATGTTGCCTAGGGAATATATCCTAGTACTAGGAGACCCTAGAAGATCCTGACTAGAGTAATGTAAAGGTCCGATATGCTATAAGTAGCCATCCCAGGAGTAAGAGCTTAGTGTGAGCGTTAGGTCTCACTATGGGGTTTAAGAATAGATCTCACCCAATCAGCACCCTGTAATGATCTTATACCAGATGTATTTTCCTAATAAGTAAAGAAAAGCGGTTGGCATCTTGCCATTTCAAGTGTTTTGAAAGAAAAGAAAGTTTTTATGGGCCCTAAGAGGCCATATGAAATGAGATATGAAAAGCTTATAAGGGTCTTTACATGACCAATACGAAATGAAATGTCTTTTGAAAGAATAAGAGCCTCAAGAGGCTAAGAAAAGTGCTTTTAAGAAAAGAAGAAAAGTTTTCTATGCATGTTATGTGCTTTTCTTAAGAATGAAATGTGAATGAGATTTCAAGTAAAGTTAAGTGAAGTATTTTCACGAAAAGAAAGAAAGATGCTTGTGCATATCATATTTATGAAATCTAAGTGAAGCGTGCTAACGAAAGCAAGGCGTTATGTGAACTTTCCAAGTGTAACTTATGAATGAGATACTAAATAAGATACGATCATGAAAAAGAAAGCCTTATGAGCATGTTCACGCATACCCTATGAATGAGACTTGAAATGTGTGTGCGCCTTATGCATACCAAATGAATGAAATGCCTAGACAAGTATGATTATGAAATAAAAAGATAACTTTATGTGCGCATCATATGAATAAGGTTTCACGCATAGTTTAAAATGGAATGCTAGTAAGTTATATTTATGAAAAAGAAAGATCCCTATGCTTAGGCTATAGAAGAAAGTTTCTATGCGCAGCCCTCGATGCTTGCTTATGTGCTAAATGCTTGTTAGTTAAGAAATTCAGAGGCCTAAACATGTGTTTCAATGACTAAAATGAAGTTTATGGTTAGTAGTCTTTAATAAGAGCTCCGAGAATGCCTAATATGATAGTAAAGTATGAATACGTGATATGCGACTATTAAAGGTACTATTGCCTGCAACGGTTTTGGTTTTAAGGGGGGTCGGGGGACACTCACTGAGCGTGTGGTTGCTCATCCCACTACTCTTTCCCCTTTTCCCCTGGTTTTCTTTATAACAGGAAAAAGTTGAATCAGCTATGTCAAGATGGAATCTGTTCATGCTTGTAAGGTGTCGTTTGTATTCATTTAAGGGGAATCTTACGTGTTTAATCAAGTCACGTTATGTATTCTCAGTTTGAAAAGCTTGTAAACAGGTATTCTAAGTTCATGTAATGCATATTATTTATGAGTCACCTTGTATGGCCATATGAGCCAACCATCTAAATAGTTATTTGTCCTCTCGGTTAAAGTTAGTTATGTTTTGGGATGTAAACCCCAATACTCCGGTTGTGTGAACCGTTGAGTTGTATCTTTCGCTTTTCCTTTATTAATGAACTATTCTGCTTGGTGTACTTCGAGCGGGTGGCTCGTTGAATTATGAACTCCGGCATGTGGCCATTGAGTTTCTTTTAATGTTTTGCACTCCCATTCATTACAGGGATTTTTTTGTTAAGGCTTTTAGCCTGAAAATGGTCAGTTTTTGGGAAAAACTTTGCCTGTTTCATCCCAGAATTTAGATAGAAAGTTAAGAAAACATAACGCTTTTAGCCCTAGGGGCTAGGGGTGTTACAGGACGCCTGGAATGGCGCCAAGCACCAAACGCACCAATTAGGTGCAGCCGGGCATATTCAGGCAGAATGCAGGCTTGGTATAGATGCCACATATCCCACGGAGAATGTGGGAATGATTTGGATTGCCACATATGGTTGGAAATCTTTGGATGTCTCCTAACTCTTCTATGTGGAATTACACATTTATGACTTCATTTGATGGTCCAAAACCTCAAAAAACTTAGACTAGTCTAAACCGGGTTCAAGCCTGCACTATTTGTAAAAATGACCAGGTTTTTGAATTTCTTGCTTGACCTGAATAGATGACATCTTAGGGAACCAAAATATGCAAAAATATCAAACTTAAACATATAAGGAGGCCTAAGTAACTCAAAAGACAAAACCGGGTAAAAACTATCCCAAACCTGCAGCCTGGACAGTTTGAACTTTAAGACTGTTTCGGGTGGGCAAGTGAAGCCCTCATGACTTGGAACTTACTTTATTAGAAAGCTGACTTCCCAAACTTCAAACACATGGCAAAATGCTAAACTTAAGTCTTGCAGAAATCAAAGTAATAAAGGTCACAAAACCAGAATTGTATTCTAATTTGAACCCGGAACCTACTGTTAATGTTTTCCTGGCAAAAATGTGAGTTTTTCTTTGGTTTGTGATGTTGAAACCTGATTTCCTTGACTAACTCTAAGTGCAAATTGACGTCCATGGGTAGATCTCCATCATTCTCCCCTTGTCGAGAACGAGTTGACCTCAAATCATTTGGGTAATCATCTCCACATGTGGCTATAATTATGGCTGAAATAAAATCAACCCCTCAAACAAGCTTTCTTTGATCTGAAATGCTCCATACTCATCCTAAACAGCAAGGATCCATTCTTTTTTGATCTTAAAGGGGTTTGAAGTAATGGTCCTTAACAAGTAAGGAAAGGGCCTAAGGATTGATAGTTCATTTGTGGTTGGTTTTCATGTAGTTTAAAAGGTGAAAAAGGTGCTAAGGTGTTCTCCTTTTCTCCACTTAGGATCAATGAACATACTTTGATGTTCTTAGTTTGTTCATCCTCATCAGCCTACACTCAAAACCTTCTCCAAAAGAAGCATTTCTCCTTCATCAGCTTCCACCTCAACTTCTTCTAGACTTTCCTCTTGATTCTCCTAATTCTCTTCCTCCTTTGCTGCTTACCGTTCGGCCAAAGTAACAAACCTATGATTGGTGCAATCCAAAGCTAAGTGTCCAAATGCTTGTCACTCAAAACATCTTTGGATGCCCTTAGCAATGGATTTAGGACTTCTTCATGTAGGTAGGCTATTTCGTGGTGCTAGAGCTCTTTCTGGGGTGGAAGGAAGGGCTGTCGCAGGTTTAGGGAGGAAAGTGAGGCTCCCCTTGTTAAAGGGTTCTCTCTAAGGTGGGGGCTTTGGAAACTCATGCTTAAGGGCCTTGATTTTCGTTGTTTCTCAGCCTTGTGGGCAAGGGCATAAACTTCATCAAGAGTTGTATATGAATGTAATTCCACCACATTAGCATACTTAGGTTCAAGGCCTCCCAATTACCTAACTATGGTTTGCACTTCTGGTTTATGAATATCACACATGATCAAGAATTTCTCAAACTCTCGTGTGTATTCTTCAAAATTGAGGATGCCTTAGGTTAGGTTGTGGAATTGGGAATACTTATCTTGGGTATGAGTTGGAGGCAAAAACCGTGACTTGAGTTTGGCCTTCATCTTCTCCCAAGTTATGGTTTTGCTTTTTCTACTTTCTGAGCTTAAGAGCAACTAACTTAACCTTCTTAGCTTAAGAAACTTCCTTATACTCAAAGATACGCTCAACTGTTTGTAACCATTCAAGGAATTCATCTGGGTCCAGTTTGCCTTCGAATTCAAGGATTTCAACTATAAAGTTAATAGAGTTTGTGGGCTACCTTCGTTCTCTTCTTCCCCTTCTAGGTGGTTCTCCCTCACCTGAAGACCTCATGGGATTGGTTGCTACCTCATCTTCTTCACTGTAGGGAGAACCGGTGGGACTAGCATGCATTTTTCGTCTTTGCTTTATGACATCACCAAGCTGCTTTTTCAAGTACTCATTTTGAGCTTTGAGTTTTTGATCACGTTGAGCTTCGTCATTCATTTTCCTTATCAATATCTCATTTTGAGCTGAGAGAGATTGATAATTTTTCATGATTACCTCAAACGTTTCATCAAATCTCATACTTGAACTCATCTTGTAGCCATGTATGTGTTTGGGCTGATTTATGGAATGCTTTTTAAGAATGTGTTTGGGCAGCTTTAGGGCATGTGGGAGTAGGTTTCAGGCCACGATGAAAATTGCTCTGATTCCAAATATGATGTAACTATGGAGGGGAATTTAACAAACACTCAAATCTGATTTCAAAACCAAAGAAAACAAGCTAAAATCATAAGAGAGTCTAAGTCAAATCCGAGGGATAGATGTAAACTAAGCTCTTACTTGGATACAAATCGCACCACAAGCTTAAGTTTAGGGTGCTTAAGCTTAATTAAGATATAGATATCACCACCTAATTAAGACTTAAGACTCACTTGATCATCACCTAATCCGGCCTAGAGTAGGATAACCAAGTAAGAATTTAAGACACGAATGGTGGCAATGCTCTCAATTCACTTTTAATTTCAAAGATAATAAGTTGGGTACAAAATGAAGTCCCTCGGACCCTTATATAAGCGTCCATAGGTTGCCTAAGAGGTTCCTTTAATGTAAGGAAACCTATAGCTTAACTTAATCTGGCCTAATCTTACTTAGGCAAATCGTTTTAACTAAACACGATTTAGTCAAGCTAATTACAACTTTGTGCACTAAAATAAGATAGATTACATTGATTACAATCAAGCTAAGTGAGCAAGTAAGTAAGTCAGCAGCTCCTAACACATAGGAGAAAGAAAATGGTTGCTGAAGTGTGCACTTTGCGGTTGGCCAGTCTGTGAGCTTGGCCTTTCTTTCCCTTGCTTCCATTGGTTCTTCATTTGATTGTCCCATGATTGCATCCAAGGATCCTTTAACTACTAGGGAAGGATTGGATGCCCAGAATGACATCAACCACCAAATGCAACAATTTGGTGCAACTAGGCAGATTTAGGCAGAATGCAGGCTTGGTTTGGATGCCACATATCCTATGTAAAACATGTGCATGATTTCGATTGCCACATATGAATGGAAAGCTCTAGATGTCTCTTAACTCCTTCAAGTAGAATCAAACATTTATGACTTCATTTGATGGTCCAAAACCATAGAAAACTCAGACTGGTCTAAACCGGGTTCTTCAATATTCGCCTAATTTAACTTGAATTTCTTGCATGGACCAAATAGTTAATATTGTGGGGAACAAAAATACACAAAAATATCAAAATTAAACATCAAAGAGGCCTAAGTAATTCAAAAGACAAAATCGGGTTAAAAGTGTCTCGAACCTACAGCCCAAACAGTTTGAACTTCAAGACTATTTTAGGTGGGCAAATGAAGTCCTAATGACTTGGAACTTGCTTTATTGGAAAGCTGACTTCTTGGACTTCAAATTCATGGCAAAAGACTGAACTTAAGTCTCATGGAAGACAAAGTAACAAAGGTCACAAAACTACGCTTGTATTCTTATTTGAAGCCGGATCCTACATTTAATGTGTTCCTAGCAAAAATGTGGATTTTTCTTTGGCTTGGGAGGTTGAAACCTGATCGCCTTGACTAATCCCTTAGTCCAAAGTGAGGTTCATGGGTAAATCTTTATTATTCTCCTCGTGTTGAGAAAGATTGACCCCAAATCGTTTGGGTAATCTTGTCCCACATGTGGTTTCAATTCCAGCTAAAATAAAGTTAACCCCTCAAACAAGCCTTCTTTCATCTGAAAGGCTTCATACTCATCCTCAGCAGTAAGGATCCATTCTTTTTTTAATCCTATGGGGCCTTGGAGTAATGGCCCTTACCAAGTAAGAATGGAGCTTAACGACTGATGGTTCTTTTGTGGTTGGTTCTCATGGAGTTTAAAAGGGGAAAAAGGTGCTAAGGTGTTCTCATTTTCTCCACTTAGGATCAATGAACATACCTTGATGTTCTTGCTTTGTTCATCCTCATCAACTTGAAAACCACTCAAAACCTTCTCCAAAAGGAGAATTTCTCCTTCATCAGCTTTCACCTCAACTTCTCCTAGAGTTTCCTCTTAATTCCCTTAATTCTCTTCTTCCTTTGTGGCTTACCATTTGACCAAAGTAACAAACCTACGATTGGTGCAATCTAAAGCTAAGTGTCTAAATCCTTGGCACGCAAAACATCATTGGTTGCCCTTAGGAATAGATTTAGGACTATTTTCTGTAGGTAGGCTATTTTGTGGTGCTAGGATTTTTTGTAGGGTGGAAGGAAGGGGGTGTCATGGGTCGAAGGAACGGGTGTCATGGGTTTAGGGAGGAAAATGGGGCTCCCCTTATTAAAGGGTTCTCTCTGAGGTGGGGGCTTTAGAAACTCATGCTTAAAGGGTGTTGATTTTTGTTGTTTCTCAACCTTGTGAGTAAGAGCATAAACTTCATCAAAATTTGTACATGACAGTAATTCCACCGCGTTAGCATACTTAGGTTCAAGGCCTCTTAATTACCTAACTATGGCTTGCACTTCTGGTTTATGAATATCACACATGATTAAGAGTTTCTCAAACTCTCATGTGTACTCTTCAACATTGAGGCTGCCTTGGGTTAGGTTGTGGAGTTGGGAATAGTTATCTTCGGTGTAAGTTGGAGATAAAAAACCGCGACTTGAGTTTAGCCTTCATCTTCTCCCAAATTATGATTTTGCTTTTTCTACTCCTTACGCTTTTAGCACATAAGTTTGTCCACCTTAAGGAGGTATACTTTCTGAGCTTAAGAGCAACCAACTTAGCCTTCTTATCTTAAGAAACTTCCTTATACTCAAAGATATGCTCAACTGTTTATAACCATTCAAGGAATTCATCTGGGTCAAGTTTACCTTCGAATTCAACGATTTCAACTATAAAGTCAATAGAGTTTATGGGCTACCTACATTCTCTTTTTTCCCTTCTAGACGGTTCTCCTTCACTTGAAGAACTCAAGGGATTGCTTGCTACCTCATCTTCTTCACCATGGGTAGAACTGGTGGGGCTAGCATGCATTTTCTGTCTTTGCCTCTTGACATCACCAAGCTGCTTTTTCAAGTACTCATTTTGAACTTTGAGTTCTTGATCACGTTGAGCATCGTCATTGATTTTCCATATCAATATCTCATTTTGAGCTGAGAGAGATTGATAACTTTTAATGATTGCATCAAACTTTTCATCTAAGCTCGTACTAGAACTCATCTTGTAACCGTGTATGTGTTTGGGCTGATTTGTAGAATGTTTTTCAAGAATGTGTTCGGCTGGCTTTGGGACATATGGGGGTAGGTTTTAGGCCAAGAAGAAACTTGCTCTGACTCCAAATGCGATGTAACTATGGAGGGGAATTATACAAACACCCAAATCTGATTTCAAAAGCAAAGAAAACAAGTTGAAATTGTAAGAGAATTTAAGCCGAATCCAAGGGACAAATGTAAATGAAGCTCTTACTTAGATATGAATCTCATGACAAGCTTGAGTTTAGGGCGCTTAAACTTAATTAGGATACTGATATCACCGCATAATCAAGACTTAAGAGTCACTTGATCACCACCTAATCTTGCCTAGACTAGGATAAGCAAGTAAGAATTTAAGACACGAATGGAGGCAATGCTCTCAGTTCACTTTTAATTTCAAAGATAATAAGTTGAGTACAATATGAAGTTCCTAGGACCCTGTTATAAATGTCCATAGGTTGCCTAAGAGGTTCCTTTAATGGTAGGAAACCTATAGCTTAACTTAATCAGGTCTAATCCTGCTTAGGTAAACCATTTTAACTAAGCATGATTTAATCAAGCTAATTACAACTTTATGCACCAAAATAAGCTGGATTACATTGATCATAATCAACCTAAGTATGCAGCTCCTAACACATGGGAGACAGAAAATGGTTGCTGAGGTGTGCCCTTTACGGCTGGCCAGTCTGTGAGCTTTACTTTTCTTTCCCTTGCTTCCATTGGTTCTTTACTTCACTATTCCATGATTGTGTCCAAGGATCCTTTAACTATTACGGGAGGATTAGATGCCCAGAATCACATCAACCCTGAAATGCAGCAATTAGGTGCAACTGGGCAGATTTAGCAGAATGTAGGTTTAGTTTGGATACCACATATCCCATGTAAAACATAGGCATGATTCTGATTGCCACATATGGCTAGAAAGCGCTGGATGTCTCCTCACTTCTCCAAATATAATCACACACTTATGACTTCAGTTGATGGTCCAAAACCTTAGAAAACTTAGACTGGTCTAAACTGGGTTCCAACCTGTACTGTTTGTAAAAATGACTGTGTTCTTCAATATTTAGCTGATTAACTTGAATTTCTTGCTTGGACCAGATAGCTAACATCGTAGGAAACCAAGATACGAAAAAATATCAAACTTAAACATCAAAGAGGCCTAAGTAATTCAAAAGACAAAACCAGGTTAAAAGTGTCCCGAACCTACAACCCAGACAGTTTAAACTTTAAGACTGTCTTGTGTAGGCAAATGAAGTCCTAATGACTTAGAACTTGCTTTATTGGAAAGCTGACTTACTGAACTTCAAATTCATGGCAAAAGACTATACTTAAGTCTCATAGAAGCTAAAGTAATGAAGGTCACACTATCGGGCTTGTTTTCTGATTTGAACCTAGATCCTATGGTTAATGTGTTCCTAGCAAAAATGTGGGTTTTTCTTTGGCTTGGGATGCTGAAATCTGATTGCCTTGACTAACCCCTTTATCCAAAGTGAGGTTTATGGGTAGATCTCTATCATTCTCCCCTTGTTGAGAAAGATTTAACATCACATCATTTGGGTAATCTTGTCCTACATATGGCTTCAATTCTGGTTGAAATAAAATCAACCCCTCAAACAAGCCTTCTTTAATCTGAAGGGCTTCATACTCATCCTGAACAATAAGGATCCATTCTTTTTCTAATCCCAAAGCGCCGTAGAGTAGTGGCCTTGGTAAGTAAGAAAGGGGCTGAAAGGCTAATGGTTCTTTTATAGATGGTTTTCATGGAGTTTAAAAGGGGAAAAAGGTGCTAAGGTGTCCTCCTATTCTCCACTTATGATCAGTGAACATACCTTGATGTTCTTGCTTTGTTCATCCTTATTAGCTTGAAAACCACTCAAAACCTTCTCCAAAAGAAGCACTCCTCCTTCATCAGCTTTCACCTCAACTTTTTCCAGAGTTTCCTTTTGATTCTCTTTATTCGCTTCCCCTTTGCTGCTGCACGTTCGTTCAAAAACAATAAACCTATGGTTCGTGTAATCTGAAGTGAGGTGTCCAAATCCTTGGCACTTACAACATCTTTGGATGCCCTTACGAAAGGACTTAGGATAACTTTGTTGAGGTAGGCTGTTTTGTGCTGCGGGGGTTCTTTATGGGGTGGAAGGAAGGGGTGCCGTGGGTTTTAGGAGAAAAACGAGGCTCCCCTTATTAAAGGGTTCATTCTATGGTGGGGGGCTTTAGAAACTCATGCTTAAAGGGCCTTGATTTTCTTTGTTGCTCAACCTTGTGAGTAAGACACAAACTTCATCAAAAGTAGTGCATGACTGTAATTCCACCACATTAGCATACTTAGGTTCAAGGCCTCCTAAGTGCCGAACTACGGTTTGCTCTTCTGGTTCTTAAATATCAATACTGATCAAGAGTTTCTCAAAATCTCGTGTGTATTCTTCAACATTGAGGCTACCATGGGATAGGTTGTGGAGTTGGGAATAGTTATCTTGGATTTAAGTTGGAGGCAAAAATCGTGACTTGAGTTTAGCCATCATCTTCTCCCAAGTTCTGATTTTGTTTTTTCTACTCCCTAGTCTTTTAGCACATAAGTTCGTCCACTATAAGGAGGCATACTTTCTGAGCCTAAGGGCAACCGGCTTAACCTCCTTATCGTCAGAAACTTCCTTATACTCAAAGATACACTTAACCTTATGTAACCATTCAACTAACACACTTGGGTCAAGTTTACCTTCGAATTCAGGGATTTCACTTTTAAAGACATTGGAGTTTGTGGGCTGCCTTCGTTCTCTTCTTTCCCTTCTAGATGGTTCTTCCTTAGTTGAAGAACTCAAGGGATTGCTTGTTGCGTCGTCTTCTTCAGCGTGGGTAAAACCGGTGGGGCTAGCATGCATTTTCTGTCTTTGCTTCATGACATCACTAAGCTGCTTTTTAAAGTACTCATTTTGAGCTTTGAGTTTTTCATCACATTAAGCACTATCATTGATTTTCCTTATCCATATCTCATTTTTAGCTAAGAGAGATTCATAATTTTTCATGATATCCTCAAACTTTTCATCCAAGCTAGTACTCGAACTCATGTTGTAGCTGTGTATGTGTTTGGGGTGATTTATGAAATGGTTTTAAGGAATGCATTTGGATGGCTTTGGGGCATGTAGGGTATCTTTCAGGTAAAGATGAAACCTGTTTTGATACCAAATATGATATAACTATGGAGGGGAATTCAGGAAACACTCAAATTTCAGTTCAAAAGCAAAGAAAACAAGTTGAAATCATAAGAGAGTTTAAGTTGAATCGGAGAGAAGGTCAGGGATAAATGTGAACTAAACTCTTACTTGTATACAGATATCACCACCAGGCTTGAGTTTAGGGCCCTTATGCTTAATTAACATACAAATATCACCACCTAATCAAAACTTAAGACTCACTTGATCACCACCTAATCAGGCCTAGACTAGGATAAGCAAGTAAGAATTTAAGACAGGAATGGGAGCAATGCTCTCAATTCACTTTCAATTGCAAAGATAATAAGCTAAGTACAAAACCATGTCCCTAGGACCCTTATGTAAACTTCCATAGGTTGCCTAAGAGGTTCCTTCAATGTTAGGAAACCTCTTACCTAACTTAATCTAGCCTAATCTAGCTTAGTCTAATCAGCTTTAACTAAACATGATTTAATCAAGCTAATTATAACTTTATGTAGCAAAATACACTAGATTAAATTGATTATAATGAACCTAAGTAAGCAAGTAAGTGAACAAGCAGCTCCTAACACATGGGAGACAGAAAATGGCTGCTGAAGTGTGCACTTTATGACTGGCCAATATGTGATCTTTGCCTTTCTTTCCCTTGCTTCCACTGGTTGCTCATTTGGTTGTCCTGTGATCATGTCCAACGCTCCTTTGACTACCAAATCATGCTGCTAGGGAAAGATTGGACACCTAGAATGACATTAACCACCAAGTGCACCAATTAGGTGTAACCGGGCATATTCCATGCAAAAACGTAGGTATGAATTGGATTTCCGTGCATGGTTGGAAAGCTCTAGATGTCTCCTAACTCCTCTAAGTGGAATCACACATTCATGACTTCATTTGATGGTCCAAAACCTTAGAAAACTCAGACTAGTCTAATCCGAGTTCAAGCCTGCATGGTTTGCAAAAATGACCAGGTTCTTGAATTTCTTGCTTGGGCCAGATAGACAACATCTTGGGGAACCAAAATATGTAAAAATATCAAACTTAAACCTAGAAGGAGGCCTAAGTAATTCAGAAGACAAAACCGGGTAAAAACTGTCCTAAACCTGCAGCCTGGATAGTTTGAACTTTAAGACTTTTTTAGGTGGGCAAGCGAAGTCCTAGTGACTTAGAACTTGCTTTTTTAGAAAGCTGACTTCCTGAACTTCAAACTTGTGGCAAAATACTGAACTTAAGTCTTACAAAAGTCAAAGTAATAAAGGTCGCAAAACTAGGCTTGTATTCTAATTTGAACCTGGAACTTGTTATTAATGTTTTCCTAGCAAAAATGTGGATTTTTCTTTGGTTTGGGATGTTGAAACCTGATTACGCTGACTAACCCTTAATCCAAATTGAGGTTCATGGGTAGATCTCCGTCATTCTCCCCTTGTTGAGAATGATTTAACCTGAAATCATTTAGGTAATCACCTCCTACATGATGTAATTTAATTAGACACATGCCAGTTAAATCCCCTAAGTCAAGGCAGTCCAGTTACATAAGTTTAAGTCCATGGAACAACTTCCATTTTGCAAGTTCAAAAGGAGATGGTACCCGAGTTCACCCCCATGCACGTACCTGGTTTTGTTTTTATTATTTCATAGTTCAAACGACGTCCAAATCATATAGTTCTTTTTTTGTTAGTTCTGTTAGGATGTGTCATTTATTTCTACTATTAAGCACAAAGGCAGACAAGTACGTTAAAGGGGTCAATTCAGTTAATTTAGCAAAGCTGCCTTGTAGGTAGCAAGATTTGCACGGTTTGAAAGATTATGAGGATTAAGGCACTTAATGACGTCTAAATCAAGATTTTCAAAAACAGGGGGTTTCTAGACATCTTGAGGTTTCCCCCCTAAAGTAAACCCTAGCTTAGTCATCAAAATGCAGTGGCCCAATAGCATGGAATATTATCCTGCATACGCCCCCCAGGTAGTTGTTTGCTTAGCCTAGGAGTTTTCCCTCTTAGGTGGGTTTTCTCCTTCAAGGGGTGTGTGTGCTTGGCTGGAAGCTTGAGCTAACTCACTAGGCGGCTCATGAAGGCAGCAAGTGCCATGTGGAAGAGGAAGATTCACCCATTTTGCAAGCATTCATTCGTCCACTTTAGCACGAGGTGTCACGAATGCATTCCCCTTGCACTTTTAAGGTGCAGTTGTGTGTTCTTTCCTTCTAAGGGAGGAAACATGACTCATGCAGCTAGAATCAACAAAGATTAGCTTAAGGTAATTAGTTTTAAGCCATTGCATTCGTTTGTGCTTGTTTTACTTTAGTTATGTACTAAACCGTATGTTTTGCTAGTTAACCGTACTTAGTGACTTTTCTAAGCATTAAGTAATCAATTAAGGATTACCTAATGATTAAGGAAAGGGCTAGACATGCCTTATAAGAAGGGTGGACGTACATTTTGTAAAGGGTGTTGAAGAATTGAAATCAAAAGTTGAGTATAAACTCCTCTATGTGTTACTTTAAATTATCTACTTGCTTATCTCTAATTCGGCCAATTAGAGTGGTATTCAAGTGAGTCTTAATCTTGATTAGGTGGTGAAATTTGTATCCTAATCTAGGATTAAGGGCCCTGAAATAGTTCTTAGTGGTGAAATCTGTATCTAAGAAACATTTCGGTTTTATCGATCTTTCAGTTCAAGCCATTGAACTTTGTTCAAGACACTCTTTTCTCCTTCCTTCTCTATGCCATTTTCATTGTTTCCCTGTGCCATCTTCTCTTCTTTCTCTAAACACTTAAGCTTTCCTTTCATTCCCTCCCCTTCCTAGTGTGACTACATTACTACATGTGGTTTGAATTTTGGCTAAAATAAAATCAACCCCTCAAATAAGCCTTCTGTGACCTGAAAGGCTTCATACTCATCCTGAACAGCAAGGATCCATTCTTTTTTTGATCTTAAAGGGGTTTAGAGTAATGGTCCTTGACAAGTAAGGAAAGGGCTTGAAGGGAGATGGTTCTTTTGTGGTTGGTTTTCGCAGAGTTTAAAAGGGGAAAAAGGTGCTAAGGTGTTCTCTTTTTCTCCACTTAGGATCAATGACCATACCTTGATGTTCTTGCTTTGTTCATCCTCATCAGCTTGAAAACCACTCAAAACCTTCTTCAAAAGAAGCATTTCTCCTTTTTCAGCTTTCACCTTAAGTTCTTCTACAGTTTCCTCTTGATTCTCCTAATTCTCTTCCTCCTTTGCTACTTACCATCTGGCCAAAGTAACAAACCTACGATTGGTGCAATCCAAAGCCCAGTGTCCAAATGCTTGGCACTCGAAACATCTTTGGATGCCCTTAGGAATGGATTTAGGGCCACTTTGTGTAGATAGGCTGTTTTGTGGTGCTAGGGTTCTTTGTGGGGTGGAAGGAAGGGGTGTCATAGGTTTAGGGAGGAGAATGGGGCTCCCCTTATTAAAGGATTCTCCCTGAGGTGGGGGCTTTGGAAACTCATGCTTGAAGAGCCTTGATTTTTATTGTTTCTTAACCTTGTGAGCAAGGATATAAACTTCATCAAAAGTAGTATATGACAGTAATTCCACCACGTTAGCATACTTAGCTTCAAAGCCTCGTAATTACCTAACTATGGTTTGCTCTTCTGGTTCATGAATGTCACATGTGATCAAGAGTTTCTTAAACTCTTGTGTGTATTCTTCAACATTGAGGCTGCCGTGGGTTAGGTTGTAGAGTTGGGAATAGTTATCTTGGATGTAAGTTGGAGATAAAAACCGTGACTTGAGTTTATCCTTCATTGTCTCCCAAGCTATGATTTTGGTTTTTCTACTTCTTACTCTCTTAGCACATAAGTTCGTCCACCTTAAGGAGGCGTGTTTTTGAGCTTAAGAGCAACCAACTTAACCTTCTTATCTTCAGAAACTTCCTTGTACTCAAAGATACGCTCAACCATTTGTAACCATTCAAGGAATTCATCTGGTTTAAGTTTACCTTCTAATTCAAGGATTTCAACTCTAAAGCCCATAGAGTTTGTGGGGTGCCTTTCTTCTCTTCCTTCCCTTCTAGATGGTTCTCCCTCACTTGAAGCCTCAAGGGATTGCTTGTTGCCTCATCTTCCTCACTGTGGGTAGAACCGATGGGGCTAGCATGCATTTTTTGTCTTTGCTTCATGACATCACCAAGCTGCTTTTTCAAGTACTCATTTTAAGCTTTGAGTTTTTGATCACATTGAGCATCGTCATTGATTTTCCTTATCAATATCTCATTTTATGCTGAGAGAGATTAATAATTTTTCATGATTGCCTTAAACTTTTCATCCAAGCTTGTACTTGAACTCATCTTATAACTGTGTATGTGTTTGGGTTGATTTATGGAATGTTTTGAAGGAATGTGTTTGGATGGCTTTGGGGCATGTGGTGGTATGTTTCAGGCCAAAATGAAACTTGCTCTGATTCTAAATATAATGTAACATACGGAGGGAAATTCAACAAACACTCAAATTTGATTTTGAAAGCAAAAAAAAAAAACAAAAAGCAGCTGAAATCGTAAGGGCGTTTAAGTCAAATCCGAGGGACAAATGCAAACTAAGCTCCTACTTGGATATAAATCTCACCCCTAAGCTTGCGTTTATGGCGCTTAAGCTTAATTAGGATACAGATATCACCACCTAATCAACACTTAAGACTCACTTGTTCACCAGCTAATCTGGCCTAGACTAGGATAAGTAAGCAAGAATTTAAGACACGAATGGGGGCAATGCTCTCAGTTCACTTTTAATTTCAAAGATAATAAGTTGAGTACAAAATGAAGTCCCTAGGACACTTATATAAATGCCCATGGGTTGCCTAAGTGGTTCCTTGAATGTTAAGAAACCTATGGCCTTACTTAATCTGGCCTAATCTTGCTTTGGCAAACTGTTTTAACTAAACACAATTTTCTTAAGCTAATTACAACTTTATGCACCAAAATAAGCTAGATTACATTGATTACAATCAACGTAAGTGAGCAAGTAAGTAAGCAAGCAGCTCCTAACACATGGGAGACTGAAAATGATTGCTCAAGTGTGTACTTTGCGGCTGGCCAGTCTGTGAGCTTTGCCTTTCTTTGCCTTGATTCCATTGGCTCTTCATTTGACTATCTCATAGTTATGTTTAAGGCTCCTTTAACTGCTAGGGAAGGATTAGATGTCTAGAATGACATTAAACACCAAATGCACTAATTAGGTGCAACTAGGTAGATTTAGGCAGAATGCACGCTTGGTTTGGATGCCACATATCCCATGTAAAACATGGGCATGATTCGAATTGCTACATATGGTTGGAAAGCTCCAGATATCTCCTAACTCCTTCAAGTTAAATCACACATTTATGACTTCATTTGATGGTCCAAAGCTTTAGAAAACTCAGACTGGTCTAAACTGGGTTCCAGCTTGCACTATTTGTAAAAATGATCGGGTTCTTCAATATTCACCTTATTTAACTTGAATTTCTTGCTTGGACCAGATAGCTAACATCATGGAGAACCAAAATATGCAAAAATATCAAACCTAAACATCAAAGAGGCCTAAGTAATTCAAA
Organism: Carnegiea gigantea; assembly: GCA_029747015.1. Taxonomy (NCBI): domain Eukaryota; kingdom Viridiplantae; phylum Streptophyta; class Magnoliopsida; order Caryophyllales; family Cactaceae; genus Carnegiea; species Carnegiea gigantea. The sequence goes on from JAKOGI010000065.1 coordinate 972,792, forward strand.
AGACAAAACCGGGTTAAAAGTGTCCGGAACCTTCAACCCAGACAGTCTGAACTTCAAGAGCGCTTTGGGTGGGCGCATGAAGTCCTAATGACTCAGAACTTGCTTTATTGGAAAGCTGACTTCTTGAACTTCAAACTCATGGCAAAATACCAAAATTAAGTCTTATGGAAGTCGAAGTAATAAAGGTCAGAAAATCGGGCTTGTATTCTAATTTGAACCCAAATCCTGCTGTTAATGTGTTCCTACCAACAATATGGGTTTTTCCTAAGTTTGGGATGTTAAAACCTCATTATGCTGATAACCCCTTAGTCTGAATTGAGTGTCATGGGTAGATCTCCATCATTCTCCTCTTATTAAGAACGATTTGACCTCAAATCATTTGGGTAATCATTTCCCACATGGGGTTTCAACTCTAGCTGAAATAAAATCAACCCTTTAAACAACCATTCTTTGATCTAAAAGGCTTCATACTCATCCAGAATGGCAAGGATCCATTCTTTTTTTGATCTTAATGGGGTTTGGAGTAATAGTCCTTGACAAGTAAGAATATGGCTTAAAGGCTAATGGTTCTTTTGTGGTTGGTTTTCATGGAGTTTGAAAAGGGAAAAAGGGGCTAAGGTGTTCTCCTTTTCTCCACTAATGATAAATGAACATACCTTGATGTTCTTGCTTTATTCATCCTCATTAGCCTGAAATCCAGTCAAAACCTCCTCCAAAAGAAGTATTTCTCCTTCATTAGCTTTGACCCCAACTTCTTATAGAGTTTCTTCTTGATTCTCCTCATTCTCTTCCTCCTTTGCTGCTTACCATTCAGCCAAAATAACAAACCTATGGCTGGTGTAGTCCAAAGCTAAGTGTCTAAATCCTTGGCACTTAAAACATCTTTGGACTGCTTTGTAGAGGTAGGCTATTTTATGGTGCTGGGCTCTTTGTGGGGTGGAAGGAGGGCGTGCCATGGGTTTATGGAGGAAAATAGGGCTCCCCTTTTTAAGGGGTTCGTTCTGAGGTAGGGGCCTTGGAAACTCATGCTTAAACAGCCTGCATTTTCTTTGTTGCTTAACTTTGCGACCAAGGACATAAACTTCATCAAAAGTAGTATATGACTGTAATTCCACCACATTAGCATACTTAGGCTCAAGGCCTCCTAAGTACCTAACTATGGTTTGCTCTTCTGGCTCTTGAATATCACAATTGATCAAGAGTTTCTCAAATTCGTGTGTGACTCTTAAACATTGACACTGCCTTGGGTTAGGTTGTGGAGTTGCGAATAGTTATCTTGGATGTAAGTTGGAGGCAAAAACTATGACTTGAGTTTAGTCTTGATCTTCTCTTAAGTTTTAATTTTGCTATTTCTACTCCTTACTCTTTTAGCACATAAGTTTGTCCACCATAAGGAGGCGTACTTTCTAAGCCTAAAAGCAACCAACTTAACCTTTTTATCTTCATAAACTTCCTTATACTCAAGGACACGCTCAACCGTCTGTAACCATTCAATGAATTCATCTGGGTCAAGTTCACCTTCAAATTCAGGGATTTCAACTCTAAAGTCATTAGAGTTTTTGGCCTGCCTTTGTTCTCTTCTTTCCCTTCCAGATGGTTCTCCCTCACTTAAAGAACTCAAGGGATTGCTTGATGCCTCATCTTCTTCACCGTGGGTGGAACCAATGGGGCTAGCATGCATTTTTTGTCTTTGCATCATGACATCACCAAGCTGCTTTTTCAAGTACTCATTTTGAGCTTTGAGTTCTTGATCACGTTAAGTATCATCGTTGATTTTCCTCATCAATATCTCATTTTGAGCTGAGAGAGATTGATAATTTTTTATGATTGCCTCCAACCTTTCATCCAAGCTCGTACTTGAACTCATCTTATAACCGTGCATGTGTTTGGGCTGATTTGTGGAATGTTTTGAAGCAATGTGTTTGGAGGGCCTTGGGGGATGTGGGGGTATGTTTTAGGCTAAAATGAAACTTGCTCTGAGGCCAAATATGGTGTAACTATGGTTGGGAATTCAACAAACACTCAAATCTTATTTCAAAAGCCAAGAAAACAAGCTGAAATCATAAGAGAGTTTAAGTTGAATCCCCGAGAAAGTGAGGGATAAATGTAAGCTAAACTATTACTTGGATTCAGATATCACCACCAAGCCTGACTTAAGGGCCCTTAAGCTTAATTAGGATAAAGATATCACCACTTAATCATGACTTAAGACTCACTTGATCACAACCTAATTTGGCCTAGACTAGGATAAGCAAGTAAAATTTTAGGATACGAACAGGAGCAATGCTCTCCTTTCACTTTCAATTTCAAAGATAATACACTGAGCACAAAATGAAGTCCCCAGGACCCTTATATAAATGTCTATAGGCTACCTAAGAGGTTCCTTCAAGGTTAGGAAACCTCTAACCTAACTTAATATGGCCTAATCTAGCTCAGTCAAACTGGTTTTACCTAAACACAATTTAATCAAGCTAATTATAACTTTATACACCAAAATATGCTAGATTACATTGGTTACAATCAACCTAAGTAAGCAAGTATATAAACAAGTAGCTCCTAACATACAGAAGATCGAAAATGGCTACTGAAGTGTGCACTTTGCGGCTAGCCAATCCGTGAGCTTTGCCATTCTTTCCCTTCGCTCCATTAGTTCTTTATTTGGCTATTCAATGATTGTGTCCAAGGCTCCTTTAACTACCAAATCATGCTACTAGGGAAGGATTAGACGCCTAGAATGACATCAACCATCAAATGCACCAATTAGGTACAACCAGGCAGATTCAGGCAGAATGCAGGTTTGGTTTGGGCGCCACATATCCCATGCAAAATGTGGGAATGATTTGGATTGCCTCATATGGTTGGAAATCTCTGGATGTCTCCTAAATCCACTAAGTGGGATCACATATTTATGACTTCATTTGATGGTCCAAAACCTCAGAAAACTCAAACTGGTTTGAACCGGGTCCTAGCATGCACTGTTTGCAAAAATGATCAGGTTCTTGAATATTCACCCAATTTAACTTGAATTTCTTGCTTGGACCAGATAACTAACATCTTAGGGAACCGAAATATGCAAAAGTATCAAACTTTGAGCTTCTAGAATCCGATTAAGTAGCTGCATGTTTCTCCTCCTTCTAAGGGTTTGCTGAGCTGGTTACTTACTTGTTTGCTTCAGTCATGAATCAAGGCAGCAGGAACATCATCATTTACGAAAGAAACAACCTTGGAAGAAGCTAACCAATGGGAGAATAAAAAGAGATTTTCCACCTTGCATTCGGATTGGCCAACCGAAAAGGATAATACTTTGCGCCTGCTTTTCTCCACATTTCCTTAAGTAAACTGATGTATTTAGGCTAATCAAGTGTATTAATGTTAAGTATGATCCTTTGTTTTGCTTTCCTTAGTAATTAGAATGTAATTAGTTTAAGCTAATCAAGCTTTGTAACTAGATCAGCCTAAGCACATCCTAAGCATGCCTTAAGTGCTTTCCTTCCTAGGAAGGAAACCTCCCATTCCCCTTTGCTTGCCTTACGCTATGTGTATAAGGCCTTGGAAGCTCATTTTGTAAGGACACAACTTAAATATCAACTTGAAATCAGATTGAGAGCATTGCTCATTTTGGTCCTTAAACACTTCACTTGCTTATCTCTAACTAGGCCGGTTAGGGTGATGATCAAGTAAGTCTTAAGCATTAATTAAGTGGTGATAACTGTATCCTAATTGAGCTTAAGGGCCCTAAACTCAAACTTAGTGGTGTTTTCTATATCTAAGTAAGAGTTCAGCATTCACTTCTCCCCCCTCTCTTTCAGGTTCTCCTTAAACTCAACCTTGATTTTAGTTTACATTGCCTTGCATTTGGAGTCAGTTTTGAGTATTCATTGAATCCCTTCTAAGGTACATCACTTACAGAATGTAATTAGCTTAAATTAATCAAGCTTTCTAATTAGTTTAGCCTTAAGCGCATCCTAAGCATGTTTAAGAGTTTTCCTCCATAGGAAGGAAACCTCCTAGACCTTCTAGCTGCCTTAGGCCATGACTATAAGGCCTTTTGAAAGGCTCATTTTGTAACTTAGCTTGATTATTGCATTGAATCAGAATTAAGAGCATTGCTCTTGTGTCCCTTAAACATTTCACTTGCTTACCTCTAACTAGGCCAGTTAAAGTGGTGATCAACTAAGTCATAAGCCTTAATTAGGTGGTGATATCCGTATGCTAGTTGAGTTTAAGGGCCCTAACCTTAAGCTTAGTGGTGATATCTGTACCTAAGTAAGAGTCTAGATTTCATTTATCTTCACTCACTCTCGAATTTCACTTAGACTCACGCTTGAATTCAGCTTGCTTTCCTTAGCATTTGAAATTAGGTTTGATTGTTCATTGAATCCCTTATAGTTGCATCATATTTGGTATCAGAGCTAAGTTTCTCCTCGGGCTGGTATCCCCCCTACCTTTCCAGATTCATTCCCCACTTCAAATCCAAACACAAACCTTGTTTTAGTTCGAACGCATATCCAGTTACAGGATGAGTGCTAGCACAAGTTTGGATGAGAAACTTGAGGTAGTTATGAAGAATTATCAATCACTCTCAGCCCAAAATGAGCTGCTGATGCGGAAAATCAATGAGGGAGCTCAACGTGATCAAGAACTTCACGCTCAGAATAACTACTTGGCAAAGTAGCTTGGTGCTTGTTTGAAGCAAAAGTAAAAAATGAATGAAGAACCATCCCAATCTGATCTTAGAAGACAAGAACAAGTGTTTAGTTATAATGTGGATTCATTTAGTAAAGATGAACCTTTGAGAATGGCTAGACCAGAAATAAGGTTTCAAGCAAACTTAACGACTTTAGAGTTTAGATACCCGAATTTGAAGGCAAGCTTGATCCTAAGGAATTCTTAGATTGGTTACACATAGTTGAGCGTGTTTTTGTGTATAAAGAAGTTCCAAAAGACAAGATGGTGAAACTAGTAGCTTTAAGGCTTAGAAAATATGCCTCTCTTTGGTGGACAAACCTATGTGCCAAACGCGTTAAAGAAAGGAAGACAAAGATCATAATGTGGGAGAAAATGAAGGTCAAGCTTAAGGCTCGATTTCTACTCCTAACTTACATTCAAGATTGTTATTCTCAACTCCATAACTTGACACAAGGTAACCTGAATGTAGAGGAGTACATTCGTGAGTTTAAAAAGCTTATCATTAAGTGTGATGTTCAAGAACCCAAAGAGCAAACCACAGTCAGGTACTAAGGAGGTCTTAATCCTAGGTATGCAAAGGTAGTTGATTTGCAAGCTTAAACCACTTTTGATGAAGTTTGTGTGCTTGCTCATAAGGCTGAGCAATAAAAGAAATCAAGACAGCCACCTAAACCTCGAAACCCCAAACCCTTTTCCCTGAACCAACCCATTAACAAGCGAAGTTCTAATCCCATTTCTAAGCCCCCAAATCCGTCCCCTTTCTTTCCACAAAGAACCCAAACTCCACAAAAGAGCCAAACCCCTCAAATTAGACCCAAGCCTGTTCCCATGAGCAATAAAAGATGCTTTAAGTGCCAAGGTCCTATGCACATTGCTTAGGACTGTCCAAACCGCAAGGTCACCACCTTAGCCAAATGGGTAGCCGTAAATGATGTGTTCGAAGAGGAGAAAAAGGAGGAAGATTTTGAGGATGATCTTGAGGAAACTCAACAAGAAGTAGTGGAGGATGATAAAGGTGAAATGCTAGTTTTGAGAAGAGTTTTGGGTGGCCAGAAAGAAGCTGAAGATGAGCAAAGAGAGAACATCTTTGACTCCCATTGCACAGTTTAAGGGAAAGTGTGTTCTATTGTCATTGATGGGGGGATTTGTACAAATGTAGTTTCTTTTAGCATGATTGAGAAACTAGGATTATAAACCATGACTCATCCACACCCCTACGACATTCAGTGGCTAAATCAAAGCAAGGGCAATCAAGTGAACTCTCGGCACCTTGTTTTTTCTCCATTGAAAAGAACTATCAAGATGAACTTTGGTGTGACATTATTCCCATGGACGCATGTCATATCCTTTTGGGATAACCATGGTTCTATCATCGTAGGGTAATGTATAATGGTTTCTTGAATACATACTCCTTTACCAAGGATGGCAAGAAGATTACCCTAACCCCTTTATCCCCATCTAAGCTCCACCAAGATAAACTTAAAACGAAGCCAAAGCTATCTTGTTTGCTTCTTACTTTCAGTGAGCCATTGATAAATGCCTCCCATCACAAATTTAAGGCCTTTAAAGAGTGGATATTGAATATTCAAGATGAACCTGAATCCCCTTTACCCTCTCACGCCGTCGCCCAAGCACTTATATAACAATTCTGTCATTTGTTTTCTGAGGAGGGACCTACGGGTTTACCTCCTAAAAGAGATATCCAACACCACATTAACCTCATTCCTACTTCTGTCTCCCTAAATAAGTAGCTTACAAAATGAATCCCAAGAAAACCATGGACATTCAAAGGCAAGTTGAGGAACTAAAGTCAAAGGGCTTGATTCGTGAGTCCTTGAGCCCGTATGCTGTACCTGCTCTGTTAGTTCACAAGAAAGATGGAGGAATACGTATGTATGGGGATAGCAGGGCATTAACTAGATCACAATCAAGTACAGGTACCCCATACCTAGACTTAAAGATATATTAGATGAGTTATATGGCTCTTAAGTGTTTTCAAAGATTGATCTTTGCAATGGTTACTACTAGATTCAGATTAGAGAAGGTGATGAATGGAAGACAGCCTTTAGGACTAAAGGAGGGCTTTCTAAATGGTTAATTATGCCTTTTGGTCTTTCAAATGCACCTAATACATTCATGAGATTAATGAATCAAGTGTTTAGGCCGTACATTGGCAAGCTTGTCGTAGTTTACTTTGATGATACCCTGATTTATTCCAAGAATGACCAAGAGCATCAAGATCATCTCACTCAGGTCATGCTTGTTCTGAAATGTGAGAAACTACTTGGTAACCTTAAGAAATGTTCCTTTTTCCCTCATGAGGTAACATTCTTAGGTTACATTGTTACTGGAGATGGCATAAAGGTAGATGAGAGCAAGATTGAGGCCATTTGGTCTTGGCCTAGTTCCCATAGTATACATGATGTTTGAAGTTTTCATGGATTAGCTTCCTATTATAGGAGGTTTATTGATGTGTCTATGGAGGGATTCAACGAATACTCAAGATTGATTTCAAATGTTCAGAGAAGCAAACTGAAAATAGGGTTGAGTTTAAGGAGAATCCGAAAGTGAGGGAAGGATAAAGGTGATCTAAACTCTTACTTAGGTACAGATATCACCACTAAGTTTGAGTTTAGGGCCCTTAAGCTTAATTAGGATACAATTATCACCACCTAATCAAGTCTAAAGACTTAGTTGATTACCACGCTAATTGGCCTCGTTAAACATAACGAATCAGGCACAATGCTCTCAAATCTAGTTTCAATGTAATATTCAAGCGTTCTTGCAAAATGAGCCTTCAAAAGGGCCTTATACACACAGCCTAAGGCAGCAAGGTAAGCTAGGGAGGTTTCCTTCCTAGGGAGGAAATCATGTAAGCATACTTAGGATGCGCTTAAAGCTGAACTAGTTACAAAACTTGATTAACCTAAGCTAATTACATTCTGTAAACTAAGGAAAGCAAAACAAATGATCAAACTTAACATTAATATATCCCATTAGCCTTAATACATCAGTTTACTGGAGAAAAATGGGAGAAAAGTAGCCATAAAGTATGGTTCCTTATAGTGTGAAATCTCCCCTTGTTCTCCCATTGGCTAGCTCTTTTTACGGCTAGTTTTGTAGCAAATAATGATGTTCTTGGCTACCTTGACTCATGATTAAAGCTAATAGGCAATGCAACAGCTGCACAAACCCTTTGGAGAAGGAAAAACACGTAGCTCTCTAATCGGGTTCTAGAAGCTAATTTCTACCCAGTTTTGTGCCCACCTTTCAGCCCACCAAAACAAAGCATGATTTTGATTTCACACCAAGGGGGGGAACTTTGGGATGTGTACAAACCCCCCAAGTAAATAAATCAGGTTATGACTTGTTTAAGTAAGGGAATTCCACTTAAACATTTTATTGTGCAGTTTCAGACCTAAACTAGTGGGCTTAATAAAATGGCTTGATTTCTTCACTTCGACTGAGCATGATTGGCTTTGCTTGCTTGGACCTAATAGTTAACATCTAGAGGAACCCAAAAATGCAAAAATATTGGACTTAAGCCACAATGTAGCTTAAGACATCAAATACGCAAAACCGGGTACATTTTGGCCTTGTAACCCGAGACCTTCTCCTTGACTCCTTAGCAAAATGTGAGACATGGCTTGGACTTTAGAGCTTGAATTGGATCTTTCTAGACTTCTTGGACCTTCTACAATGTTGTGGCTTGAGGGGACTCCATCATCCTCCCCTTGTTGAAAAGAGTTGATCCTCAAATCGCCAGGGTAATCATCGGCTTGGTAAGGACTCAAATCAGCCACATTGAATGTAGCTGAAACTCCATAGTCACCTGGCAAATCAACCTTATAAGTGTTCGTGCCAAAAATGTGTCATTTTTAAGATACTTGTATGCCTGATTTATGCTCGTTATAATCGTTATTTTTAGGTTTTTATTTGATTTGATTTGATTTTTTAGGTTTTGAATAATTTTGGAAAAATGCAAGGAAATGCGAGAAAAAGATGACGGAAAAATATCAGACATGGAGAACCGGCCCAACTGGACTCGAACCCAAACCTTCAACCTGTTTTCTTCTTTGCCCAAAAGAAAGAAAAAGAAAAAAAATAAAATAAAAAAATCGGAATTTCCCCCAGCCCCATCACGTGCCTCGCACGTGACTGCCTTACCCCCCTAATTCACTCTCTCTCTCTTCTCTCAGTTAAGCATGAACCCCCGAAGCCCCAAACCCAGAAAACTCGACCCCCCATGCTTAATCCCTTGCATCTCTCTCTTCCTCATCTCCTCTCTCTCTAACTCGAACCACCATCATCTCCATCTCCTTGAATCTCCATCCGCCAACGCACCCATCACCGGTTTTCTCTCATCAATCACCATCTTGCTTCAATCTCCTCTGTCCACGATTTCCTTCCAATCGGACAGTGCAAATCGAAGCAAGGCTAGGTATAATTTCAAGTAATCAGCTCCATTGAAAGAGATTAGGAGTTTTAGGGTGTATTTGTAGCTTTTAAGTTTAAATTCATACGGTTTTTTCCTCTGAATATTAGGGTTTTCGATTCGATTTTCAGTTTAGGGTTTCATGTTAGATTTAATGTTAGTCTCAAATTTCATGTAATTAAATCAAATTTTGTTAATTTCCAGTTGATGTTGACGAATTCTAGCTTATATTTGTAATAATTTGGCCTAGAATTGGTTGATTGTAGTCAATTCCCCCTCCCCTATTTCATTCTAGGTCTATTAATGGCGTATCGGCCATTGAAGATGGCCTCTGGCTGAGCTGCAAAGCAGTGAAGCCTGAGTTTGGTTTCTCTTCTTCTTCTGTCCCTGATTCAAGTCACTTTCCCCCCTTCCCCTGTGCTTCTCCTCTGCGGTTGTGAGTTGACGGTGAAGGAGAACAACTAGGCAGCTTTTCTTTTCCTGATGGATGAGTGAGGATGATGGTGAATGTTGGTGAAATGGTCTTCATAATTCCTGCTCTAGGTCTGGGTTGTTTGAACTCTTCTGATTTGCTTTGCTTATAATGTTAAATGATGTTGTTAACTCTAGACTGATGTTGTTAGCTGAATGATGTTGGATTATGGTATTTTGATTTTGGCTAGTTGATCTGAATAGGTGAGGAATGATGTTGGCTAGTTGATTTGTTTTGGTAGTGCTTTGATTTTAGTAGAGTCGAATGGTAAATAGTGTTAACTATAGGTTTTAAATTGCTTTAAATTAGAGGTTAAACAAATTCCAGGTTTCAATTTTAGATGAATAGCGTTATTTCATAGTCTCCTTAATATGTTTTATTTAGTTGAATGCTTAGGTTTAATTCGTTTAAATTCATTAATGTAAGTTGCATACCTTTGTTCAATTGAGAGTTTGGATGATCATTTAGTTGAATTAGGATGTTAGCTTGCTTTGAATGATTTCATTTTGTTTAGTGTAGCTAATTAGTAAATCCTTGCTTTATGACCTTAATCTTTTCCATTATCCCTGAGGAGACGACCCTCAAGTACTATAATAGAAGTTGTATGCTTGTGGCCCTTTTATTTACACTCAAAATTTACCAATAATAGGCATTATCATTAAACCGTTCAAGTATCTCAAATGGACCATTGGCCCTTGGCATTAGCTTATTCTACCTGTTAGATGGAAATCTTTCCTTCCATAGGTGTACCCATACGAGGTCTCTAGGTTGAAAAAACATCTTCTTCTTATGTTTGTTGGCTTGAGCTTGACAAGAGGCATTTTTTTTTCTCGATTCTGCTCCTCATCAACTCATATATCTGCTAGATTTCTTCTACCCTTGCTACTACATCTGCAGTTGGCTTTTGATCTAAAGGGCATGGAGTGAGATCAACTGGGCTAATAGGATCAATCCCATAGACCACCTTAAATAGTGATAAACCAGTAGCCTTGCTAAGAGCCCTGTTGTATGCAAACTCTGCATGGGGTAAAAGCAAATCCCAAGCATTGGCATGAGGTTTAATCAAGGCCCTTAGGAGTGTCCCTGGGGTCCAATTAGTAACCTTAGTTTGCCTATCAGTTTGTGGATGATAAGTGGTACTATATCTGAGTTTAGTACCCAACTTCCTCCACAATGTAATCCAAAAATGGCTAGGAAACTTAGTATCCTGATCAGAGACAATTGATCTAGGTATACCATGCAGTCGAGCCATTTCCCCAAAGTATAACTCAAAAATGTATGCAGCATCATTTGCCTTGTTACATGGAATAAGACATCTTGGAGAACCTGTCTGCCACAACAAAGATTGAATCTTTGCCCCTTTGGGTCCTTAGGCAATCCAAGAATGAAAGTGATACGGTCGCAAGTGCACGGTGGCGTTGTAGAAATCAAGGTCGATCCCACAGAGACTAGGTTGATTTGTTGCTCTATATCCCCTCGAGATATGCTAAGCAAAATTCTAATTCAAGTGGCCCTGATTAACAATTGCAAATAAACTTTTCTAAATCAAATATAGGAAAAAACGCCTTGGAATTTTCGTGGTTATGAAAGGGAATTGAATCAAAACGATAAACATATGCCTTTCTTTAATTGGTTACTTTTGAGGAATTGCAATCCATATAAAAATTTAGTCTATTCTTTCGAAATCAACTAAATTTACCTAAACTAAGCAAATGTCACTCTTTCAAGCTAATTTGACTTAATGCAAGTTTAATATTTTTGATTACGTAATTCGAGTCCTCCTAACCTGACCATCTCTCTTTCGAGATGGTGCAACGATAGGTTCCAACAAGCAGTCCAATAACCAAATGTCGTCTTTCGAATGTTCACTCAATTATTTTAGTTGTGCAAGAAAATTTTAGCCAAAAATCAACTCACAACATGAATAACACTTGATAGAGCGAAATTAAACCAATCATAAAAATAAGCACAATTCTATAGATTAAAATATGATCCAACTACACTTTTATATACTCCTAAATCCCAAGACAAAATAAAATTACTCATGTATAGTCAAACATCAAACAACTAACTACACCAAAATGATAAATCTAAAGAGGAAAAGATAAGAGAAGAGAGAAGAATTGCTCAGCTAAAAATCACGCTTGAACCGTCGTGCAAACCCGGGATGGAATCCTTATCCTTGCAAGTCTTCACTTCAACTCTATCTCACTCTCTCTCTAATCTAAACTAATACTAATCTACTTGAAGAGAGCAAATGAGTATAAGATGAGATGATGGGGTGTGTGCGAGGATAAGAGCCCCCCTTTTTATAGTGAGATTCTAGAAGACGAATAGCCACGCGTAATAATGGAATAATAACCGCTGGGAAGTCAAAGAGCTTGCGAGAAAACAAAAAGCCTCGCAGAAAATAAAGACACCATAGACCATGGCATCTACCACGGACTGATCGCGGTGTCCATTGCCTCAGCATTCTTCTATTCTTCTTTCGTTCCAAGGCCATGGCAACTTAGGTGCATCCATGGGGTAGAGAATGACTCTTCGCCACCTGGCAAGTTCCACACCTTTTTAGGATGTCCTGTACGTCCTTCTCCAGACCTGGTCAACAATAATGCTTCCTTAGCATAATAAGTGTCTTGTTTTCTCCATAATGGCCAGCTAATGAAGCTCCAGATACTTCTCTAATCAGAACCTCTAGTGCTGCGTTTTGGTACACACAGTCGTGTACCCTTGAATAGAAAACCTTCTTACACTAGGAAATCACCTTTGGGGTGCTTTGAACAAATAGCAAACAATTGCCCAAAGTCTTCATCTTCAGCATACAAAACCTTTAGATGCTCAAAACCAAGTGCACAAGCATCTAACTGAAATAAAAGTAAGTACCTCTGGGATAAAGTATCGGCCCCTTGGTTGAGCTTTTCAGACATGTATGCTTGAATGTAAAATGAAATGGTTGGAGACACTCAACCCATTTGGTATGGTGCGAGTTTAACTTGTGTTGGCCTTGAATATACTTCAAAGCTTTATAATCAGAATGTAGAATAAACTCACTTGCAATCAGATAATGACTCTACTGCTCTGAGCATCTCACGATAGCATAAAACTCCTTATCATAGGTAGACTATTTTCTTCTTAAATCACACAGTTTCCCACTAAAGAAGGCTAAAGGTTTACCTTCTTGAGTAATAACACCACCTATACCAACTCTAGAGGCATCACATTCAATTTCAAAGACTTTATCAAAGCATAGCAAAGCAAGAACAGACGCTTGCATAAGTCTTCTCTTTACTTCTTGAAAAGCAGCTTGGGCTTTAAGGGTTAGAATGATGTACCCTTAATCACCTCGGTCATAGGAGCCATTAAGGTGATGAAGTTTCAATTAAACCTCCTATAAAAGGAATTTAATCAATAAAAGCTTCGAACATCATGCATACTATAAGGAACACGCCAAGACCGAATGGTCTCAATCTTGCTCTCAACTGCCTTTATGCCATCTCTAGTAACAATGTGACCTAAGAATGTTACCTCATGAGTGAAAAAGGCACATTTGTTAAGGTTACCAAATAGTATCTCATGTTCCAAAATAAGCATAACTTAACTGAGATGATCTTAATGCTCTTGATGCTCTTGGAATAAATTAGGATATCATCAAAGTAAACTACCACAAACTTGCCAATGTGTGGCCTAAACACTTGATTCATTAATCTCATGAATGTACTGGGAGTATTTAAAAGATCAAAGGGCATAACCAACCATTCATAAAGCCCTCCTTTAGTCTTAAAGGTCGTCTTGTATTCGCCATCTTCTCTAGTGCGAACCTAGTGGTAAGCTCTTCGAAGATTAATCTTAGAGAACACTTGAGAGCCATGTAATTCATCCAGCATGTCTTTAAATCTAGGTATGGGATACCTGTACTTGATTGTAATCTTGTTAATGGCTCTACTATCGACACACATATGCATTCCTCTATCCTTTTTGGGAACTAAAAGGACAGGTACAGCACACAGGCTCAAGGACTCACGGATCAAGCCTTTTGACACTAGTTCCTCAACTTACCTTTGAATCTCTATGGTTTCCTTGAGATTCATCCTGTAGGCTGGTTTATTTGGGAGGACAGAACCAGAAATGAGATCAATGTGGTGTTAGATATCTCTTTTTGGGGGCAAACCCATGGGTGTCTCCTTAGTAAACAAATGACAGAACTTTTGTATGAGTGCTTTAGCTACGGGATCTGAGGGTAAAGGGAATTTTGGTTCATCATGGATATTTAATATCCATAATTTAAAGGCCTTGAGTTCGTGGTGAGAGGCATTTAACAATGGCTCACTGAAAGTAAGAAGCAAATCAAATTGCTTTGGCTTTGTTTGGAACTTATCTAGATGGAGTTTAAATGGGGATGAAAGAGCTACGGTAATCTTCTTGCCATCCTTAGTAAAGGAGTATGTATTCAAGAAACTATTATGCATTATGCTACAGTCGTATAACCATGGTCTTCCCAAAAGGATATGACATGCATCCATAAGAATAACATCACACCAGAGTTCATCTTGGTAGTTCTTTCCAATGGAGAAAGAAACAAGGCACTGAGAGTTCACTTAGATGCCCTTGCTTTGACTCAGCCACTGAATGTTGTAGGGGTAAGGATGAGTGATGGTTTGCAATCATAGTTTCTCAATCATGCTAAGAGAAACTACGTTTGCACAACTCCCACCATCAATGATAATAGAACACACCTTCCCTTGAACCGTACAATGGGAATGGAATATATTCTCTCTTTGCTTGTCTTTTGCTCCTTTCTAGCCACTCAATACTCTTCTCAAAACTAGCATTTCTCCTTCATCAGCCTCCTCCACTACTTCATCTTCAGTGTCCTTAGGTCATCCTCAAAATCATCCTCCTTTTCCTCCTCTTCAAACACCTCCTTTGTGGTTGCCCATTTGGCTAAGATAATAACTTTACGGTTTGGATAGTCTAAAGCAATCTACCCAAGCCTTTAGCACTTAAAGCACCTTCTATTGCTCATAGGGATAGGATTGGGTCTATTTTGAGAGGTTTAGATCTTTTTTGGAGCTTGCGTTCTTTGTGGAAAGGAAAGGAGTGGATATAGGGGCTTAGAAATGGGATAAGAACTCCTCTTATTAAAGGGTTGGATCCGAGTAAAGGGTTTGGGATCCTGAGGTTTAAGGGGTTATCTTGACTTCTTTTATTGCTTAACCTTGTGAGTAAGCACACAAACTTGATCAAAAGTGGTATAAACTTGCGAATCAACTACATTAGCATACCTAGGATCAAGAACTCCTGAGTACCTAACTGTAGTTTGCTATTTTGGTTCTTGAAGATCACACGTAATAACAAGCTTTTCAAACTCGCGAGTATACTCCTCTATGTTCAAATTACCTTATGTCAAATCATGGAGTTGAGAATAACAATCTTGAATGTAACTTGGGGTAGAAATCGGGCCTTGAGCTTGGCCTTCATCTTCTCCCATGTTCTTATCTTTATCTTCCTTTCTCTAACTCGTTTTAGCACATAGGTTTGTCCACTAATAGGAGGCGTATTTTCTAAGCCTTAAAGCCACTAGTTTCACTTCTTATCTTTAGGAACATCCTTGGATTCAAAAACTCACTCAACTGTGTGTAACCAATCCAAGAATTCTTCAAGTTCAAGCTTGCCTTCAAACTCGGGGATTTCAACCCTAAAGTCATATGGGTTAGCTTGAAACATTGGTTCTGGTCTAGCCATTCTTAAGGGTTTATCCTCACTAGATGAATCCATATTGTGTCCAAACACTTGTTCTTGCCTTTTAGGATTAGATTGGAGTGGTTCTTCACTCATTTTCTACTTTTGCTTTAAAATGGCTCCAAGTTGTTTTCTTAAGTAATCATTCTGAGCTTACAGTTCTCGATCATGTTGACCTCCTTCATTGATTTTCCTCATCAACAGCTCATTTTGAGCTGAAAGTGATTGATGATTCTTCATTACTGCCTCAAATTTCTCATCCAAACTGGTGCTAGTACTCATCATGTATTCGACTTGTGTCTAGAATAAAAATAGGGTTATGTTTGAAATTGAAAGGGAAACGAAACTGGAAGGATGGAAGGGGGACACCAGGCCAAGAAGAAACCTGACTTGGATACCAAATATGATGCATCCATAGAGGGATTCAACAAATACTCAAGGCTAACTTCAAATGTTACGCTACGCAAACTAAAATCAAGGGTGAGTTTAAGGAGAATCTGAAAGTGAGGGAAGAATAAATGTGCTTTAAACTCTTACTTTGATACAGATATCACTACTAAGTCTGAGTTTAGGGCCCTTAAGCTCAATTAGGATACAGTTATCACTACCTAATCAAGTTTTAAGACTTACTTGATCAACACCCTAACCAGCCCAGTTAGAGATAAGCAAGTGAAGTGTTTAAGGGAATCAAGAGCAGTGCTCTTAAATATGGTTTCAACATAATATTCAGGCTTACTTGCAAAATGAGCCTTCAAAAGGGCCTTATACACACGACCTAAGGTAGCAAAGTAAGCCAAGGAGGTTTTCTTCCTAGGGAGGAAATCTCTTAAATATGCTTAGGATGCGCTTAAAGCTAAACTAGTTACAAAACTTGATTAACCTAAGCTAATTATATTCTGCAAACTAAGGAATGCAAAACATATGACCAAACTTAACATTAATACATCCAATTAGCCTTAATACATCAGCTTACTAGAGAAAAAAGGGAGAATAAAGCATGGTTCCTTTTCATCTGGCCAATCAGAATGCATGGTGCGAAATCTCCCTTTTCTCCCATTGGCTAGGTCTTTCCAAGGCTGGTTTTACAGCAAACGATGATGTTCATGGCTGCCTTGACTCATGATTGAAGCAAACAAGCAATTAGGCAGCTGGGCAAACCCTTTGGAGAAAGAAAAATGCATAGCTCTCTAACTGGGTTCTAGAAGGTAGTTTCTGCCCGATTTTGTGCCCTCCTCTCAGCCCACCAAAACTAGGCATGATTTTGATTTTAGGCCATGGGGGCAAACTTTTGGATGTGTATAAACCCTCCAAGTAAAGAAATCAAGGTTACGACTTGTTTAAGTAGGAGAATTCGACCTAGCCTTTTTTCATGCAGTTTCAGACCTAAACTGGCAGGCTTGACAAAATGGCTTGATTTCTTCACTGCGACTAAGCATGATTGGATTTGCTTGCTTGGACTTGAAAGTTAGCATTCAAGGGAACCCATAAATGAAAAAATATCAGACTTAAGTCATAATGTAGCTTAAGAAATCATATGAATAAAATTGGGTACATTCTGGCCTTGTAGCCCGAGAGCTTCTCCTTGACTCCTTGGTAAACTGTAAGTTACGGCTTGGACTTTAGAGCTTAAAGTGGACCTTGCTAGACTTATTGGACCTTCTTCAATGTCTTGGCTTGGGGGGAGTCCATCACTTATTTGGAACTTTAGCACCATAATGGCTCCTATGACTGAGGTTATTAAGGGTACACCATTTGGTTGGACCCCCAAAGCCCAATCTGCCTTTGAGGAAGTGAAGAGAAGACTCACTGAAGCACCTTTTCTTGCTTTATCATGGTCTAATAAAGTCTTTAAAGTTGAATGTGATGCCTCTAGAGTTGGTGCAAGTGGTGTTCTTACTCAGGAGGGAAGACCTTTAGCCTTCTTTAGTGAGAAACTGTGTGATTTAAGAAAAAAGTATTCCACCTATGATAAAGAATTCTATGCTATCGTGAGCTGCTTAGAGCATTGGAGTCATTATCTAATTGCAAGTGAGTTTATTCTTCATTCTGATCATAAGGCTTTGAAGTATATTCAAGGCCAACATAGGTCAAACTCACGCCATGCTAAATGGGTTAAGTGCCTCTAATCATTTCATTTCCCAATCAAGCACAAATCTGGAAAACACAATCATGGAGCCGATGCTCTATCCCAGAGGTATCTAAATTTGTTTCAGTTATATGCTTGTGTACTTGGTTTTCAGCATCTAAAAGTTTTATATGCTGAAGATGGAGACTTTGGGTAGTTGTTTATTGTTTGTTCAAAGCACTCCAAAGGTGATTTTTTGGTCCAAGAAGGATTCTTGCTTAAAGGTACGTGATTGTGTGTACCCAAGTATAGCACTCATGAACTCCTAATTAAGAAGTGCATGGTGGATCCTTGGCCGGTCATTTTGGAGACTCAAAGACCTTAATCATGTTAAGGGAACATTACTACTGGCCAAGAATGAACAAGGATGTTCAAGATGTCCTAAGAAGATGTGGGACGTGCCAAGCTGCCAAGAACCACACCTTATCCCACGGGTTATACATACCCCTTCCTATTCCTACCTTACCTTAGGTGGATGTAACCATGGATTTCATTTTAGGTTTACTAAAAACCCAAAGGAACAAGGATTCCATATTTTTGGTGGTAGATAGGTTTTCATACATGGCACACTTTATACTATACAGCAAGACAAAGGAACAAGGATTCCATTATTTTTGATAGCGATACAAAGATCTTAAGTCATTTCTGGGTTACTTTAGGGAAGAAGTTGGGTACTAAACTCATGTATAGTACCACTTGTGACCCCTAAACTGATGGGCAAACCGAGGTGATTAATGGAACCCTGCGCATTCTCCTAAGGGCTTTGATTAAACCTCATGCCAAAGCTTGGGATTTAGTCTTGCCACATGCTGAGTTTGCTTATAACAAAGCTCCCAGTAAGGCTACTAGTCTTTCTCCTTTCAAGGGGGTCTATGGAGTTGATCCCCTAAGCCCCCTTGATCTCACACCATGGCCCTTAGACTTGAAACTAAGGGCGGATGCAGCAGCAAACGTAGAAGAGACTCAAAAGCTCTATGAGTTGCTTAAAGGTAGAATTGAGAAGACTAATGCATCCTATAAGCTCAATCTAATAAGCATAGGAGAAAGATGGTTTTTTAGCCTAGAGACCTCGTATGGATACACCTACAGAAGGAATAATTGCCATCCAAGAGGAAGAACAAGTTAATGCCAAGGGCTGAAGGTACATTTCAGGTACTCGAAAAGATAAATGATAATGCTTATAAAGTTGATTTGCTAGGTGACTTTGGACTTTCAGCTACATTCAATGTGGCTGATTTAAGTCCTTACCATGCCAATGATTGCCTTGCCGATTTGAGGATCAAATCTCTTCAATAAGGGGAGGATGATGGAATCCCCTTAAGCAAAGACATTGAAGAAGGTCCAACAAGTCTAGCAAGATCCAATTCAAGCTCCAAGGTCCAAGCTATAACTTATATTTTGCTAAGGAGTCAAGAAGGAGGTCCCGGGTTTTATGACCTGAATGTACCCGATTTTGCTCATATGATTTCTTAAGCTAAATTATGGCTTAAGTCCAATATTTTTGCATTTTTGGGTTCCCCTAGATGTTACATTTTAGTTCCGTATAAGCAAAGCCAAACATGTTCAGCTGAAGTGAAGAAATCAAGCCATTTTGTCAAGTCTGCCAGATTCGGTCTGAAACTGCACGGTAAAATGTTTAAGTGGAATTCTCCTACATAAACAAGTCATAACCTTGATTTCTTTGTTTGGGGGGGTTTCTACATATCTTGAAGTTTCTCCTCATGCCCTAAAATCAAAATCATGCCTAGTATTGGTGGGCTAAGAGGCGGACACAAAACCAGGCAGAAAATGGCTCCTTGAACCTGGTTGAAGTGCTACATGTTTTTCTATCTCCAAAAGGTTTGTCGAGCTACCTATGTGCTTGTTTGCTTCAATCATAAGGCAAGGCTGCAAGGAACATCATCGTTTACTACATTTGAGCCTTGAAAAGAGCTAACCAATGGGACATGAAAGGAAGATTTCACACCTTGCATTTTGATTGGCCAGCCGAAAAGGAGTTTTGCTTTACGACTACTTTTCTCCACTTTTTCCTAGTATGCTGATGAATTAAGGCTAATTATGTGTTAAGCTTAGTCATTTGTCTTGCTTTCCTAAGCTTACAGAATGTAATTAGCTTAAGTTAATCAAGCCTTGTAATTAATTTTGCTTTAAGCACATCCTAAGCATGTTTAAGAGTTTTCCTTCCTAGGAAGGAAACCTCCTAAGCCTTCTAGCTGCCTTAGGCTGTGAGTGTAAGGCCTTTTGAAAGGCTCATTTTGTAACTTAGCTTGATTATTACATTGAATCAGATTTGAGAGCATTGCTCTTTCTTCCTTAAACACTTCACTTGCTTATCTCTAACTGGGCCGGTTAGAGTGGTGATCAAGTAAGTCTGAAGCCTTAATTAGGTGGTGATGTATGTATCCTAATTGAGCTTAAGGGCCCTAAACTCAACTTATTAGTGATATCTGTATCTAAGTAAGAGTTTAGATTTCATTTATCCCTCACTCACTCTCAGATTTCACTTAGACTCATGCTTGAATTCAGCTTGCTTTCCTTAGAATTTGAAATCATGTTTGAGTGTTCATTGAATGCCCTTATAGTTACATCAAGCATATAGGATGAATTCTAAAGAAACCATGGAGATTCAGAGGCAAGTTAAGGAACTAGTGTTCGAAGGGCTAGTGAGTCCTTGATCCCTTGTGCCATGCCTACTTTATTAGTTCCCAAGAAGGATGGCAGTATGCGCATGTGTCTAGATAGCAAGCCCATAAACTATATTACCATCAAGCACAGGTATCCCATACCTAGGCTTAAGGATATACTAGATTAGTTACATGGTTCACAAGTGATCTTAAAGATTGATCTTCGAAGTAGTTACTACCAAGTTAGAATCTGAGAAGGAGATGAATGGAAGACGGCTTTCAAGACTAAAGAGGATTATATGAGTGGCTAGTTATGCCATTGTCTTTCTAATGGTCCTAGCACATTCATGAGGCTAATGAATTAAGTATTGAGGCCTTATATTGGAAAGTTTATGGTTGTATACTTCGATGATATTCTCATCTATTCTAGGAGCGAGCAAGAGCATCAAGATCATCTTACTTAAGTTATGCTTGTTCTTAAACGTGAGAAATTGTTTGGTAACCTTAAGAATTGCACCTTTTTCACTTGTGAGGTGACATTCTTAGGTTATATTCTTTCTGGTAAAGGCATTAAGGCAGATGAGAGCAAACTAGAGCCTATTTAAACTTGGCCTCTTCCACAAAGTATACACAATGTGCGAAGTTTTCATGGCCTCGCTTCTTTTTATAGGAGGTTTATAAGAAAATTTAGCACCATTATGGCTCCTATTACTGAGGTGATTAAGGATGCATCATTCAAATGGACCCCTAAAGCCCAATCTGCCTTTGAGGAAGTAAAGAATAGACTAACACAAGCACCCGTACTTGGCTTACAGTGCTTTGAAAAAGTCTTTGAAGTTGAATGTGATACATCTGGAGTTGGTATAGGTAGTGTTCTTGCTCAGGAAGGTAAGCCTTTGGCCTTCTCTAGTGAGAAATTGTGTGACTTAAGACAAATGTATTCCACCTATGACAAAGAGTTCAATGCGATTGTGTGATGTCTTGAGCACTGGAGTCATTATCTTGTGACTAGTGAGTTTATTTTGCATTTTGATCACAAGGCTTTGAAGTATATTCAAGGCCAACACAAGTTAAACTCATATCATACCAAATGGGTTGAGTATCTCCAGTCATTTCACTTTACAATCAAGCACAAGTCTGGGAAACTCAATCAAGGTACCGATGCATTATCTAAAAGGTATCTACTCTTGTTTCAGTTAGATGTTTGTGTACTTGGTTTTGAGCATCTAAATGTTTATATGCTGATGATGAAGACTTTGGGGAGTTGTATTCTATGTGTCAAAAGCACCCCAAAGGAGATTTCCTAGTCCAAGAGCACTTTTTGTTTAAGGGCACACGGCTGTGTATTCCTAAGTGTAGCACCTGTGAGCTTTTGATTAGAGAAGTGCGTGGTCATTCTTTGGCTGGTCATTATGGAGAGTCCAAGACCTTAACCATGTGAAGGGAACATAATTACTAGCTAATAACAGAGAAAGATGTTCAAGACATCCTAAGGAGATATAGTACGTGTCAAGTTACTAAGCATCATTTCGTTCCTTACGGCTTATACACACACCTTCTAGTTCCAACTCTACCCTAGGTGGATGTAAGCATAGATTTCATTCTGGGCTTGCCTAAAACCCAAAGGAACAAGGATTCTACCATTGTGGTGGTGGACAAGTTTTAAAGGGTCACATATTTCATACCATGCAACAAAGCCAATGATGCTGCACATACTGGGGAGTTATACTTTAAGGAGGTAACCATATTAGATAGTATTCCTAGTCCATTGTTTTTGATATCGGTACAAGTTCTTGATTCATTTCTAGATTACCTTATGGAAGAAACTTGGTACTAAACTTAAGTATAGTACCACTTATCACTCCCAAATTGATGGGTAAACCGAGGTGACTTATTAAACCCTAGGCACTCTCCTAAGAGCTTTGATTAAACCTCATGCCAAAGCTTGGGATCTACTCTTGCCACATGCTGAGTTTGCTTATAATAAGGCACCAAGCAAGGCTACTTGTCTTTCCCCCTTCAAATTGATCTATGGAATTGATCACCTTAGCCCGCTTGTTCTCACGCCACGGCCTTTAGACGAGAAGCTAAGTGTGGATGCAGTAGTTAGGGTGAAAGAGATTTAGAAACTCCATGAGTTAGTCAGGGGAAGAATAGAGAAGACCAATGCATCATATGAAGCCCAAGCTAACAAGCGTAGGAGAAAGATGGTTCTTCTGCCTGGAGACCACATATGGATACACCTAAGGAAGGAATGTTTTCCTTCCAAAAGAAAGAAGTTAATGCCAAGAGCTGTAGATCCATTTGAGGTTCTAGAGAGGATAAATGACAATGCATACAAGGTTACCAGGAGACTTTGGGGTTTCAGCCACATTCAATATGGCAGATTTGAGCCCCTACCTTCTATACGACTACCTAGTAGATTTGAGGATCAAATCTTTTCAATGAGAAGAGGATGACGGAGTCCTACCTAGCCAAGACGTTGAGGATGTTTAAACAGGTCAAATAAGTCTCAATTCAGCTTCCAAAGTCCAAAGAATCACTCACATTTTGTAAGATGATCAAATGGCACATACGGGTTCAGAACAGTTTTTAAGCCTGGTTTTGTATTCTTGATTACGTAGGCCTCCATGAGATTTAAGTCCCAATTTTTTGAATATCTTAGTTCCCTAAGATGTTATCTACCGGGTCTAATCAAGAAATCCAAGTTAAGTTAAGTGCAAATAGGAGAACCAGGTCATTTTGACAAATAGTGCTGAGTAGAGCCTGGTTCTAACCGGTCTGAATCATCTGAAGTTTTAGACTAGCAAATGAAGTCGTAAACTTGAATTTCCACTTGGAGGCATTAGGAAACATCCTCAGGTTTTTCCCCCATGTAAGGAAATCCAAATCATACCCACTTTTTGCATGGGATATGTGGTGTCCAAAAACAGCTTGCAGACTGCCAGGAGAAGCCGCTTAGTGCATTTAGTGGTTGCTGTCCTTCCAACCATCCAATCTTGTCCCAGCAGTATGATTAGCTAGTTAAAGAAAAGCTTGGACACAATCATGGGTCAGCCAAATGAAGAACCAATGAGAAACAAGGAAGGAAGGGCAAAAACATCCTCATTGGCTAGCCGTAAAGCAAGGAAGAAACCCACCACTTTTCTCTTCTCTTCTACATGCTAGCAGCTGGCTTTTTGCTTAAGTACCTGACTAGTAACGAGCTTAGCTTTAATCCGAAAGATTACAAAGACTCAATGGTTGTAATTAGCAAGGATCAAGCTAGGTTTTACTTTGATATTTCACGTGTTAAGCTTAAATTGTGAACCAAGCTAGATTAGGAGGTTTCCTAATCTTGGAGAAACCTCATGTCCACCCTTGACCAGCTTAATTGCTTAAGTATAAGGCTTTGGACATTCACTTTTGTAATCAGATATCATACTTTGAATGAGAGAAAAGAGAGCATTGGTCTTTTGAAAACCGAAATGCTTAGCTTGCTTATCCTCACTTAGGTCGACTAAGGGTTGTTCATGTCAAGTCTTAAGCCTGATTAAACGGTGTTTCTGTGTCTTAATCATAGTTTAAGGGCCCTAACTTTGAGCTAAATGGTGTTTCTGTATTCAAGTATCAAGTGCAGTTCTATCGTTTACTCCATTTCAGTTTCGGGTACCTTTGACTTGTAGTTAAGTACTTCACGTACTTAACTTTTCTCATGTAATCCTTTGGTGAGAATTGAGTTCAATGAGCTTTCCATAAAGAACTTAGTATCCCTATCAGAAACAATGCTTCTAAGATACCATGTAATCTGGTTACCTCTTTAAAGTACAATTCTGCAATATGTGTAGCATCGTTACTTTTGTTGCATGCTATGAAATGTGCCATCCTGGAAAACCCATCCATCACCATAAATATGGAATCTTGTTCCATTGGGTGCTAAGCAAACCCAAAATGAAATCCACGCTTACATCCACCCAAGGCAAAGTTAGAATTGGTAGGGGTGTGTATCAGCCGTAGGGAAGAGAATAACTCTTAGCAACTTAGCACGTACTACATCTCCTTAAGATATATTGAACATCCTTCCTCATTTCTGGTCAGTAGTAGTGTTCCCTTAACATGGTTAAGGTCTTGGACTCTCTATAATGACCAACCAAAGAAACACCATGCACCTCTCTAATCAAAAGCTCACGCGTGCTGGACTTTGGTACACATAAGTGTGTACCCCTAAACAGAGAGCCCTCTTAGACTAAGAAATCTCCTTTAGGGTGCTTTTGGCACATAAAAGACAATTCCCCAAAGTCTTCGTCATTATTGTATAAACATTTTAGATGCTCAAAACCAAGTGTACATGCATCTAAGTGAAATAGGAGTCGATGCCTCCTGGATAATGCATCGGCACCTTGATTGAGCGTCCTAGCTTTGTACTTGATTGTAAAGTGAATTGACTAGAGGTACTCAACCCATTTAGCATGGCATGAGTTTAACTTGTGTTGGCCTTGAATATACTTCAAAACCTCATGCTAAAAATGCAAAATGAACTCACTACCCACGAGATAATGACTCCAGTGCTCAAGATAATGCATAATCACATAAAACTCATTATCATAGGTGGGTTTCTCACAAAAGAAGGCCAAAGTTTTACCTTCCTGAGTAAGAACACCACCTATACCAACACCAGATACATCACATTCAACTTCAAAGACTTTCTCAAAGCACAGTAAGGCAAGAACGGATGCTTGAGTTAGTCTCTTCTATACTTCCTCAAAGGCAAATTGGTGATGGAATCCCCTTAAGCCCAGACACTGAAGAAGGTCCTACAAACCTAGCAAATTCCAATGCAAGCTCCAAAGTTCAAGCAATGACTCATATTTTGCAAAAGAGTTAAGAAGGTGATTCTAGGTTATAAGGACAAAATGTACCCGGTCTTGGTCATTTGATTTCTTAAGCTACATGGTGGCTTAAGTCTAATATTTTTGAATTTTTGGGTTCCTTTGATGTTGACTTTCAGGTATAAGCAATTAAAGTCAGCCATGCTCAATCGAAGTGAAGGAATCAAGCCATTTTGTCAAGCCTGTAAGTTTTGGTCTAAAATTGCACGGTAAAATGTTTCAGTGGAATTCTCCCACATAAACACATCATAACCTTAATTTCTTTAGTTTCAGGATTTGTACACACTCTAAAGTATCCCCCTATGTCCTGAAATTAAAATCATGCTTAGTTTTGATTGGCTGAAAGAAGGGCAGAATACCGAGCAGAATGTGGCTTCTAGAACCCAATTAAGCAGCTGCGTGTCTTACCTTCTCCAAAGGGTTTGCTTAGCTACTTTTCTACTTGTTTACTTCAATCATGAGTCATGGTAGTTAGGAACATCATCATATGCTACAAAAATCTATTTTAGAAAGAGCAACCAATGAGAAAGAAAAGGAAGAAGTCACACCCTCCATTCAGATTAGCCAGCCGAAAAGCACTCTCCCTTTATGGCTCCTTTTCTCCTCATTTCTTAAGTAAAGCTGGTGTATTAAGCTAATTAGATGTATTATTGCTAAATACAATCATTTGTTTTACTTTCCTTAATGATCAAAATGTAATTAGCTTAAGTTCATCAAGCTTTGTAACTAGATTAGCATTAAGCGTTAGCTAAGCATGATTAAGAGATTTCCTTCCTAGAGAGAAAACCTCCTTTACTGGTTTTGCTTGCCTTAGGCCGGGTGTATAAGGCCTTGAAGGCTCTTTTTGTAAAGCATAACTTTGAACATCAATTGAAATCAGAATTGAGAGCATTGCTTTCGTTCCTCCTAAACACTAAACTTGCTTATCTCTAACTAAGTCGGTTAGAATGGTGTTCAAGTATAGTCTTAAACTCGATTAAGTGGCATTTCTGTATCTTAATCATAGTTTAGGGGCCACAAGCTTGATTTTGGTGGTGTTTCGGTATCCAAGTTTCAGGTTTAGAACTATCCTTCAACTCACTTTCAGTTTCGGATTCCATTGAACTCAAGTAGAGAGTTGTGAGTTCTAAGCTTGTTTCCTTGCAGTCCTTTGGGTGTGAGTTTATTCCTTTGAGCTCGATATCATAGTTGGCATTAGAGATAAGTTTCTCCTTGGCCTGGTATTCCCTCAACCCTTCCAAATTCGTTCCCTCTCTCAAATCCATACACAATTCTCATTTCTATCCTAAACATAAACCGAATATAAGATGAGTGCTAGCATGAGTTTAGATGAGAAACTTGATGCTGTTTTGAAAAGTAATGACGACATCACTATTTCAAATCAAGAACTCAAGAGTTCTACCCAAGAACTAAGAGCATAGAATGAGTACCTGAGGAAACAGCTAGGTACGTTCTTGAAGCAAAAGCAAAAGATGAATGAGGAACCTCTCCAATCTAAACCTAGAAGACAAGAACAAGTCTTTAGTCATAATGTAGATTCATCTAGTGGGGATGAGAACCACGGTTTCAAGCTAATTCTAATGATTTTAAGGTTGAAATCCCGGAGTTTGAAGGTAAGCTTAATCCTGAAGAGTTTTTGGATTGGGTGCATACTGTTGAGTGTGTTTTTGAGTATAAAGTGTGAAATTGGTGGCGTTAAGGCTCATAAGATACGCCTCCCTTTGGGGGACAAACTTATGTGCCAAACGGGTTAGAGAATGATAGTCTAAGATCAGAACGTGGGAGAAGATGAAGTCCAAGCTTAAGGCTCGATTTCTACCCCCAACTTATATTCAAGATTGCTATTCTCAACTCCATAATTTGACACAAGGCAACATGAATATGGAAGAGTATACATGTGAGTTTGAGAAACTTGTAATCAAGTGTGATCTACAAGAGCCCGAAGAGCAAACCATTATTAGATACTTAGGAGGCCTTGATCCTAGGTATGAAGTTTGTGTGCTTACACTAGTTTTGATGAAGTTTGCATGCTTGCTTACAAGTTTGAGTAACAAAAGAAAGCAAGACAGCCTCCTAAGCCTCAAAATCCCAAATCCTTTACCCGAAACCAACCCTTTAACTAGGGGAGTTCTAACCCCATTTCCAAGCCACCAAATCCATCCCATTCCCTTCCACAAAGAACCAAGATCCACAAAAGATCCAAGCCCCTCAAAATAGACCCAGTCCTAATCCCATGAGCAACAGAAGGTGCTTTAAGTGCCAAGGACTTGGGCACATTGCTTCAAACTGTCCAAACAACAAGGTTATTACACAAGCTGAATGGGCAACCGTAAAGGAGGAGTCTGAAGAGGAGGAAAAGGAGGATGATTTTGAGGATAACCTTGAGGAAACTTAAGAGGAGGTGGTGGAGGAAGCTGATGAATGTGAAATGCTAGTTTTGAGAAGAGTACTAAGTGGTAAGAAGGAAGTCAAGGACGAGCAAAGAGAGAACATATTCCATTCCCGTTATACTGTTCAAGGGAAGGTGTGTTTTGTTGAAGCTGTGTAAATATGGTTTCTCTTAGCATGATTGAGAAACTAGGATTGCAAACCATGACTCATCCACACCCTTACAATATTCAATGGTTAAATCAAAGCAAAGGTATCCAAGTGCACTCTCGGTGCCTAGTGTCATTTTCCATTAGAGAGAACTACCAAGATGAACTTTGGTGTGTTGTTATTCCCATGGATGCATGTCATATCCTTTTGGAAAGGCCATGGCTATATAACCGTAGGGTGATACACAATGGTTTCTTAAATACTTACTCCCTTACAAAGGATGGCAAGAAGATTACCCTCGCACCTTTATCCCCATCTAAGCTCCACCAAGATAAGCCTCAAATGAAACCCAAGCAATCTAATTTGCTTCTCACTTTTAATGAGCCATTGTTAAAGGCCTCCCACCATGAATTCAAGGCCTTTAGAGAATGGATATTGAATATCCAAGATGAACCAGAATCTCCCTTACCCTCTCGCCCTATAGCCAAAGCACTCATACATTGTTTCTGTTATTTGTTTCCTAAGGAGATACCCACGGGTTTACCTCCTAAAAGAGATATCCAACACCACATAGACCCCATTCTTGGTTCTGTCCTTCCTAATAAGCCAGCCTATAGAATGAATCCTAAGGAAACTATGGAGATTCAATGCCAAGTTGAGGAACTGATGTCCAAGGGCTTGATCCATGAGTCCTTGATGGATACCATCTTATTGCACATTATAACCTCCATCCCTCAAGCCCATAGAAGCCTACCAGCACCAAGAAAGCAAGGGAAGTTCATGCCTTGGTCACGGATACCCTAAATCAATCCAATACCGACCTGCCCAGTTCAATCAAAAATTAGCCCGATTTTGTTTGCATTGTGGGGATAGCTACTGAGGGGATGATTACCTGCATTGCTTACTTCCTTTAATTTTAAAAAGTTAGATTTCTAATAAATCAAGTTTTAAGGGTTTTGGACACCATTTTGTTGGTCTGCCAGCAAGTTCTTTTAGACTGCGTAGTCCTAACGGCAAGCCAGTGAAGGGCAGATTCGTAGGGAATTAAGTGGACTTAATGAAGTCCAATCTTTTTAAAACTTTAATGCATGAAAGAAGACATAAATATTTATTAAGTCAAGGGCCTAAAGGGACCCCTTAGCACCCCCTTGTACTGCTTTTATCCAGCCAAAAAGATAAGGAAAACACCCTTTTTCCCGATTAAGCACTAGCCGATACAAGGGTCATGTTCCTTGGGTTTCTCTTATACTTTTGCTGCAAGTTGACTTGTAATGATGTATTTAGGCTGCCTTGTAAGCTTGACTCCTCAATTACAAGCATCATTAGTCCTAATGAGGTGACCAAAGCTAGATTAGATGTGTGTATGTATTTAGGTGACTAAATTGACATCACTCCACTCCTCTCTTGTACTTTCGGTTCCTCTAAGCTGGTTTTGAGTTTTGAATTGGCTGATTGCTTCTTTAAAAGCTAGCCACCTCCCCTTTGTATCATAAATTTACATGAATGAATAGCTTAGATTAAGAAAACTCTCTCTCTCTTCGAAATCCTAGTGTTATATCTTAAGTGTAGCAATCTCAAGTGGGTCTCCAGTCTTCTTGATTTAACTAAGAAGGTGATTAACTTCTATAACTTAGTTGAACTAAGAAGATTACCTGAGTGTGTGGACTAAGGTGGCTTTTTCAGAGCACCCTTGCTAGCCCACTTACTCTTCTATCCTTATCTAGTTACTTTCGGTTCCAAGCGCTGCTTATTCTGCCCGTGTGCATTCATAACTCCCTCTTGCTACTTTGTGCATTAGTGAGGCTAGAATACATCAAGTTCGAAGCAATGTGCCCATGCCCTTGACACTTGAAGCACCTCCTGTTGTTCACGGGGTTAGGATTTGGTCTATTTTAATGGGTTTGGATTTTAATGGAGCTGGGGTTATTTGTGGAAAGAAACAGGTCGGAATTTAGGGCTTAGAAATCGGATTAGAACTCCCCTTTTTAAAGGGTTGGTTCTGAGTAAAGGGTTTAGGGTTTTGAGGTTTAGGGGTCTGTTTGGCTTTCTTTTGTTACTCAATCTTATCAGCAAGCACAACAACCTTCATCAAATGTAGTATGAGCTTGCAATTCAACCACATTAACATACCTAAGATCAAGACCTCCCAAGTACCTAACGGTTGTTTGCTCTTGTAAATCACACTTGATTACAAGCTTCTCAAACTCACGTGTATACTCCTCTGCATTCAGATTGCCTTGAGTCAAATTATGAGGTTAGGATTAGCAATTTTTAATAAAGGTAGGGGGAAGAAACTGAGCCTTAAGTTTAGATTTCATCTTTTCGCACATCCTGATCATAGATTTCTCTAACTCATGTGGCACATAAGCTAGTCCACCACAGTGAGGCATACTTTCTGAGCCTCAAGGCTACTAGTTTCACCTTCTTATCTTCAGGAACATCCTTCTATTCAAAAACTCTTAAAACTATATGTAACCAATCCAAAAACTCCTCAAGATCAAGCTTGCCTTCATACTTCAGGATTTTAACCCTGAAATTATTGGTATTAGCTTGAAACCGTGGTTCTAGTCTAGCCATTCTCAAAGGTTCATCCTCACTAGATGAATCAAGACTATGACTAAACACTTGTTCTTGCCTTCTAGGTTCAGATTAGGGTAGTTCTTCGCACATCTTCTGCTTTTGCTTCATGAGAGTAACCAGTTGTTTCCTCATATACTCATTTTATGCCCTCAGTTCTTGATGAGAAGTAGTAATCTCATGGTTACTCTTCAAAACAGCATCTAGCCTCTCTTCTATACTCACACTAGTACTCATGGTGTATTCGGCTTTGTGTTTAAGCTAGAACAAGGAATGTGTTTGGAAGTGAATGGGAATGAATCTAGAAAGGTGGAGGGACATACCAGGCCAAGGAGAAACTCAGCTCTGATACCAAATATGACAGAACTGTGAGGGTGAATCACAAATACTCTAAGTTGATTCTAAATGTAAGGCTAAGCAAATTGAAATCAAAGTGGAGTTTAAGTGATTTCACGAATGATTGGGTGAATGAATGATAATCTAAATTCTCATTTAGATACAGAAAACATGGCTAAGTTAGAGTTTAGGGCCCCAAACCTTAGTTAGGATACAGAAACATCACATAATTAAGAGTTAGGACTTTACTTAATCACCACCTTAACTGGCCTAGTTAAGGATAAGCAAGCGAAGTGTTTAAGGAAAGAAAGGAGCCAATGCTCTCAATTCCAGTGCAATTGATATTCAAGCTTATCCTTAAAAAATGTGAGCTTTCAAGGCCTTATACATGACGGCCTAATGCAGGAAACTGGCTAAGGAGGTTTCCTCCCTAGGAAGGAAGCGTCTAAATGAGCTTAGTTATGCGCTTAGGACTAACCTAGTACAAAGCTTGATTAATTTAAGCTAATTACAACCAGAATACAAATGAAAGCAAGGCAAATGATCATTCTTAACTTTAATACATCTAATTAGGCCTAGCACATTAGATTTGTATAGAAAATGTGGAGAAATGTAGTCGTAAAGTAGGATCACTTTTCGGCTTGCCAATCCGAATGCATGGTGCATTTTGCCTCTTTGTTTTCTCATTGGTTGCTCTTTCCAAAACTAAATTCTGCAACAAATTCTTATGTTTCTGGCTATCTTGAACCATGATTGAAACAAGCAAGGAACCAACTGAGCAAACCCTCTTGAGAAGGAAAAACACGTAGCAGCTCACCCGGGTTCTAGAAGCTATTTTCTGCCCGGTTTTCTGCCCTTCTTTTCACCAATCAAAAGTGAGCATGGTTTTAATTTCAAGCCATGGGGGATACCTTACGGTGTGTACAAACCCCTTGTAAAGAATTCAAGGTTAACACATGTTTAAGTGGGGGAATTCTACTAAAACATTTTACCGTGCAGTTTTGGGCCAAAACTAGCAGGCTGGACAAAATGGCTTGATCTCTTAACTTCGATTGAGCATGATTGACTTTTAATGTTTGGACCTAAAAGTTAACATCTAGAGGATTCCAAAAATGCAAAAATATTGAACTTAAGCCACAATGTAGCTTAAGAAATCAAGTGAGCGAAATCAGGTATTTTTTGGCCATTTAACTCGGATGCATCCCGATATCTCTTTTCCAGAATTTGAGTCATTGCTTAGACTTTGGAGCTTACATTGGACCTTGCTAGACTCTTAGGACCTTCTTCAATGTCTTGACTTAAGGGGACTCGATCATTTAATCATTAGGATTAAAGCTAAACTTATTACTAAGTAAGCAATTAAGCAATGTGACAGTTGGTCATGTGTGAGAGTAAAGAAGAAAGTTGCATGGTTCCTGGGTTGCTTTACGACTGGCCAATGAGGATGTTTTTGCCTTCTCTTCTTTTTCCTCATTAGTTCTTCATATAATTGCTCCATGATTTTGTCCAATACTCCTTTAACTACTCAATCATGCTGCGAGGTAGGGATCGGGCGCCTAGAATGACATCAACCACCAAATGCACCGATTAGGTGCAACCGGGCAGTTTCAGGCAGATTGCAGGCAACGATTGGACGCCCATATCCCATGTAAAAAGTGGGCATGATTTAGATTCCCACATATGGTTGGAAAGCCCTAGATGTCTTCTAGCTCCTTTAAGTGGAATCACACGTTTTTGACTTCATTTGCTCATCCAAAACCTCAGAAGACTCGGACTGGTCTACACCATATTCTAACCTACGCAGTTTGCAAAAATGACCTAGTTCCTCAACTTTCACTTGACTTAACTTGAATTTCTCAGTTGGACCAGGTAGTTAACATCTTGGAGATCCAAGATATGTAAAAAATTAGGACTTAAACCTCATGGAGGCCTAAGTAATTAAGAACACAAAACTGTCCTTGAAATCTACTTTGAATCGAGGTGCTTCTATTTGTGTCCTTTGCAAAATATGAGCCATCCTTTGGACTTTGGACGTTCATTTTGGACTTCCTAGACTTGATTGATCATCCTTAGGATCTTGGCTAGGTACGCAGTCATCTAAAAGGTATAGGCTCAATTCTACTAGGTCGTCATCTAAAAGGTATGGGCTCAAATCTGCTACATTGAACGTGGATGAAACTCCATAATCTCCTGGCAAATCAACCTTATAGGCATTGTCATTTACCCTCTTCAAAACTTCAAATGGACCTTCAGCTCTTGGCATCAGTTTGTTCTTCCTTTTAGAAGGAAAATGCTTCTTCGTTAAATGTATCCAAACGCGGTATCCTGGCTAAAAAACCATCTTCTCAGCTTAGGCTTGATGTGATGCATTGGTCTTCTCTGTTCTGCACTTAACTAACTCGTGGAACTTCTAAATCTCTTCTATCCTTGTAACTGTATCCGTACTTAGTTTCTAGTCTAAGCGCTGTGGAGTGAGATTAAGTGGACTCAGGGGATCTATTCCATAGGCCACTTTAAAGGGGGATAGACCAGTACCATTGCTAGGTGCCTTGTTGTAAGCAAACTCAGTATGTGGCAAGAGTAAATCCCAAGCTTTGGCATGAGGTATAATCAAAGCCCTTAGGAGAGTACCCAGGGTTCAATTAGTCAGCTCGGTTTACCCAACAGTTTGGGGGTAACAAGTGGTACTGTACATGAGCCTAGCACCAAGCTTCTTCCATAAGGTAATCCAGAAATGACTTAAAAATTTGTATCCCTATCAGAAACAATGGATTTAGGATACCATGTAATCTAGTTAGCTCCTTGAAGTACAACTGTGTGATGTGTGTAGCATCATTTATTTTGTTGTATGGTATGAAATGTGCCATCTTTGAAAAGCTATCCACCACCCAAAAGATTGAATCTTTCTTTCTTTGGGTTTTAGGCAAACACACAATGAAATCCATGCTTGCATCCACCCAAGGTAAGGTAGGTACTGGAAGGGGTGTGCATAAGCCGTAGGGAAGGGAATGACTCTTCGTAACTTTCTATATTCTACATCTCCTCAAGATGTCTTGAACATCATTCTCCATTCCTGGCTAGTAGTAGTGTTCCCTTAATATGATTAAGGTCTTGGACTCTCCAAAATGACCTGCCAAAGAACCACCATGCATAAAGAGCTCACAAGTGCTACACTTTGGGATACACAGCTATGTGCCCTTGAACAAAAGGCCCTCTTGGACTAAGAAATCTCCTTTAGGGTGCTTTTGGCACACATAGTATAAATCTACAAGGTCTTCATCATTAGCATACAAACTTTTTAGATGCTCAAAACCAAGAGCATAATCATCTAACTGAAACTGGAGGAGATACCTTCGAGACAATGCACCGGCTACTTGATTGAGTTTTCTTGACTTGTGCTTAATAGTTGATGGTCTCCTCCATGACCAAGACAAGGAAGAGGGTCCTAAGAGTCCATCACGGTCCAATACAAGTTCCAAAGTCCAAGTATTAGTCCAAAAGTTTGAAGGGAGTCAAGCAGCAGCATCCGGGTTACACAGCCCGAATGTACCCAGTGTTGTTCATCTAATTTCTTAAGCTACATTGTGGCTTAAGATAGATATTTTTGGACTTTTGGATTCCTCATGATGTTAACATTCAGGTCCAAGCATTTAAATTCAATTATGCACAGTTGAAGTCAAGAGATCAAGGCCTTTTGTCGAACCTGCCAATTTTGGTTCAAACCTGCAAGGTAAAATGTTTTAGTGGAATTCTTCTCCTTAAACATGATTTAACCTTAATTTCTTTACAAGATGTTTGTACGCACCCTAAGGAGTCCCCCCATGGCCTGAAATCAAAATCATGATCACTTTTGATTGGCGGAAGTAAGATCACAAAACCAGGCTGAAAACTGCCTAGTGAACCCGATTGAAGTGCAATGTGTTTTTCCTTCTCCAAAGGGTTTCCTCAGCTCTCTCCTTGCTTGCTTGCTACCTTTACTAGACAAGCAGCCTGGGAATACAATGATCTGCCACTGAAGAAGCTTTGAAATGTGTGAACCAATGAGAGAACAAAGGGAAAATCAACACCTTGCAACCTAATTGGCTGGCCGAAAAGGGAACCACCTCTACTGCTACTTCTCTCCACTTTTTTGCTAATTAAGCTATTGTATTAGCTTAATACGAAATGTATTAAGTTAATTACATCATTTGTTTTGCTTTCCTTAGAAATATGGTTGTAATTAGCTTAAGTTAAATAAGCATGTAATCTGGTTTTGTATTAAGCGCTTGTAATTAGCTAGTAATACATTTCCTTCCTAAGGAGGAAACCTCCAGTAGCTAGCTTAGATGTTAGGATGCTTGCTTGGTCATGTACTAAAGCTTACTCATGGCCATTTTGTAAAAACACACCTGATTTTGAATGAAAAAACCAAATTGAGAGCATTTAGCTTTCATTCACTCAAATACTTCACTTGCTTATCCTTAATTTGGTCGATTAAGATGGCGATCAAGTAAGTCCTAATCCTTGATTAAGTAGTGATTCTGTATCTTAATCAAAGTTTAAGGACCCTAAGCTAGTGTTTAGTGGTGATTCTGTATCTAAACAAAAGCTTAGACTATCTCTCATTCATACATTTAGACACGACTACACTTGAACTTAAGCTAGAATTCAATTTTGCTATTCTTTAGCTTTTGAATTCAGTTTTAAGTTTTAGTGTTTTCCATCAGAGATACATCATATTTGGTATTAGAGCTTAGGTTTCTCCTTGGCCTGATACATCCATCCTCTTCAAGAATTCATTTCTCAATTCAATCTCAAACACATTCCTAGTTTCAATTCAAATCCAAACCGTGAGCAGGATGAGTTCTAGCATGAGTTTAGAAGAAAGGTTTGAAGCCTTAATGGGACAGAATGAGTTGTTGGCTAAGAAGATTCATGAGGATACTCAACAAAACCAAGAAACTCAAGCACAAAATAAGTATCTAAGAAGGTAGCTTGGTACGGTTTTGAAGCAAAAGCAAAAAATGAATGAAGAAACCTTACAATTCGAACCAAGAAGGCAAGAACAAGTCCTTAGCCATGAAGTTGATTCATCTAGTGAAGATGAACCAGTAAGAATGACAAGGGCAGAACCATAGATGCAAGCAAACACCAATGATTTCAAGGTTGAAATTCCTAAATTTGAGGATAAGCTTGATCCTGAAGAATTCTTAAATTGGATGCATACTGTTGAATGTGTCTTTGAGTATAAAGACGTTCAAGAGGATAAAAAGGTCAAGTTAGTGGCTTAAGACTTAGAAAGTATGCTTCATTATGGTGGACAAATTCGTGTGCTAAACGGGTTAGGGAAAGAAAGTGTAAAATCCGTACATGGGACAAGATGAAATCAAAGCTTAAGGCTTGTTTTCTTCCCCCAACTTATATCCAAGATTGTTATCTCAACTCCATAATCTTACTCAAGGCAACATGAATGTTGAAGAGTATACACGTTAGTTTGAGAAGCTTTTAATTAAGTGTGACATTTAAGAACCCGAAGAGCGAACCATAGTTAGATACTTGGGAGGACTTGATCCTAGGTATGCTAATGTGGTTGAATTGCAAGCATACACTACCTTTGATGAAGTATGTGCGTTAGCTCATAAAGTAGAATAGCAAAAGAAGGCAAGGTAGCCATTTAAACCCCAAAATCCAAAACCATATACCCGAAACCAACCCTTTAATAAGGGGAATTCTAATCCCATTTCCAAGCCACAAAATCCATCCCCTTCCTTTCCATAAAGAACCCTAGCTCCATAAAAGGTCCAAACTCCTCAAAATAGGCCTAATCCCAATCCCATGAGTAACAGAAGATGTTTTAAATGCTAAGGACTTGGGCATACAGTGTCAGACTGTCCAAACCATAAGGTTATAACTTTGTTCGAATGGTCAGCCGTGAAGGAGGTCTTTGAGGAAGAAGAAAATGAAGATGAAAGTGAGCATGAACTTGAGGAAACTCAAGAAGAAGTAGTGGAAGAAGCTAATGAAGGTGAGTTACTAGTTTTACGAAGAGTTTTAAGTAGCCAAAAGGGGGTAAAAGATGATCAAAGAGAGAACATCTTCCATATTCATTGTACGGTTCAAGGGAAGGTATATTCTTTGATTATTGATGGAGGAAGCTGAGCAAATGTGGTTTCTCTAAGCAGGATTGAGAAACTAGGATTGTAAACCATGACACATCCATATCCCTACAACATTCAATGGCTGAATCAAGGTAAGGGAATCCAGGTAAACTCACGGTGCTTGATTTCTTTCTCTATTGGAAAGAACTATCAAGATGAACTTTGGTGTGATGTTATTCCCATGGATGCTTATGATATGCTTTTGGGGAGACCATGACTATATGACTGTAAGGTTATGCATAATGGTTACTTAAATACTTACTCCTTTACTAAGGATGGTAAGAAGATTATTTTAGCCCCTTTACCCCTATCAAAACTCCATGAAACCAAGCCTCAAAACAAGCTTATTCATTCTAATTTGCTACTGACCATAGCGGAGCCATTGTTAAAGGCTTCTCAACATGAATTCAAAACCTTTAAAGAGTGGATTTTGAGTATGCAAGATGAACCAGCAACCCCTTTACCCACTCACCCCGTGGCTAGAACACTCATACAAAACTTCTATCATTTCTTTCCTGAGGCGATACCTACGGGTTTACCTCCTAAAAGTGATATTCAACACCACATTGATCTTATTCTAAGTTCCATCCTACCAAGTAAGCCTGCCTACAGGATGAATCCAAAGGACACCATGGAAATACAAAAGCAAGTTGAAGAGTTAAAGTCTAAGGGCTTAATCTGTGAGTCCTTAAGTCCATGTGTTGTACCTGCTCTTTTGGTGCCAAAGAAGGACATTGGAATGCGAATGTGTGTGGATAGTAGGGTCATTAACAAGATCACAATCAAGTATAGGTATCCCATACCTAGACTTAAAGACATGCTAGATAAACTACATGGCTCTAAAGTGTTTTCAAAGATAGACCTTCAAAGTGGATACCACCATATTCAAATTAGAGAAGGTGATGAATGGAAGACAGCCTTTAAAACTAAAGAAGGGCTTTATGACTAGTTGGTTATGCCCTTTGGTCTGTCAAATGCACCTAGCACTTTCATGAGATTGATGAATCAAGTATTCAGACGTATATAGGTAAGTTTGTGGTGGTATACTTCGATGATATCTTGATTTATTCCAAGGATGAGCATGAACATCAAGATCATCTAACTCAAGTGATGCTTGTTTTGGAACGTAAGAAGCTATTTAGTAACCTTAAGAAGTGTGCTTTCTTCACTCCTGAAGCTATATTTCTAGGTTACATTGTTACTTGAGATGGCATTAAGGCAGATGAAAGCAAGATTGAAGCTATTCGGTCATGGCCTATTCCTAAGTCTATTCATGATGTTCGAGCTTTTCATGGATTAGCTTCATTTTACAGGAGGTTTATTAGGAGTTTCAACACCATTATGGCTCCTATGACTGAAGTTATCAAGGGTACATCATTTCAATGGACACCAAAAGCACATTCTGCCTTTGAAGACATCAAGAGAAGACTTAGTGAAGCACCTGTTCTTTCCTTTCCATGCTTTAGTAAAGTATTTAAAGTTGAATATGATGCCTTTGGAGTTAGCATAGGTGGTGTTCTTACTCAAGAAGGTAAGCCATTAGCCTTCTTTAGTGAGAAACTATGTTATTCAAGAAGAAAATACTCCACCTATTATAAAGAGTTTTATACCATTGTGAGATGTTAGAGAATTGGCATCATTATTTGATTGCAAGTGAGTTTATTTTCCATTTTGACCATGAAGCTTTGAAGTACATTGAAGGCCAACATAAGTTAAACTCACGACACGCCAAGTGGGTTGAGTTTCTCCAGTCATACCATTTCACAATAAAGCACAAATCTGGAAAGCTTAACCCAGGTGCCGATGCTCTATGACGGAGATATCTACTTTTGTTTCAATTAGATGCTTGTGTACTTGGTTTTCAGCATATAAAAGCTTTGTATGCTGAAGATGAAGACTTTGAGGAGTTGTATGCTAATTGTTTAAAGCACCTCAAAGGAGATTTTTTAATTCAAGAAGGATTCTTATTCAAGGGTACACGGCTGTGTGTACCAAGGTGTAGCACAAGAGAGCTTCTAATAAGGGAAGTGCATGGAGGTTCTCTAGCTGGTCACTATGGTGAAAACAAGACGCTCATCATGCTAAAGGAGCGTTACTACTGGCTAGGTATGGAAAAGGACGGTGAAAACATTTTGAAGAGGTGTGGGACATGTCAAGTGGCCAAAAGTCACTCCTTATCCCATGGCCTATACACACCATTACCTATTCCTACTTCTCCTTGGGTTGATGTAAGTATGGACTTCATTCCTGGACTGCCTAAAACCCAAAGGAACAACGATTCAATCTTTGTTGTAGTAGATAGGTTCTCTAAAATGTCTCATTTCATTCCATGCAATAAGACTAATGGTGCTACACATATTGCTGAGTTGTATTTTAGGGAAGTAGGTAGGTTACATAGTATACCTAGATCAATTGTTTTTGCTCAGGAAACTAAGTTTCTAAGCCATTTTTCGATTACATTGTGGAAGAAGTTAGGTACTAAACTCAAGCATAGTACTGCTTGTCATCCACAAACTAATGGGCAAACTGAGGTTACTAATTGAACCCTAGGAACACTTCTAAGGGCTTTGATTAAACCTTATGCCAAAGCTTGGGATTTGCTTTTACCCTATATAGAGTTTGCTTACAATAGGGCCCTAAGCAAGGCTACTGGTCTATCACCATTCAAGGTGGCCTATAGGATTAATACTATTAGTCCACTTGATCTCACTCCAAGGCCATTAGATCAAAAGCCAAGTGCAGATACAGCAACAAGGGTGGAAGAAATCCAGAAGATCCATGAGTAGGTAAGGAGCAAAATAGAAAAGACCAATGCATCATATCAAGCTCAAGCCAACAAACATAAGAAGATGGTGGTATTTCAACCGGGAGACCACGTATGGATTCACCTAAGAAAGGAGAGATTTCCTTCCAAAAGAAAGAACAAGCTCATACCAAGTGCTTATGGTCCATTTGAGGTACTTGAAAGAATTAGTGATAATGCTTATAAGGCTGATTTGCCAGGGACTGTAGAGTTTCAGCTACATTCAACGTGGCTGACTTGAGACCTCACTGAGCCGATGATTACCTTGAAGATTTGAGGATCAAATCTCTTCAACAAGGGGAGAATGATGGAGTCCTCCATGACCAAGACAGGGAAGAGGGTCCTAAGAGTCCATCAAGGTCCAATGTAAGTTCCAAAGTCTAAGTATTAGTCTAAAAGTTGGAAGAGAGTCAAGCAGCAGCATCCAGGTTACACAACCCGAATGTTCCCAGTTTTGTTCATCTCATTTCTTAAGCTACATTGTGGATTATGATTGATATTTTTACATTTTTGGATTCCTCATCATGTTAACTTTCAGTTCCAAGCATTTAAATTCAATCATGCACAGTCAAAGTCAAGAGATCAAGGCCTTTTGTCCAACCTGCCAGTTTTGGTTCAAAACTGTACGGTAAAATGTTTTGGTGGAAATCTTCTACTTAAGCATGATTTAACCTTGATTCCTTTGCAGGGGTGTTGTACACACCCTAAGGATTCGCCTCATGCCTAAAATCAAAATCATGATCACTTTTGATTGGTGGAAGCAAGGTCACAAAGTCAGGCTGAAAACTGCTTAGTGAACCCGGTTGAAGTGCAATGTGTTTTTCCTTCTCTAAAGGGTTTCCTCAGCTCTCTTTTTGCTTGCTTGCTACCTTTACTAGACAAGTAGCCTGGGAACACAATGATTTGCTACTGAAGAAGCTTTGAAATGTGTGAACTGATGAGAAAACAAAGGGAAAATCAAAACCTTGCAACCTGATTGGCTTACCAACAAGGGAACCACCTTTACGGCTACTTTTCTTCACTTTTTTGCTAATTAAGCTACTGTATTAGCTTATTAAGAAATGTATTAACTTAATTACATCATTTGTTTTGCTTTCTTTGGAAATATGGTTGTAATTAGCTTAAGTTAAATAAGCATGTAATCTGGTTTTGTATTAAGCGCTTGTAATTAGCTAGTAATACATTTCCTTCCTAAGGAGGAAACCTCCAGTAGCTAGCTTAGATGTTAGGATGCTTGCTTGGTCATGTACTAAAGCTTACTCATGGCCATTTTGTAAAAACACACCTGACTTTGAATGAAAAAACCAAATTGAGAGCATTTAGCTTTTATTCACTCAAATACTTCACTTGCTTATCCTTAATTTGGTCGATTAAGGTGGTGATCAAGTAAGTCCTAATCCTTGATTAAGTGGTGATTCTGTATCTTAATCAAAGTTTAGGGAGCCTAAGCTAGTGTTCAGTGGTGATTCTGTATCTAAACAAAAGCTTAGACTATTTCTCATTCATACATTCATACACAGCTAAACTTGAACTTAAGTTAGAATTCAGCTTTGCTATCCTTTAGCTTTTGAATTCAGTTTTAAGTTTTAGTGTTTTCCATCAAAGATACATCAATAGTGAAATGAAATGACTAGAGATGCTCAACCCACTTTGCATGACATGAGTTTAACTCGTGTTGCCCTTCAATATACTTCAAAGCCTCATGATCAGAATGCAAAAATGAACTCACTCGCCACGAGATAATGACTCCAGTGCTCTAAACATCTCACAATTACATAAAACTCTTTGTCGTAGGTGCAATACTTTCTTCTTCAATCACAGAGTTTCTCGCTCAAGAAAGCCAAAGGTTTACCTTCTTGAATAAGAACGCCACCTATTCCAACACCAGATGCATCACATTCAACTTCAAAGACTTTCTCAAAGCACGGCAAGGCTAGAACGGTTGCTTGAGTTAGTCTCTTTTTCACTTCCTCAAAGGTAGATTGTGCCTTGGGGGTTTGTTTGAATGATGTACCCTTAATAACGTCTGTCATGGGAGCCATTATGGTGCTGAAGTTCCTACTAAACCTCCTATCAAAGGAAGCTAAACCATGGAAGCTTCAAACACCGTGTACACTTTGTGGAAGAGGTCATGACCGAATAGCCTCTAACTTGCTCTCATCTGCCTTTATGCCTTCACCAGAAACAATTTAACCTAAGAATGTGACCTCATGAGTGAAAAAGGTACATTTCTTAAGATTACCATATAATCTCTCACATTCAAGAACAAGCATAATCTGATTGAGGTGATCTTGATGCTCTTACTCGCTCTTAGAATATATCAGAATATCATCGAAGTAAACTACCACAAACTTTCCGATATAAGGCCTAAATACTTGATTTATTAGCCTCATGAATGTGCTAGGAGCATTGGAAAAACCAAATGGCATGTAATCTAGCTAAGTAAGTGTACTTAGTAAGTTTCGTAATCATTAAGTAATCTCCTAAAGGCTACCTAGTGAGGGAGGACAGGGTTTGGGCGTGCCTTATAAGTAGCCCAGGCGTCCATTATGTAATCAGTGATGTTAAATTAAAATCTGAAGTTGAGTTTGAAACTCCTCAATGTTGTTACTTCAAATTCTCTACTTGCTTATCCTTACTCGGGCCAAGTAAAGTGTTGATCAATTGAGTCTTGGTCTTAATTAGGTGGTGAAATCTATATCCCAATCAAAGATCAACGGCCCTGAAATAGTTCTTGATGGTGAAATCTGTATCCAAGAATCATTTCAGTTTTATCGATTCTTTAGTTTCCACTTTTCCCTATTTCCCTTTTCAAGCCACGTCATTTACCTCATACGCCATACCCACCTTCTCCTCTCCTCAAACACGAGCTTTCCTTTCATTCCTTTCTTTTCCAACCTGATACATCATATTTTGTGCCAGAGATGAGTCTCATCATTGGCCTGAAATTGACCCAACACATTTCCCCTTTCCTATCATGCTACCAAAAAAACGAAACACCAGAAGACAGTCACAGTTCCAGTCACTGAACCAGTTACAAGATGAGTATAAGCACGAGTTTGGATGAGAAATTTAAGATGGTCATGAAAACCTATCAATCACTCTCAACCTAAAATGAGATATCGATGAGAAAAATCAACGATGATGCTCCACGTGATCAAGAACTCAAGGCTGAGAATAAGTACTTAAAAAAATAGCTTAGTGCATTCTGGAAGCAAAAACAAAAGATGTATGCTGAGCTTACACGGTCCGAGCATGGAGAAGAAGAACAAGAAGCAAGCAACTTGGTTTGTTCATCAAGTAAAGAAGGACCTCTAAGAAGAATTAGAGAGACCAGGTGAATGCCCCGTAAGTCCAATAATTTCAAGGTCAAAATCCCTAAGTTTGAGGGAAAGCTAGATCCTGAAGAATTTTAGGTTAGTTACACACTGTTGAAACGTATCTTTGATTACAAAGATATTCGAGAAGGTAAGAAAGTTAACCTGGTAGCACTTCGATTACGGAAATATGCGTCCCTCTGGTGGACAAATCTTTACGCTACGCGAACTAGAATCAGGAAAGGAAAGATTCAGACTTGGGAAAAGGTGAAATCAAAGTTGAAGTCCTAATTCCTTCCTGCAACATATATTCAAGACAGTAATTCCCAGTTACACAATTCGACTCTAGGGAATTTAACCGTTGAAGATATGCCAGAGAATTTGAAAAGCTCCTGATCAAGTGTGACATATAGGAGCCTGAAGAGCAAATAATTGTTAGATACTTGGGTGGTCTTGATCCTAAGTATTCTAACACTGTGGAGCTGCAGCAGTACACCATGTTTGATGAAGTATGCATACTAGCGCATAAGGTTGAAGAACAATATCGAAACGAGCCATTCAAATGTGATTTCCCGAAGCCTTCAATTCGAACTCAACCTTTAAACAAGGGGAGTCCGAATTTCCCTCCTAGACAAACATCACAAATGTCATCTTCCCCTATGTCACAAAGAACCTAAACTCCTCAAAGAACCCAACCTGCGCCACTGCCGCCATATCAAATTAGTTTCCAATGAGTAATCGACACTGTTTCAAGTGCCAGGGGCTTAGGCATATCGCTTCTGATTACCTAAATCGAAGGAGAATTACTCTTGCTGAATGGGATGCAGTAAGAGAGGAAGTTAATGAGGAAGAACAGAAAGAGAACGAAGAAGAAGAACTAGGAGATGAACCGGAGGAAGTTGAAGAAGCTGTAGATAAAGGAGAAATGTTAGTACCTTGAAGGGTACTAAATAACCAACTAGGGGTTAAGGATGAACAACAGGAAAACATTTTTCATTCTCATTGTACCGTTGAAGGAAAAGTATGCTCATTGATAATTAACAG
Organism: Carnegiea gigantea; assembly: GCA_029747015.1. NCBI lineage: Eukaryota > Viridiplantae > Streptophyta > Magnoliopsida > Caryophyllales > Cactaceae > Carnegiea > Carnegiea gigantea. Next base: position 1,016,496 of record JAKOGI010000065.1, read on the forward strand.
AGGCAACTGTGCTAACATCGTATCGTTGATCATGATCGAGAAATTAGGCCTCCAGGCCACGGCACACCCTCACCCTTATAACATCCAATGGCTGAATCAAAGCAAAGGCCTTCAAGTCAATTCCCGATGTTTGATTTCATTTTCAATCGGGGAGAATTATCAAGATAAACTTTGGTGCAATGTGATCCTGATGGATGCTTATCATGTCTTACTGGGGCGTCTATAGATGTATGATCGAAAAGTGATGCATAATGGGTTCTTAAATACCTATTCCTTTTTCATAGGAGGAAAACGGATCACTTCGGTGCCATTAGCACCTTTTGAGCGTTCCAAACACAAACCTCAAAAACAACCTGAAAGATCAGATTTGCTATTTACGTATGGTGAACCCCTTCTAAAAGCCTCCTACCATACGTTTTGAGCTTTCAGAGAATGGATTCTAGCCCCACAAGAAGAATCCGAATCCCCCTTGCCAGACCATCCAATAGCTAAGTCGTTACTCAAACGCTTTAGTCATGTGTTCCCTGAAGATATACCCTCTAGATTACCCCTGAAATGGGATATCTAGCATCATATCGACCTTATTCTAGGGTCAATTCTTCTAAATAAACCAGCTTATCGAATGAACCCTAAAGATACTTCTAAAATTCAAAAGCAAGTGGAAGAATTGATGGCTAAAGGATTAGTTCGGGAATCCCTTAGCCCGTGCGCCGTGCCTGCACTCCTTGTACCCAAGAAAGACTGGAGCATGCGCATGTGTGTCGATAGTCGAGCTATAAACAAAATCATTATCAAGTACTGGTACCCAATACCAAGACTTGAAGACATTCTTGTGAAGTTACATGGCTGAAGGGTATATTCTAAGATTGATCTTCGAAGCGGTTATTATCAAATCAGAATAAGAGAAGGTGACAAATGAAAGACCGCCTTCAAGACGAAGGGTGGGTTGTTTGGTCATGCCGCTAGGTTTATCAAACACACCGAGCACCTTTGTGAGGTTAATGAATCAAGTATTCAAACCTTATATTGGCAAGTTCATTGTTATTTATTTTGATGACATATTGATCTTCAACAAAAATGAAAGAGTGAAACTGGATCATTTAACAGAGATTATGATGGTGCTAGAACGTGAAAAGCTATATGGTTATCTCAAAAAGTGTTCTTTTTTTACCAATAAAGTCACTTTTCTGGGGTACGTCATAACTGCTAAAGGTGTTGAAGCTCATGAAGCTCAGGTCGAAGTAATTTGGAGTTGGCCCATGCCGAAGAGTATCCACAATGTCCGTAATTTTCACAGACTCACTTCTTTCAACCGGCGTTTTATTCAGAATTTCAGCACCATTATGGTGCCAATGGCCTTAGTGCTTAAGGGCACATCATTTAGATGTACCCCTAAAGCCCAAGCGGCCATTGAAGATGTTAAAGACAAGCTAATGCAAGCACCAATGTTAGCTCTTTCCTATTTTGACAAAGTGTTTAAGGTCGAGTGTGACACGTCTGGTGTCGGTGGAGTTGGAGTTCTTACTTAAGAAGGCAAACCACTAGCCTTCTTTAGTGATAAAATGTGCGATTCAAGGCGGAAGTACTCCACTTACGACAAGGAATTTTATGCCATTGTTTGTTGTTTAGAGCATTGGAGTCAGTATCTTATGGCCAATGAGTTTATATTACATTCTAATCATAAGGCTTTGAAGTATATTCAAGGCCAACACAAATTAAACTCCAGGGCATGCCAAATAGGTCGAGTATCTCCAATCATTTCATTTTACTATTCGGCATAAATCTGGGAAGCTTAATGAAGGTAATAATGCCTTATCAAGAAGATATATGTTAGTATTCCAGTTAGATGCTTGTATTCTGGGTTTTGAGTATCTAAAAATATTATATTCAGAAGATGAAGACTTTGGGGAGCTCTATGGTTGTTAGAATGTATAAAGTTTTGATAATAACAAATCCAAGTGTTGTTGTTGTTACTCCAAACAGGCTTTCCAAACAGGACCTTACTGCTGTTCTCAATGTATTAAAACTGCTTGACTAATGGTTTATCAAGAACAGGTACTCAAGCCAGCAATGTAAGAGCACCTATGAAGAACAGGTTCTGTGAGGTGTTTTGAAGCATATACTGAGAAGTGTTTGAAACATAAGATATGTGCAACTGTGACAAACAGGTTCCGTGCGGTGTTTGAAGCATATTCTGTGAAGTATTTGCAGCAAAGTCGTTCTACAAGATGACTACTGGTTACAACAAGATGTCTTGATTTGATTTGGTTTTATATTTTTAGACTCTTGTTAATATGCCAATTAGAAAGTTTTAATCTACCATTCACTGGAAACGGTTTTGCTTTTCGGAAAATATTTCGGATCACCCTTCAGAACAACCCTGGAAACAAGGCGATCAGGGTGTTTTCAGAATAAGCTGCGGAAAACTGCTTTGAACGATTTTTATCTTTTGGATTTTGAGCAGCTTCTTCAAAGATTTGCAAGAAAGATTTTTCTATGGAGTATCTTATTCTTTACCCTAAAAACGGTTATCAAAAATCTTAAGGGATTTGCAAAATCTTTTTGAATAAAAAGAATATCCAATTTTTGGCAAGTGGATAAGGTAGTTGAGAAAAACATGGGCTAGCTACTGAAGAACACCGCCTTATGCACGCGGTTCAGGAAGTGTTTACCTTACCTCTTGTAGCTAAAGGATTCTATTTTCTCTAGGATTTTAGTTTCCAAAAATTTCAAAAATAGTTTTTCCATTCCTTGTAGGTAAAGGATTCTATATTCTTCAGATTTTTTAGTTTCCAAAAATTTGATGAATTGTGTTCCAAGCACTATAAAAGGCAGCTTCTTACAATCTTGGACTCATCGGTTTTCAGAGAGAAAAAATCTAAGTTCATGAGCTAAAATGTTTGAAAAGAAAACCGAGCCTTGTGAGTGAATTAATTGAGCTTTCAAAGTTGGCATACTAGGACTTCATTGTACCCTATATTAGCTTAGTTGAGAAGCATTGTAATAGGGTGGTTTTTTCTTTACATTCTTCTTTCACAAGAGTGAGTAGAGTGTGTGTCCAAATCAAGGGGATTTTGTACGTGGGGTAACTTGTCTTAGGGAAGACAGGTTACGTGTATTACAAGTTGTAACAAGGTGTGTTACTATTGTAACGTGATTAGCCCGTTTAGTGAAGTGTTTAAATCCTACACGAGATAGGTTGTGGTTTTTAACCTCAGTTGGGCTAGAGGTGTTTTCCATGTAAAAATCATGTGTCCATTATTTCCGCATTCAATTTTGTTGGATTTTCGCTTCTGCTTATCTCAGAAACAACCTGTGCGAACAGGGTCTAAGACTGTTTGTCAGCAACTTGCGAAAATCGACACCACAATTCACCCCTCTCTTGTGGTTGTGTACTCTCTAATTCAACAAGTGGTATCAGAGCAGGTTCTCCTTTGAAAAGCTAACACCTTTGAGAGATCCTTGAAGATGAGTACTCCACAAGGCATGCTTGAAGGTCAATCCATAACTCGTCCACCATACTTTAATGGCCAACACTATAGTTGGTGGAAGAATAGGATGGAAAACTACATCCAAGCCGAGGACTATGAGTTGTGGATGCTCATCAAGCATGGACCACTCATCCCTAAGAAAACAACTGAAGATGGAAAGTCAATCCCCAAGGAGCCTAAGGAGTTCAATACTGAAGATTACAAGATGATGGAGAAGAATGCCAAGGCCAAGAAACTCCTATATTTTGGCCTAGGTCCTGATGAATATACTCGCATATCTGAATGTGAGTCGGCCAAAGAAATCTGGGATGCTTTGCAAGTAGCTCACGAAGGGACCAATCAAGTAAAGCAATCCCGGATTGAATTGCTTATGAGAAAGTATGAGCTGTTCGAGATGGGTGATCGGGAAAGTGTGATGGACATGTACACTCGCTTCACTCACATAACGAATGAGTTGAAATCCTTGGGAAAATCCTTCATCACCGAAGAATTGGTAAGGAAGATCCTAAGAATTTTACCTCATTCTTGGGAAGCAAAAGTAACGGCCATCCAAGAAGCTAAGGACATGAACAAGATCACCCTAGATGAGCTGATTGGAAACCTCCAAACATATGAACTTAGGAAATATTCTCAACAGAAAGATGAGACAAAGAGAGAACGAGGTCTTGCACTAAAGGCCTTAGAAGATGATTCTGATTCTGAGGAGGAGGAGATTGCCATGATGACTCAAAAATTTAAGAAGTTCTTCAAGAAAGTCAAAGAAAACATCAAAAGGAAGGACTTCGGCAAAGCCAGGAACACCCCTCGGGAACAGTTCACTGGGTGTTTCAAGTGTGGTAAGCTGGACCACATTGTGAGAAACTGCCCACTGCACAAGGAAGAACAAGAACCCGAACACCCCAGAAAACAGGGGAGGAAACAGGGTGTAAGCAGCTCAGCGAAAAGGTTCTCAAAAGCTATGCTCGCGGCCTGGGGAGATTCAAGTGAGGATGAGGAAGGGTCTGAAGCTGGGGAAGCTGATGTAGCACTCATGGCAAGGAGTGACACTGATTCAGATGATGGGTCAACGGATAGTCTGACTCAACTCAAGAACAAGGTACGTGGTCTAAATAAATCAACTCTTGAGAAATTAGTGTACAATATAATGGATATATGTGCTGAATTAAAAGGGGATGTTCGAGATTTAGAACTTGAAAATGAAACCCTTAAATTAGAAAAGCTTGAAGTTGACAAAGAGACTCTTGCCTTGCATGAAAACATCAATGTGCTTAAAGAAACTCTACTCATGAAAGAAGAGACTTGTTCCACTAAACTGACTGAGCTAGAAAAAGAATCTCTTGACTTAAAAGGTAAGGTCGAGTCTTTGCTGGAAGAAAACAGAAACTTGCTTGAAAAAATAAAACACTTAGAATCGGACCTTGCCGCAAACAAGCTCTGGAACAGGTCCTCAAGGGCGTTGGAATGGTTAAACACTCATCATAGTCAAAATAGAAGAGGACTAGGTTTTGTGCCTAAGATGACCTACCCAGTGAATAACAAATATGTGGGATTACCTGAAAATATTGTTTGTTTTCATTGTGGTAAAACGGGGCATTATCGATATGCTTGTCCTATAAGAAAGTATGCCATTAAAAAGAACTCAGTGCATGTAAAACAAATGTGGGTTAGGAAAGATGAGATTTACACGTCTAAAGGAATGGGACCCAAGTGGATCTGGGTTCCCAAAACTAACCCTTGATTTGTTTTGCAGGCTGAAGTGAGAGAGAATAACCCAGCAAACAACCCAGTAAACAGTGCAGGAAACAGTCTAGGGAACAGGTAGCTGTGGTATGTTGACAGTGGGTGTTCGAGGCATATGACTGGTGAAAAATCCAATTTTCTCTTACTTACAGCATCAGAAGGAGGGAGTGTAGCATTTGGAAACGGCAAATCTGGGACAATTGTCGGTATAGGTAAGATAGGTGAGTCACTCTCCCATTCAATTGACAATGTTTATTTTGTGGATGGTTTAAAACACAACTTGCTAAGTGTGTCCCAACTGTGTGACAAAGACAACCTAGTAGTGTTCTCTCCAACACGTTGCTTGGTTGTAAACATGAACACAGGAGATGTTGTGTTGAGGGGGAAGCGACACAAAAATGTTTATAAAGTGTGTATTTCTACTCTTTCCCAAAATAATTTGACTTGTTTGAGTGCCTTAAAAGATGATGTCATGCTTTGGCACAAAAGATTAGGTCATGCAGACCACTCTCTTTTAAACAAACTTGTAACCAAAGATTTAGTAGTTGGCTTACCTTCCATCAAATTCAATGATGACAAGGTATGTGATGCATGTGCCAAAGGCAAACAAGTCAAAAATTCATTTAAGTCTAAAAAGTGTATAAGCACTACTCGACCCCTTGAATTAATACATGTGGATCTATGTGGTCCAATGAGGATCATGAGCCGAGGTGGCAAGAGGTATGTGCTTGTGATAGTAGATGACTACTCTCATTTCACTTGACTTTGTTTTTGGCTTCTAAAGATGAAACTTTTGAAAAATTTCTTGCTTTCATTAAAAAGACTGAAAAGAGGGTAGGACACTCTTTGGTATGCATAAGGTCTGACCATGGTACAGAATTTGAAAATTCGAGCTTTATTGACTATTGTAATGAGCATGGTGTTGATCACAATTTTTCAGCTCCAAGAACACCCCAACAGAACGGGGTGGTAGAGCGCAAAAATCGTACTCTAGAGGACATGACTAGAACAATGCTTGTTGCTAGTGGTCTTCCTAGAAATTTTTGGGCTGAAGCTTTAAACACATCATGTTACATTATAAATAGATGCATGATTAGACCTGTTCTTAACAAAACTCCTTATGAGATCCTCAAAGGAAGAAAACCAAATATTTTGCATTTGAGAGTTTTTGGGTGTAAATGTTTTGTGCATAATAATGGAAAGGATGCCTTAGGGAAATTTGATCCAAGGAGTGACGAGGCAATATTCCTCGGTTACTCCTCACATAGTAAGGCATACAAAGTGTTTAATAAGAGAACCTTGTGTGTTGAAGAAAGTGTGCATGTGCTTTTTGATGAAACTAACTCTCTAAGTGAGAATGATGCACAGGAGGAAGACCTCGAACTAGGTCTTGTTAAAAAAGACATGCTGCTTCAAGATGAACCAGGTAAGGATCAACCTGAGAGATCAAGGCCTGAAGCTGTTCTTCAGGAAGGTAGGCAGGGTGTGAACCAAACAGGGGGAAACAGGGTGGAACCCTGTTCGGGACAACATCAGCCGAACCCTTCTGAGATAATTTCAGGAACAGGCTCCCAAACAGGCTTGGGAACAGGACCTGAACTTGTTTCGCCAAGTATTCCAGCTAGGATGGAGAGCATATCTGTGAATCCACTTTCACCACGATCATGGAAATACCAAAATTCACATCCTCTTGATCAAATTTTGTCTGATATTAATGCAGGAGTTCAAACTAGATCTAGGCTTAAAAATTTCTGTGCTTTCTATGCTTTTCTCTCAAAAATTGAGCCTAAGAATATTAATGAAGCTGTTGCAGATTCAGATTGGGTCACAACCATGCAAGAAGAACTCCATCAGTTCGAAAGAAACAAGGTATGGCACCTTGTGCCACGGCCAGAGGATAGAACAATCATTGGAACCAAATGGGTGTTCCGTAACAAGCTAGATGAGTGCGGAACAGTCACTAGGAACAAGGCCCGGCTGGTGGTTCAAGGCTACAACCAAAAAGAGGGAATTGATTATGAAGAGACTTTTGCACCTATTGCAAGGATGGAAGCCATTCGAATCTTGATAGCTTTTGCAGCCCACATGGAGATCAAGTTATATCAAATGAATGTTAAAAATGCGTTTCTAAATGGGTACCTTAAAGAGGAAGTGTATGTCAAACAACCCCCCGGTTTTGAAAGTGATGAATTTCCTAACCATGTTTTCAAACTTGACAAGGCACTTTATGGTTTAAAACAAGCTCCTAGAGCTTGGTATGAGCGGTTGTCAAGCTTTTTATTGGAAAATAATTTTGCAAGAGGCAAGGTAGACAATACCTTGTTTCTAAAATCTAAGGGGGAACATTTTTTGATTGTCCAAGTATATGTTGATGACATCATATTTGGTGCAACTCATCATGAATTGTGCAATGAATTTTCAAAAATGATGAGGAGTGAGTTTGAAATGAGCATGATAGGTGAGCTTAATTTCTTTTTAGGCTTGCAAATCAAGCAAACTTCAAACGGCACCATGATCCATCAACAAAAGTATATTAAGGAATTACTTAAGCGTTTTGGGATGGAGTCAGCCAAGCCCATTGATACTCCCATCTCTCCTTCAACTAGGTTGGTAATGGATGATGGTAGTCCCTCAGTTGAGGAGAAATCCTATAAGGGCATGATAGGGTCACTCTTATATCTAACTACTAGTAGACCTAACATTGTTTTTAGTGTTGGTCTATGTGCACGTTTTCAGTCAAACCCTAAAGAAACTCATCTAAAGGCTGTTAAAAGGATTTTTAGGTACTTAAGACATACACCTGATCTAGCCTTATGGTATCGTAAAGGTTGCAAGTTTGATCTTGTTGGGTATGCTGATGCTGATTACGCAGGTTTCTTGGTTGATAGGAAAAGCACCTCAGGTATGGCTTACTTTCTTGGACCTTGTTTGGTATCTTGGGCAACCAAGAAACAACTCTCTGTTGCCTTGTCCATAGCAGAAGCTGAGTATGTGGCAGCTGCATCTTGTTGTGCTCAGTTATTATAGATAAGACAACAACTCAAGGACTTTTGTGTTGACATAGGATGCATTCCTATTTATTGTGACAATACAAGTGCAATTAACATTGCCAAAAATCCATGTCAACACAAAAGAACAAAACATATTGACATTCGTCATCATTTCTTGAGAGACAATGTTGAAAAGGGAGTGATCTCAATGAATTTTTGTGCCACTGAAAATCAAATTGCTGATATATTCACAAAGGCATTGAGTAGAGAACAATTTGAAAGGAATAGACTCGAACTAGGCTTAATTAGAACAACCTGACCAACCTGTTCTCTCTCCCTGTTTGTAAAATTTAAAAGTGACGGGTACAACATGTTAAATTTTTGTTTGCAATCAACTTGTGTGCTATGTTTAGCATATGTGAGGTTTACAACTTGCTGACACTCGTTGAGGTCTAATGAGATTGCCCTTATTGTCCAATGTTACCGAGCAAGTAACCTCAAGAACAAGCATCAGGAACAGGTACGCCTCTTGTTTGTCAAATGTGTGCAACAAATTGCAAACTGCTAATCTCTTCCCGAGGCGTGCGCAATAAATGCTAAAGTCCGTTGCAAAAACGGGCAAAATCTTTTAAAGATTTCGCACGTCTCTCTATCCCTTTAAAGCTCTTGCTCAATCTCTCACCTCCACTGAAACTCTCTTGCTTTGAAACTCTGTTCAAGAAACCCTAATCTCTCTCCTTCCTCTGAAAAATGGCGTTCCCCATTAGCTTCAAGAGCTCCTCGACCTTGACCCAGGGCAACCAGACACAGGGCACAGCCTTGCAAACAGCCACAGCCCTGTTTGCACCTACACAATTTCTGAAAGAGAAATTGGGGCTTTAGATGAACTCTTTCTATTGGACCATGGGTTAGATGACATCAATTCGTTTGGGCTATTTCCTGCAGGAAACAGGGTCAGAAACAGGGCCTGAAGTTTTTAAGGATGACCTAGGGGAGGATTTGTTAAAAAAAAAAAAACAAAGGGGGAAGTAGTGGTCAAATGGAGGAGTCCCCTAGTAAGCCTGCACAAGCCACACCGGTAACACAAACCGGTGAGAAATGCAAAAGGTGCAAAATTGTGGCTAGGCATGCTAGAGTACCAAGAACACGACCACCATCAAGGCCTAAAAGCGGTCAGACTGAAGCGCCCTCAAAAAGTGAACCCCCTGTCAAACTAAAACCACAAATCCCCTCTTCGGCCAAACCCACAAACAGACCCACAAGAAAATCAGCCCGAATAGCTTTTCACTCCACTCCTCGTCCTGCCAAACAGTCAGCCCCTATTGTTGAGGAGATTGATTCCTCCTCTGAGCCTTCATCAGATAGCGACACTGAGAACACTGCCTTCAAACAGGGCACGCCCGTGTTCTCAGAGTCCTCAGAGGATAAGCCTCTTCCTATACCAAAACCATCACCCCTCAAAACTCCCAAGAGAAAAGCCTCCCTCAAACATGCCTCCACCCAAGACCCTCCTACTGAGCCCCAACCTAAACGAGCCAAGAAATCTACCCCGTCTGCAATCTCAGCCAAACTGACCCAATTGATTCAGAGACGGGTTGTCAGGGGAAAAATTATAAAGGTCAAGTATTTTGAGAAACAGGGTCTGGGGGTGTTCCTGCACAAGCTGCGTGCACAGGGGTGGTATGGGTTGTTTACAAACACCCAGCTGGGGTGTTCTGTACATGAGTTGGCAGAGTTCTATGCCAACTGCACTGTCACCGAAGAGGTGGTGACAAGTATTGTTAATGGGAAGCAGCTTCGCTTTGATGCGAAGATATTAGGGGACATTCTGGGGATTCCCTCCACAGGCTTTAATATATATGTGAGGGAAGACAAGACTATTCTAGTGACAGCCAGGCTGCTGGAACTCGCCCAGAAATTTAGCCAGCAACCAAGCCTGCAAACACCCAAGTCTGTGAAGAAAGGGGACATGACATCGCTCCATCAATTGCTATTTTAGTTTATCATCAAGAATGTCATCCCCAGAGGCCAGGGTCGCAATCTTGCTGATGCCATGGATCAGTGTTTGATGGATCTGATGGACACGGAAGTGCACATTAACCTTCCTGCCATCATGATTCGACATATTGTAAAAATTGCAAACACCACAAGGGAACATGATCTGGGATACGGCTTCTTTCTAACTAGTGTATTTGAGCACTTTGGGGTGACACTGCAGAAGAAGGTGGGCGCTCAGTTCATTGATGAGATCAGGAGTAACACCCTTATGGGGTGTGGGTATGCTTTGATTGAAGGGTCTGCCTCAGAACAGGGGACCAGAACACCCCGTCCTCCTGTTCCTGGCAGTTCCTCAACCAAGCTTGAGGCTGCTTTGGAAGAAAACTCTCGCCTCAGTACTGAGCTTAACGCTATAAAGGCTGCCCTGGACGAGGAAAAAGCTCTAAATGCAAAACGCCATGCAGATCTCCTCGCCCTTCTCTCTTCACTTTCAGCAAAATTTTCTCCTTCTGCTCCTTGAACACCCCTCATGAGCTGTTCCCATCTGTTGTTCTCATAGCCTGTTCTCACTTCTCTTGGTGAATCAGTTTGTACTCTGTTGCACTCTTTTGATGAATGACAGGATATCTTGTTTTTTTATTGGCTTTGCCTTGCTTGCTTTTTGTTGTGAATTGCTTGTGTGTGACTAGGATGGCCAATCTCATTACCGTACCAAAACACTTGAGTGTATCGCCTGTTGACTTTCCTCCATTACCCAAGTGGTGGTGATAGCAAACACCCTCTGTTTGACTGTTCGCCCCTACTTTTTAATGATGCCAAAAGGGGGAAGATAGGTTGACCAATATTATCTTAGTTCTGCCATGGACGAGTTAAGTTTCTTACAATCTTTTCGATACTAACTGCTTCATGTGAATTTGAATAATTGGTACAAATCACTTAAATTGCCCTTGAAAGTCAATATGGTCACTTGGTTTGTCATCATCAAAAAGGGGGAATTTGTTAGAATGTATAAAGTTTTGATGATAACAAATCCAAGTGTTGTTGTTGTTGCTCCAAACAGGCTTTCCAAACAGGACCTTACTGCTGTTCTCAATGTATTAAAACTGCTTGACTAATGGTTTATCAAGAACAGGTACTCAAGTCAGCAATGTAAGAATACCTGTGAGGAACAGGTTCTGTGAGGTGTTTTGAAGCATATCCTGAGAAGTGTTTGAAACATAAGATATGTGCAGCTGTGACAAACAGGTTCCATGCGGTGTTTGAAGCATATTCTGTGAAGTGTTTGCAGCAAAGTCGTTCTACAAGATGACTACTGGTTACAACAAGATGTCTTGATTTGATTTGGTTTTATATTTTTAGACTCTTGTTAATATGCCAATTAGAAAGTTTTAATTTACCACTCACTGAAACGGTTTTGCTTTTCGAAAAATATTTCGGATCACCCTTCAGAACAACCCTGGAAACAGGGCGATCAGGGTGTTTCCAGAATAAGCTGCGAAAAACTGCTTTGCACGATTTTTATCTTTTGGATTTTGAGCAGCTTCTTCAAAGATTTGCAAGAAAGATTTTTCTATGGAGTATCTTATTCTTTACCCTAAAAAACGGTTATCAAAAATCTTAAGGGATTTGCAAAATCTTTTTGAATAAAAAGAATATCCAATTTTTGGCAAGTGGATAAGGTAGTTGAGAAAAACATGGGCTAGCTGCTGAAGAACACCGCCTTATGCACGCGGTTCAGGAAGTGTTTTCAGCTCATGTCACCTTACCCCTTGTAGCTAAAGGATTCTATTTTCTCTAGGATTTTAGTTTCCAAAAATTTCAGAAATAGTTTTTCCATCCCTTGTAGGTAAAGGATTCTATATTCTTTAGATTTTTTAGTTTTCAAAAATTTGATGAATTGTGTTCCAAGCACTATAAAAGGCGGCTTCTCACAATCTTGGACACATCGGTTTTCAGAAAGAAAAAATCTAAGTTCACGAGCTAAAACGTTTGAAAAGAAAACCGAGCCTTGTGAGTGAATTAATTGAGCTTTCAAAGTTGGCATACTAGGACTTCATTGTACCCTATATTAGCTTAGTTGAGAAGCATTGTAATAGGGTGTTTTTTCTTTACATTCTTCTTTCACAAGAGTGAGTAGAGTGTGTGTCCAAATCAAGGGGATTTTGGACGTGGGGTAACTTGTCTTAGGGAAGACAGGTTACGTGTGTTACAAGTTGTAACAAGGTGTGTTACTATTGTAACGTGATTAGCTCGTTTAGTGAAGTGTTTAAATCCTACACGAGGTAGGTCGTGGTTTTTAACCTCAGTTGGGCTAGAGGTGTTTTCCACGTAAAAATCCTGTGTCCATTATTTCCGCATTCAATTTTGTTGGATTTTCGCTTCTGCTTATCTCAGAAACAACCTGTGCGAACAGGGTCTAAGACTGTTTGTCAGCAACTTGCGAAAATCGGACACCACAATTCACCCCCCCTCTTGTGGTTGTGTACTCTCTGATTCAACAATGGTGCATGTCAAAAGCACCTCAAAGAAGATTATTTGATCCAGGAAGGTTTTCTGTTTAAAGGTGCACGCTTGTGTGCACCTAAATGTAGCACCCGAGAGCTTTTGATCCGAGCAGTTCACAGCGGTTCACTAGCTAGTCATTATGGTGAGAACAAAACTCCTACCATCTTGAAAGAGCATTATTTTTAGCCTGGGATGAGCAAATATGTATAGGACCTCCTGAAGCAGTGTGCTACATGTCAAGTGGCTAAAAGTCACTCACTCCCGCACTGGTTGCGCGCATTATCACCAGTTTTGACCCAGCCTTAGGTTGATGTGATTATGGACTTTATCCAGGCTTGCCGAGAATGCAACAAGGCAAGGATTCAATTTTTGTAGTGGCAGATCGATTTTCAAAGATGGCCCATTTTGTAGCCTGCAATAAAACCAATGATGCTATTAATATTGCAGAGTTATATTTCAAGGAAGTGACTAGACTATATGGCATTCCTCGATCTATTGTTTTAGATTGAGATACTAAGTTTCTAAGTCATTTCTGGGTCACTCTGTGGAAGAAACTAGGGATTAAGCTCAAGTACAACATGACATGTCATCCACAGACGGACGGGCAAATTGAGGTAATGAATCAAACCCTGGGAACACTCCTAAGGACTTTGATTTCACCTCAGTCCAAAAAGGTATGGGATCTCCTATTACCACACGTCAAGTTTGCTTACAATCAAGGCCCCAGCGAAGCAACGGGTTTGTCACCATTTAAGGTAGCATATGGGATTGACCCCATAACTCCCTTAGATTTGACCCTACGCCCCCTTGATTAAAAGCCGAGTGAAGATGCCGATCAATGAGTCAAGGAGATTCAAAAACCGCTCGAGTAAGTTAGAAGTAAAATTGAACAATCTAACTCGTCCTATTCTACTCACACCAATAGGAAAAAGAAGATGAAGGTGTTCCAGCCTGGTGATTTAGTTTGGATCCATCTCCTTAAAGAGTGTTTTCCAGCAAGATGCAAAAACAAGCTTATGCCAAGAGCAGACAATCCATTCGAGATCCTTGAATACATCAATAATAATGCATATAAGGTGGATCTCCCTAGGGACTATGGAGTTTCAGCTATGTTCAAAGTAGCCGATTGGAGCTCATACAAAGAGGACAACCACCTGTACTATTTGAGGTGAAATCCTATCAAACAAGGGCAGGATGATGGAAATCATCCTGCATGTCCCAAACAAGTCCTCGTAGTCAAGGTAATTCAAGCAACCAAGTCCAAGTCCACGAAACAAGTCACGTTTTGCAATCCCAATTGGAGTTAGTTGCCGGGTTAATTCCAGCACATGTACCCAGTTTTATTTTTGTTATTTTTTAGACTAAATGACCTCCAAATGTTATAATTCTTTTTTTTAGTTATTTTAGGATGTCTAACCAAGCATGTCAAGCAAGGTCCAAGAAAGACAAGGTAAGTCGTCTAGTCTAGCCCAACAAGCCAAGCTACCTGTTTTGCACCTAATGATGCACAATTGGATTAATTAAGCTAATTGAGCCATCTAATGATGTGTAAATCCAGATTTTTTAAATAAGGGGGATTACTGACATCTTGAGGTTTTCCCATAAGGAAGGAAACCTAAGATTACTCATCAAAATGAGGTGGCTCAAGTAGAGCAAAAACTGGTCCACACGGCGCTCTTGCAGCTGCTTGCTTAGCCTGAGAGGTTTACCCCCTTAGGTGGGCTTTCTTCACCAACCTTTGTTCTTATTTGGCCTTCTAGTAATGCTTAGTCACCTTATGACTCATTCAAGGAGAGAATGCCAAGTAGGTCAAGGAGAAAGTGACATTTTGCAAGCATGTATTTGAACACCATGAGCTTGAGGTGGCGTGCCTATGCGAGCTTTGCTTTTTGAGGTGGCAGTTGTGGATGAAGACCTTCCTAGCAATGAAAATGTGACCAAACTGCCTAGTATCATTATGAAATCAGTTTAGTTAATTATTTTGTTAGTTACTAGACTCATTAGTCATGCGTAGCATAATTTCAGGACATGCAATGTAATCTAGCTAAGTTAGTGTACTTAGTAAGTTTCCTAATCATTAAGTAATCTCCTAAAGGTTACCTAGTGAGGGACAAAAGGGCTTGGACATGCCTTATAAGGTGCCCAAACGTCCATTATGTAACTAGTGACGTTAAATTGAAATTTGAAGTTGAGTTTGAAACACCTTAGTGTTGTTACTTCAAATTCTCTACTTGCTTATTCTTACTTTAGGCCAAGTGAGAAGGTGATCAAGTGAGTTTTGGTCTTAATTAGCTGGTGAAATCTATGTCCTAATCAAAGATCAATAGCCTTAAAATAGTTCTTGGTGGTGAAATCTATATCCAAGAATTGTTTTAGTTTTATCGATTCTCCAGTTTCCACTTTTCCCTGTTTTCCTTTTCAAACCACGCCATTTACCTCACACGCCACACCCACCTTTTCCTCCCCTCAAATGTGAGCCTTCCTTTCATTCCTTTCTTTTCTAGCGTGATACACCATGGAGAGGGCAAATGACAATGCATACAAAGTTGATTTACCAGAAGAATATGGAGTTTCAGCCACATTTAATATGGCAGACTTGAGCCTCTACCGTTCAGATGAGTGCCTAGCAGATTTAAGGATCAAATCTTTTCAACAAAGAGAGGATGATGGAGTCCTACCTGGCCAAGACACTGAAGATTCTCAACCAAGTCCAGGAAGTCCAAAATCAACGTTTAAGGTCCAATGGATGGCTCACATTTTGCAAAGGACACAACCCATAGCATCCGGGTTCAAGGTAGATTTTAAGCCCGGTTTTATATCCTTGATTACTTAGGCCTCTATGAGGTTGAAGTTCCCATTTTTTACATAACTTATGTCCCCAAGATGTTATCTCCCTAGTCCAATTGAGAAATTCAAGTTAAGTCAAGTGTAAGAGAGAGAACCAGGTCATTTTTACAAACTGTGCAGGCTCGAACCCAGTTCTGACTGGTCTGCATTTTCTGAGGTTTTGGACAACAAATGAAGTCATGGTTTTGTATTTCCACTTTCCAACCATATGTGGGAATCCAAATCATGCCTACTTTTTAGGTGGGATATATGGCATCTAAACACAGCTCACAAACTCCTGCATTCTGCACGATTGCACCAAATTAGTGCATTCGGTGGTGGATATAATTCCAGTCATCCAGTCCTTCTCTAGCAGTATGATTAGGTAGTTAAAGGAGTCTTCAACAAAATCATGGGACAAGGAAATGAAGAACCAATGAGGAACAAGGAAGGAAAGGTAGAAACATCCTCATTGGCCAGCTGTAAAGCAAAGGAGAAACCGACCACTTTTCCCCTTTTCTCACATGCTAGCCGCTGCCTTAGTGCTTAAGTACTTGATTAGTAAAGAGCTTAGCTTTAATCCAAAAGATTAACTAGACTCAAAGGTTGTATTTAGCAAATGTTAAGTTAGGGATTACTTTAGTGTTTCACGGATTGAGCTTAAACTGTGAACGAAGCAAGATTAGGAGGTTTCCTAATCTTGAAGAAACCCTACCCCCTTTACTTGACCAACTTGTGTGCTTGTATGCTAGAGTGTAAGGGCTATAAATGTGCATTTTAGAATCAGATTGTATACTTTGAATGAGAGAAATGAGAACTTTACTTCTTTAAAAACTGAAATACTTGGCTTGCTTATCTCTAATTAGGCAGATTAGAGTGGTATTCAAGTCGAGTCTTAAACTTGATTAAGTGGTGTTTTTATATCTTAATCATAGTTTAAGGGTCCTAACCTTGAGCTTGGTGGTGTTTCTGTATCTAAGTATTAAGCTTAGTTCTATCCTTTACTCTATTTCAGTTTCAGGTTTCGTTGAGCTTGAGTTGAGTGCTTCATGTACTTTGCTTATCATTAGCATTCCCTTCCTTGTGAGTTGAGTTCAGTGAGCTTTCCATCACTTGTTCAGCCACTTGTTCTGAGGTGAGGCTAGAAGACATATTATAACCAAGTTCTTTATGGGTTGGTTTTGTGTTTGGCTAAGGGTTGTGTTTGAGGTTTAGAAGCTACGACCACAAGAGGGTAGCTAAGCTCTGATACCACTTAATGTATCCTAGCCTTAGTAACTCACAAAACAATCAAGTAAACCAAGGTAAAATTCGGGATAGTGCACATGCACACAGGCATAATGTAATGAGCTAAGGAATAAAGATAGACAAGTGAGCTTGCATGGGATAATCTTAGGAGCCACCCTTAGGCATACTTGGGCAATCTCTTTAGATCAACTAGATTATAGAAATTAATCACCTTTCTAGTTGAGATAAATAGACCTAGAGACCCACTTGAGATGCCACAGTCAAGATACAACACTAGGATTTCCAAGGAGAGAGTTTTCTAACTTAAATTTATCATTCATCAAAGTTCGTTTACAAAAGGGTTGTGGCTGCCTTTTAAAGGCAACAACTCAGCCAATTGAACCTCCAAAACTCAGCTAAGGGACCGAAACTACACTAGGAAAGAGGGGGTGTTAATTTGGCCGCCTAGAGAACACAAACAAGTCTAATCTAGCTTTGGCCACCTCATTGGGTCTGATGATGCTTGCAAATGAGGTGTCAAGCTTGCAAGGTAACCTAGTACATCACTAAGAGTTAGAAACAGCAAGTAGTACAATTGCAAACCCAAGAAATAAGACCCTTGTACTAGCTAGTATGTTACCGGGTAAAAGGGTGTTTCTACTTGTACTTTAACTGGATAAATGCAGCACAAGGGGGTGCTTTGGGGGTCCTTTGGGCACATAACTTGTTAAATATTTATGTCTTCTTTTATGCCCAAAGTTTCAAAAAGATTAGACTCTATTTGAAGTAAAGCTCACATTGGAAGCAACTTGTCTTTGAGGCTACCACCCTTACTATGGAGTTAAAGGGTAATCATTAGCTTAAACCCCTCATTACCAGCCTCCCTTGAGTCCAGGACCTTGGTAAGGATGAACTCCTAGTGCCACCTAAGCTGCAAGCCCCATGGCAAATCAACATTATAAGTTTAGAACTTAAGTCTTGGGTGCCACCTTAAGGGACATTAAGCATCCTTGTAATGTGAGGGCATCCCTAAGGGACCCCTAAGGGATAGGCATTAGGACCTGAATACTCATGACATAGTTAGGCAAAATGTGGTGGCCTGGGTGTACTCCAATCCATGAGCACATTTTAGGTCCACATTACAAGGCACTGGGGTGCGATCATCCTCCATTACAAGGTATCCACATTACAAGGACCTTCATATTACAAGGCATTGGGGTTCGAACCCTACTTGTAATTGGCACATGGACCTAAAAGGTACACACATTACAAGGTACCCACAAATCAATGAGGATGATCAGCATGATCAAGAGCTCAAAGCTCAAAATGATTACTTGAGAAAACTGGTGCTATTTTGATGCAAAAGCAACAGATGTGCTAGGGCCACCCCAATCTGATTTTGGAAGATAAGAATGAGTAGCTAGTCACTCTTTGGATTCATCTAGCAAGGATGAACCCTTAAGAATGGAAAGACTAGAACCAAGGTTTCAAGCAAACTCTAATGACTTTAGAGTTGAGATTTCTGAGTTTGAAGGCAAGCTTGATCCTGAAGAATTCCTCAATTGGATGCATGCAATTAAGGGTGTTTTTGAGTACAAGGAAGTTCCAAAAGATAAGAAGGTGAAATTGGTGGCCTTAAGACTCAGAAAATATGCCTCCCTTTGGTGGACAAACCTATGTGCTAAAAGAGCTAGAGAGAGAAAAGCAAAGATCCGAACATAGGAGAAGATGAAGGCCAAGCTTAAGGCTCAGTTTCTACCCCCAACCTACATTCAAGATTGCTATTGCCAACTCCATAACCTAACACAAGGTAAGTTGAATGTGGAGGAATACACTTGTGAGTTTGAAAAGCTTCTCATTAAATGTGATCTCTAAGAACCCGAAGAGCAAACTATAGTGAGGTACTTAGGAGGCCTTGATCCTAGGTATGCTAATATAGTTGATTTGCAAGCTTATACTACCTTTGATGAGGTGTGTGAGCTTGCTTACAAGTTGAGCAATAAAAGAAGTCAAGATGGCCCCCTAAATCTAAGAACATGAAGTCCTTTACCCAGAACCAACCCTTTAACAAGAGGAGTTCTAATCCCATTCCCAAGCCCACAAATCCATTCCCTTCCTTTACACAAAGAACCCAAACTCTACAAAAAAGCCAACCCCTTCAAATAGACCCAATCCTTTCCCCATGACCAATATAAGGTGTTTTAAATGCAAAGGTCTTGGGCACATTACATTGAACTGTCCAAACTATAAGGTTATGACACTAGCAAAATGAGCAGCCGTGAAGAAGGTGTTTGAGGAGGAGGAAAAAGAGGAAGATTTTGAGGACGATATTGAGGAAACTAAAGAAGAGGTAGTGGAGGAGGAGGATGAAGAAGAAATGCTGGTTTTGATAAGAGTATTGAGTAGCCAGAAAGGAGCTAAAGGCAAGTAAAGAGAGAACATTTTTCATTCCCATTATACGATTCAAGGGAAAGTGTGTTATGTTATCATTGATAGAGGATGCTATGCTAATGTATTTTCGCTTAGCATGATTGAGAAACTAGGCTTACAGACCATGACTCATCCCTATCCTTACAACATTCAATGGCTAAATCAAAGCAAGGACATCCAAGTGAACTCTCGGTGCCTTGTTTCTTTCTCTATTGGAAAGAACTATCAAGATGAACTTTGGTGTGATGTTATTCCCATGGATGCATGCCATATCCTACTAGGAAGACCATACTTGTATGACCGGAAGGTAATGCATAATAGATTCTTGAAAAATACTCCTTTACTAAGGAGGGAAAGAAGATTATTTTAGCCCTTTTATCCCCATCTCAGCTCTACAAAGATAAGCCTCAAATGAAGCCAAATCAATTGATTTACTTCTTACCTATAGTGAGCCATTGCTAAAGGGCTCTTACCATGAATTCAAGGTCTTTAAAGAGTGGATATTAAGTATCCAAGATGAACCAGAATCTCCTTTACCCTCTCACCCCGTAGCTAAATCACTCATGCATAAGTTCTGTTGTTTGTTCCTTGAGGAGATACCCACATGTTTACCTCCCGAAAGAGATATCCAACACCACATTGACCTTATTCCTGGTTCTGTCCTCCCAAATAAGTTAGCTTATAGAATAAATCCTAAGGAAACCATGGAGATTCAAAGGAAAGTTGAGGAACTGATGTCAAAGGGCTTGATCAGTGAATCCTTGAATCTGTATGCTGTACCTGCCTTATTAGTTCCTAAGAAGGATGGAGGAATGCGTATGTTTATGGATAGCATGGCATTAACAAGATCACAATCAACTGTAGGTACCCCATACCTAGACTTGAAGACTTGAAGATATGCTAGATGAGTTACATGGCTCTCAAGTGTTCTCCAAGATTGATCTATGAAGTGGTTACTACCAGATTCGGATTAGAGAAGGTGACTAACGGAAGACGGCTTTTAAGACAAAAGAAGGGCTTTATAAGTGGTTAGTTATGCCTTTAGGGCTTTCAAATGCCCCTAGTACCTTTATGCGGTTAATGAATCAAGTATTCAAGCCATGCATTCGTAAATTTGTGGCAGTTTACTTCGATGATATTCTAATTTACTCTAAGAATGAGCAATAGCATCAAGTTCCTCTCACACAAGTCATGCTTGCTCTTGAATGTGAGAAGCTATTTGGTAACCTTAAGAAATGTGCCTTTTTTACTCATGAAGTAACATTCTTGGGTTATATTGTTATTGGAGATGGCATTAAGGCAGATGAGAGTAAGATTAAGGTCATTTGGTCTTGGCTTGTTCCTCAAAGTATTCATGATGTACGAACCTTCCATGGACTTTCATCCTTTTACAGGAGGCTTATAAGGAACTTTAGTACCATGATGGCCTCCATGACTGAGGTTATTAAGGGTGCATCATTCCAATGGACCCCTAAAGCCCAAGCTACCTTTAAGGAAGTGAAGAAAAGACTTAATCAAGCACCAGTTCTTGCCTTATCGTGCTTTGACAAAGTCTTTGAAGTTGAATGTGATACCTCTGGAGTTAGTATAGGTGGTGTTCTTACTCAAGAAGGTAAACCATTAGCCTTATTTAGTGAGAAATTATGTGATTCAAGAAGAAAGTATTCGACCTATGATAAAGAGTTTTATGCTATTGTGAGGTGCTTAGAGCATTGGAGTCAATATCTTTTTACAAGTGAGTTTATTTTACTTTTTGATCATGGATTTGGGGTATATTCAAGGCCAACACAAGCTAAACTCATGCCATACCAAATGGGTTGAGTATCTCCAATCATTTCATTTAACAATCAAGCACAAATTTGGAAAACTCAACCAAGGAACCGGTGCTCTATCTCGGAAGTACTCACTTTTGTTTCAATTAGATGCTTGTTTACTTGGTTTGGAGCATTTAAAATGTTTATATGCTAAAGATGAACATTTTGGGAGTTGCTTGCTGCTTGTTCAAAATACCCCAAAGGTGATTTCTTAATCTACGAAGGCTTTTAGTTCAAGGGTACACAGCTGTGTGCACCAAAGTGTAGCATAAGAGAACTCTTGATTAGAGAAGTACATGGAGGTTCATTAGCTGGCCATTATAGAGAAACAAGACGCCTATTATGCTGAGGAAGCACTACTATTGGCCAGGTATGGAGAAGGACATTCAAGACATCCTAAACCGGTGTGGTACTTGTCACGTGGTGAAGAGTCATTCTCTACCCCACGACCTTTACACACCTTTGCCTATTCCCACCACTCCTTGGGTTGATGTAAGTATGGATTTCATTCTTGGTTTACCTAGAAGTCAAAGGAACAAAGATTTTATCTTTGTGGTGGTAGAAAGATTTTTTAAGATGTCTCATTTCATTCCATGTAAAAAACCAATAATGCTACACACATTATTGAGTTGTACTTTAGAGAGGTGACTAGACTACATGGTATTCCTAAATCAATTGTTTCTGATTAAGACACCACATTTCTTAGTCATTTTTGGATTACATTGTGGAGGAAGTTGGGAACTAAACTCAAGTATAGTACGACTTGCTATCAGCAAACTAATAGGTAAACTGAGCTTACTAATCGGACCTTATGGGCATCCTGAGGGCCTTGATTGAACCTCATGACAAAGCTTAGGATTTGCTTTTACCTCATGTAGATTTTGCTTACAACAAGGCTCCCAGCAAAGATATTGGTCTACCACCATTCAAGCTGGTCTACAAGAGTGATCCGCTTAGTTCCCTAGATCTCACTCAAAGGCCTTTAAACCAAAAGCCAAGTGCGGATGCAGCAGTAATGGTAGAAGAAATCCAGAAGATACATGAGTTGGTGAGGAGCAAAATAGAGAAAACAAATGCATCTTATCAAGCTCAGGCCAACAAGCACAAGAAAAAGAAGGTATTTCAAGCTAGAGACCTCGTTTAGATACACCTAAGGAAGGAGAGATTCCCTTCAAAGAGGAAGAACAAGCTAATGCCAATAGCTGAAGGTCCATTTGAGGTACTTGAAAATATTAATGACAATGCTTATAAGATTGATTTGCTAGGTGATCATTGAGTTTCCGCTACATTCAATATAGCTGATTTGAGCCCTTATCATACCGATGACTACCTTGCCGATTCGAGGATCAAATCTTCTCAACAAAGGGAGGATGACAAAGTCCCCTCAAGCCAAGAATTAGATGAAGGTCCAACAAGTCCAGCAAGGTCCAATTCAAGCTCCAAAGTCCAAGCCATGATCCACATGTGGCTAAAGAGTCAAGAGGATAGTCCCGGGTTTCATGACCAGAATGCACCCTATTTTGTTCATGTGCTTTCTCAAGCTACATTATGGCTTAAGTCCAATATTTTTATGTTTTTGGATTCCTCTGGATGTTAGCTTTTTGGTCCAAGCACGTAAAGCCAATCATGCTTAGTCAAAGTGAGGAAATCAGGCCATTTTGTCAACCTCACTAGTTTAAGTCTGAAACTGCCCGAGTAAATGTTTAGGTGGAATTCTACTACTTAAACAAGTAATAACCTTAATTTCCTTATTCAGGGGGTTTGTACACATCCTAAAGTTCCTCCCCATCACCTGAAAACAAAATCATGCCGAGTTTTGTTAGGCTTAAAAGAGGGCATAAAATCGGGTAGAAAATAGCCTCTATTAACCAGTTTAGTGCTAGGTGTAATTTGCTTCCTCCAAGGGTTTGCTCAGCTACTTGGTTGCTTGATTACCTCCAATCATGTTCAAGGCTACAAGAACCATCGTTATAAGCTGTAGATCCCCATGAGCAATAGAATCCGTGAGGACTGAAGCCTAGTTTCTTCGATCCAACTAATGTGAGGTTGGCTCCTTGGGTCCACATTTTAAGGGCACCTGAGTTTTCAGGGGCTTGGAAGCTTGATTGAACCATGCTCGGAATCTGAAAGGATGTGGATGCCCGAAACTTGTGAACCTGGAAAGGAGACCCGGCACGGTTAACGAATCTGGAAAGGACGGACTTAGGTGCACCCTAATCCATGTGCACATTGACTCCCTTAGGGGTCCCTTGTAATATGGAGCCCATGTCAATATCCCTTAGGGATCCCTTATAACACCCTAAGGGAATCAAGCATTGCTAGGTGGAGTTGGGTGCTTGCAGCTTCCAACGGAACCTAAGGGGGCCAACCCCTCACTAGTTTGCTTACTTAAGATGCTTGGACCTAATTAAGCTCATGAATTGGAACCTTAATTTCAGTTTGCTTTGCTTTACTATTGGAATCAATTTTGAGTATTCATTGAATCCCTTCTAAGATACATCATATTTGGTATCAGAGCTGAGTTTCTCCTTGGCTTGGTATTCCCTCCACCTTTTCAGATTCGTTCCCTCTCTCAAATCTAAACACAATTTCCATTTCTGTTCTAAGCATAAACCAAATACAAGATGAGTACTAGCTTGAGTTTGGATGAGAAACTTGATGAGGTTTTGAAGAGTAATCATGATATTACTGTTTCAAATCAAGAACTCAAGAGTTCTAACCCAGAACTAGGAGCACAGAACGAGCACCTAAGGAAACAGCTAGGTATGTTCTTGAAGCAGAAGCAAAAGATGAATGAAGAATCCTCTCCAATCTAATCCAAGAAGGCAAGAACAAGTCTTTAGTCATAACGTCGATTCATCTGGTGAGGATGAACCTTTGAGAATAGCTAGACCAGAACCATGGTTTCAAGCTAATTCCAATTATTTCAAGGTTGAAATCCTAAAGTTTGAAGGTAAACTTGATCATGAACATTTTTTAGATTGGATGCATACTATTGAGTGTGTTTTTGAGTATAAAGAAGTTCTTCGAATCAAGAAGGTGAAATTGGGGGCTTTAAGGGTCAGAAAAAACGCCTCCCTTTGGTGGACAAACTTATGTGCCAAACGGGTTAGAGAAAGAAAGTCTAAGATTAGAATGTGGGAGAAGATGAAGTTCAAGCTTAAGGCTCAATTTCTACCCCCAATTTATGTTCAAGATTACTATTCTCAATCCATAATTTGACATAAGGCAACCTTCATAAGAGAATACACGTGAGTTTGAGAAGCTTGCAATCAAGTGTTATCTCCATGAACTCGAAAAGCAAACCATTGCTAGATACTTAGGAGGCCTTGATCCAAGGTATGCTAATGTGGTTGATTTGCAAGCTTACACTACTTTTAATGAAGTTTACGTGCTTGTTCACAACATTGAGTAACAAAAGAAAGCAAGACAACCCCCTAAGCCTCAAAATCCCAAACCTTTACCCGGAACCAACCCTTTAGTAGGGGGAGTTCTAATCCCATCTCTAAGCCCCCAAATCCATCCCCTTCCTTTCCATAAAGAACCCAAGCTCCACAAAAAATCCAAGCCCCTCAAAATAGACCCAATCCTAACCCCATGAGCAATAGAAGGTCCTTTAAGTGCCAAGGCAATAGAGTCCCCTTAAGCCAAGACAATAAAGAAGGTCCTAAGAGTCTAACAAGGTCTAATCCAAGTTCCAAAGGGCAAGCAATGACTCAAATTATGGAAAAGAGTCATGGAGATGCATCCGGGTTAAACAGCTAGAAAATACCTGGCTTTGTTTACTCGATTTCTTAAGCTACATTGTGGCTTAAGTTCAATATTTCTGCATTTTTGGGTTCCTTCGGATGTTAACTTTCAAGTCTAAGCATTAAAAGTCAATCAAGCTCAATCGAAGTAAAGAGATCAAGCCATTTTGTCTAGCTTACCAGTTTTGATCCAAAACTGCACGATAAAATGTTTTAGTGGAAGTCTCCCACTTAAATATGTTTTAACCTTGATTTCTTTACAGGGGGTTTGTACAGACCATAAGGTATCGCCCCATGGCCTGAAATTAAAATCATGCTCACTTTTGATTGGTGGAAAGAAGGGCACAAAATCATGTAGAAAATAGCTTCTAAATTAAGCTGCTACATGTTTTTCCTTCTCAAAAGGGTTTGCTCAACTAGTTCCTTGCTTACTTACTTCAATCATGATTCAAGACATCCAAAAACACAATGATTTGCTACAAAATTCAGTTTTGGAAAGTGCAACCAATGAGAAAACAAAGAGGGAAAACGCACTTTGTGTCTGGATTGGCCAGCTGAAAAGTGATCCTACATTACGGCCACTTTTCTCCGCATGTTCTTTAGAAATCTGATGTATTAGGCCTACAAGCATATTCTACTTAGCTAAGCAAATGAAGAGCTACGACAAAATTGTAACAAGGAAACAACAAACATACGCACATATGTTAAATGTAAATAGTCAAAACATTCCACAAATCTATACCAACCATCGTAGTAATTAGAGCCTTAAAAAACATTATCCTCGATACATACATAATACACACTAAAAATTAAAACACAACATAATTGGATTGTTTCACCTCTAATTCCCCCTAAAACTTTTAGTGTATGTGTTTCTGAATGAAGAAACTAAGCGACAACATTTACCAACTATAGATATAGTGGAAGGTTCACAAGCAGATTCTCCACGAGTAGAGCCACTTGTGATTCAAGATTAGTACACTTACTAAAACAATATTTACCAAAATTGATCGCTTAAAAAAATTATATAGGGATAACACCAGTGATCCAAAGCATCAAAAATCATGAAAGTTAGGGCAAATAGGATGCATAACAATTTGAAAATGGGCTAAATTGCTTACCATGAACAGCCAAAAACATGGCCAACATGGCTGCAATAGTCACAAAAGCAATATTGTATAGTGCATCATCAGCACCGACAACACATAGAAAGGCAAAGAAAATCACTAGAAAATAGCTTGAACATGATAGGAAGAGCAATACAAAGCATTTGTGATCCAAAAACACAAACTAACGTCAATTCAAACAAGTCATCTCTTACAATAAAGTAATTAAGAATAAAATTATGCTGGTTAGGGATAACCCCTTTCATCCCAAGTATCAGAAAACATGAAAGTTAGGGTAAGAAGATGTATAAGATTTTAAAATGGGCTAAAATGCTTACCATTAATAGCCAAAAACATGGCCGACACAACTGTAATAGTCACCAAAATAATATTATACAATGCATCATCAGCAGTGGCAACGCACAGGAAGGCAAAGAAAAACGCTAGAAACAGCTCGAACATGATAGAAAGGAATACAGAGCATTTGTGATCCAAAGAGACAAACTAATGTCAATTCAAATAGGTCATTTCTTAAAATAAAAATAGATGGCTCATTATAGGTTCTAACACTGTCCCTTCTTCATATTTTTGTTTTTATTTTTTTTTTGGGGGGATAGAAACTGCATATCTTTGTCATAAAATTATAAATTCTTGAGTACACAAACAAGGCACCTATAGTTTAAAGAGCTTCAAATTGACTAGAAAATGCTAGGATCTTTTATAAATATTACTGAGCCCTTATTAATCCCCTGCCTAATGAAATAGAGCATATCCTTCCAAACAGCTTAATTTATTTGTATTCAACTAATAGATCTAAGCAAATTTAGGTCAATACGAAAGAAGAAAATACCTAATTCATTCTCAGCAAGTTAAATCATTCACAAAAGTGTGACAAAAGGTTAAATAGGTGTAAAGTATGCCAGTTGGCTCATTTATATTATAATTACCCCTGTTTAGAACTATTATCCAATTGTGCTAAAGTGAGAACTAACATCGGCATTAGCAATAATTAAAGAAAGGGTAAAAAATACTAATAGAACTCAAACTACAGCAACGAACTAAAGCAATATTAGTAGTCGCAGACACGATAAGAACAACCACCTAAGTATAGAGCCAAAAAAGGCATCATAATTTGCCTCACAAGATAAGTATGTAACAATCAGCATCCACTCACATTGCAGCAACCCAATCACTTAAGTATAGCAGCCATCACTGTGCAATAATTTGTTACAAGGAGCTACTAGCTATAGGCAGCATGGTGCTAAAACAAAGGGGGGGCACCATAGGGTGAAAATATTTATGATTCGAACACCAAATGTGCACTAAGAATGATTTACGTAGAACATAGGCAAGATAAACAAAGTTGGCAGAAAAAGAGACAATAATCCAATAACAATATTGAGATATCAAATGCTAGATAGATGGAGGCACTGTCCTATTTGCACTTAAGTTGCACAAAAATTAACAAGCACAACGGTTCCATGATCTTACCTCAAAAGATAAGAGCATTAGATACTGATAAAGGATAAAATGCAACCATGGCATATGTAAACAATTTAATTACAACAGAAACTAATACAAGAAAATACCGATGAAAAACTAAGTGAGGAAAAGTGGATCGTTGAATGCCAATTGATGTATATATATGTATGTGCGTGTGTGTGCGTGTGCGTGTGTGTGTGTGTGTGTGTGTGTGTGTGTGTGTGTGTGTGTGTAAAATAAAGAGCAACATATTACTAAATTCAAGGTTCCAATTCAAGAAATTGCTACGAAACTAATGTATGTGAACGTGATTCAGAATATGAAACCAAGACAAGCACTGTATGTTACACCAGTCAATTATAACCAATCACACCAAATTACCATTTCCCCTAAAATAATAATGAGCAAAATCTCTTATTCGCATTTCTTAGTCACAAAAATAAACTCGTTTGATTAGGCGATTGAAAGTGAGACTACTTAGAAAATAACATTGAGACAAGAGCAAGTTCATTTTCCACAAGCTACATTGACACTAAGCTCTAAATTAGAAGCATTTACTTCCTTCGGCCTATGAGAAACAATTTCAACCTTAGCACTTCATATAGAATGTGTAACTCGCATATTAACACCTCAACATAACACAACTACTCTAAAGAAACCATGACATATAAATAGTAAACCAATTCACATTAAACTGCATAGAGACCATAAACATATGGCTTAATCAATCTCAATCACCAACATTGGAGGTTAGACCCCAGTACGTACATCACCTTCATAAATAGTTTAAATGAAGTAATATAGTTACTTTGGCCATTTCTTAAGGACTTGGTTCATAATTGGCAACCAATATCCCAAACGCATGAACAGTCACACCATAATCTCACCAAAAGTAATTCAAAACATAAAACTTAGATCACCTAACCACCTAAAACATAGTAGAGAACTCATACCAATCGACGTTGTTTCACTAACTTCCATTTCCGTAGTTCAACATAAGCTCATTATGTTCTTGTTTTAAAAAAAAAATCTTTTCATTGAAAATCAAAAAGAAAGGGGATAAAATTTCCCGCAAAGATCCTTATAGCCCTTTTTCTTCATTTCTAATTTAACATCCCATAAATTCACATATTCACATGACAATTTAGAACATGTGCATACAATTTGATAAATTGGCATATAACAAATTTAATCGTTATCTCAACATGATCAATTCTCCATTCAATTTGCAAATTAAGGCTTAACCCTTCAAAACCAAGTATGCATACTTAAAAATAGACAATCTGAATTTCAATTACCCACGTTAATCTTAATTCAAGGCTTAGGGCTTTGTATTTACTAAACTTGAATTGAATGTGTTGTACACTTGCCAGCAACTCCACCTAGTCACTGCATCACTGCCCATTGACCCTCGTTAATCTGCCTCTTTTTTTGCCTATGCACTGACTGGCCAGCCAAAATCCAACCTCTCTTGGGTCCCTTAGTGACGAATCTGGCCACCATCAATGGCTGTAGTGAGAGGGGGGTTTTCACGTTTGTGATCATGGTGAGTTAGAGATATCCCAGCCATAAAATCTTCCTCTCTCTTGCTGCCTATGTTATGTGTGAGAGAAAGGTTGCTCCATTCATTTCAAGCAGCGAACGGCCGACCGCCAGGGAGCTTGGTTGCCGCCGCTACTTTGTCCATCCCTCATTCCTCCTTTTTCTACATTTCATAGCCCAAGGAGCACAAGGGGATAAAAATAAAAATTTGGGAGTAATAAGGTGTAGGTTTTCAATATTTTTCTTTTTCAATTAGGTATGGTATTGAATTAATTTACAGCCTTGCTAGAAAAAGATAAATAATTGGCTAACTTGATTTTTAAAAAAACACTTATCAATTAATTAGTTAGATCATCAAAAAATTTATCTTATGTGTTGAAAGGGATTAATTAGCTCCCCATACTTATTCAGTCTAAAGTAAGTATAGCTCTAACTTCTCTCCCCACACTTCCTTAAGTGTTATAGTGTAAGTGTGGAAGGATGTATCATTTTTTGTAGTGGTATTGTAATTAGGAGCATGCATTCACTAAAAAAACAAAAAAATCATTTAAAAAAATAAAAATACAAAAATGAAAAAAGGGGAAAAATCCTTTGATGAACTTTGTAGACTAGGTAGACTTCTTCAATTTAGGTTGATCTTTTGATTTGCCCAATTGCGTATTAAAGTGTTTGAGAATGAGTTTGCGAAAATGACTTCATGTTTTGACCATATGTTGAGTGCGAATTGATTACCCCATGATTCTTTACCTGAATGTTGGCATGTGTTTACTAATGACTTAAGTATGACCTTGGTAGATGTCCCATGAGGTTTTGAGCTTTTAAAGACTAATCTATCAATTTAGTCTCTTGTTAATTCATGAGCGACTCTTCCTTGACATCATTTCTCTAGAACTTACTTTAACTTTTATTCAAGATCACACTTAGCATATGCATTTAGGCAACATGATTAAGGCATTCTTTGACTTATTAACCTAAAAGACCAAATACCTACCCTTGTTATGTATAATATATCCCTTGCTAGCCCCTTTGAGCTTATATCCGTTTTTATTGATTTAAACCTCTGAACATAGCCTTTGGCCAAACGTCTATCTAGCCTTTAAGCCAATACTAGAAGAGCATTTCATCCTCGTAAATCAAGTTTGATTGGGAGTTAATAGGGTGTATTGAGATCTTTTCGGTGCATTTGGTTGGTTGATTGCTGAAGGGATTTGTGTTCGTGTGTTATATATAAGAAATACCTTGTCTTATTGTACAAAGCCTAGAGAAGAGTTGAAATTCAAGTTTGATATGGATTGCCTTGGCTAACTCTTTTGAAAAAGAAAAAAAACACAAAAAGATACGAAAGAAGAAAATAAAAAGAAATAAAGAACAAAGGGGGAAAAAAAAGAAGAGTGTTAGCCTTGTTTGGATTGTAAAAAGTATATATGACTTTCAACTTTTTTTCTCTTCATTTGGTTGTGAAAGGGAATGTATTTTGTTATTGAATTGTATTAGTTGAAGGAGAATGTTGCATAAGTGCATTGGAAGCGCTTAGCTCTTAGTTTATGGCCTCTAGCTGTACATTTTTCCCCTTTTACCTTTTCCTGTGGCCCCCTTACAACCTTATAAAGTCCTCATTATTGTCTAAAGTCTACTGCATATTAGTGATGGTGAATTAGAGAGTCTTATCAAGCTTATGATAGATTTGAGTCTATGGAATTAGAATTAAAGGAACCTTCTTACAGTTTCCAACATATGTATGATGAGTGCCACATGACTATAGTGAGGTTTTACCAGCATTACTAGCTCCATTTGTTTGGCATGCCTATGTGATTATAATTGATTATTTTAGGGGAGGTTGATTCAGACTTGACATTATGGTCTATCAATGATTTCGAAAACTTCATTTCCTAGTCTATTTGTTAAATGATTTTTGCACTTTTGGGCTAACTTTGGATCGACTTTGCCATTGAGATGCTACTAAAGTCTATGCTGAGGGGGTTATCAATAATTTTTGGTCTTAGTGTTGCTTAGGACCAAGCAATAATTCAAGCAAGGGAGAGTTTGATAAGTGCTTTTACATGCTTCAATTTTAGGACATTTTGTAGTGCTTTGTCCAAAATTTATAGACTAAATGTCATAATTTATACTCCTATTCTCCTTTTATGCTTGGCTATGATTCTTAGACCATTTAACCCAGTAATTAACCCCCATTTGAGTGCATGTTAACCCACAGAGGTACCCTAAGGCCTATGTCCGTGGAGCAATAAAATAGCAGAAAATTCTGGAACTAGCCAGAACCACGATCAGACCATGGTGAAACCCACGGACCGTGATGAGCCTATAACTACTAGCCTCTTCATCTTCCTTTATTGTGTGGCTAAGGATGCTCTGTTTGCTGTTGAAAAAGAGCATGTTCCAAAGCTTGAAGGGAGAATTCAACAACCACAGCCATCTCACTACCTCTCACATATCTTTCTTTAGAGTTTAGTTTAGTTTAGTTTAGTTTAGTTTTTAAGATTTGAAGGGAGAAGCTTTGCTCTTGGACGCTTGAAGATTATTACACAATTCAAGGGTTGCCATTGTTGTAAACTTTTCCTTCCTTTGAACTTATTCTTAAACTCTAGTTTTAGTCGAATTTGAAATATAATTAAGTAGTTCTATTTAATCTAGGAATTTATTTACTATAATATTAGAGTTGGATCCTTTATCTTTGCAATCTTGTGCTTATTTCATGATTTGAATTATTTACTTCTATCTTGAGATTGAAATGTTGCAAGTAGAATTTGGCCAATTTTACTTGCTTATGTTTGGTAGTTGAGTA
Organism: Carnegiea gigantea; assembly: GCA_029747015.1. NCBI lineage: Eukaryota > Viridiplantae > Streptophyta > Magnoliopsida > Caryophyllales > Cactaceae > Carnegiea > Carnegiea gigantea. The sequence continues at coordinate 1,048,199 of JAKOGI010000065.1, forward strand.
AAGTATTGAAAAGTGAAACTCGCTACAAGATCGCCTTGATAGAACTTGATTTAGCAAAACTCGAGAGTGAATTGCTTGTTAAGAGAGACTTAGCATTCATGAATCTTCAACCTAGGCTAAATCAAGAACACTTGAGAGAGTGTTAATTGAATTTGTTTAGGCAATTTAGTTGATTTCAAAAGAAAGGATTAAATTTAACTCGATTGTAATTCCTTGAATCGTTCAATCCGTGAAAAGTGTATGCTTAATCCTACGATCTAACTCTTTACTTGGCGAATCAAATTCCTAGATGTTTTACTTTGATTGATTTCCAATTAGATAATTAGTTTATTAAATTGGCTCATTGAAAAGATTGATTACTTAACAATTTCAATTAGACATTAGGTCGATAGATTACTATGCTGACGATGATCTTTTAATCTATACTATGATACCTGTGCGCTTGCGGACGTGTCATTTGTCAAGAATTTTAGCACCATTGTTGCTCCCATGACCGAAGATTCTTTAGGCCAAATAGTTTGAATAGACCGAGCAAGCTCAAAATGCCTTTGAGGAAATCAAGCCCAAGGTCACTAGTGCGTCTATTCTATCCCTTCGCAGCTTCTCCAAAGTCTTTGAAGTGGAATGTGATGCCTCTGGAGTGGGATAAGGGCTGCCTTATCTCAAGAAAAGGGGCCCGTGGTTTTCTTTAGTGAAAATCCCAATGATGCTAAGAGAAAGTATTCCACTTATTATAAGGATTTCTACACAATTATCAGAGCATTAGATTATTAGCGGCATTACTTGGTGAGAGGAAAATTCATTCTCGATTCGGATCATGAGGCACTCAAGTTCATTCAAGGCCAACACAAGCTCAATCCAAGGCATGCAAAGTGGGTTGAGTACTTACAATCCTTTAATTTCATTACCTATCATAAAGCCGGCAAGATGAATAAGGGTGCGGATGCATTATCAAGGAGATATCTCCTTCTCTCTACCTTGGAATTTAAAGTCCTTGGTTTTGAGTGTGTTAAGGGGATGTATGTCAAAGATGAAGATTTTAAGGAACTCTATGAGAAGTGTTCCAAGCATGCCCACAGATTATTTCATGTGGATAATGGGTTTCTTTTCAAAGGTAACCAATTATACATACCTAAGAGTGGCTTTCGAGAACTCTTGATTCAAGAGCTTCATAGAGGAGCCTTGGTCAATCATGTTGGTGTGGAAAAGACATGCTCAATGCTTAAGGAGCACTATAATTGGTTGAAAATGTCTAAGGATGTAGATCACTATGTCAAAAGATGCTCCACATGCGAAACTGCTTAGAGCCATGTGCGGTCTCGAGGCCTTTACTCTCCACTCCTGTTTCCTCACTGTCCATGGGAAGATGTAAGCTTAGATTTTATCATCAATTTGCCAAGGACACAAACGAACAAGGATTCTATTATGGGTGTGATGGATAGGTTCTTAAAAATGGCTCACCTTATAGAGAAAGCTAGGCACTCATCTCAAGTTTAGCACAACTTGTCACCCCCAAACAGGCGGCTAAATCGAAGTAACCAATTGCACTTTGGGTATCTTGCTTTGGCTCTAGCCAAGAAGAGCATCAAAGGGTGGGATGAGTTATCTTGCCTTGCCGAGTTTACATTCAACTGAGCACCTAGCAAGGCCACAAGCCTTTCTGCCTTTCAAGTGGTATATGATTGCAATTCAAGGACATCATTGGACCTTGTCCCTATCCCTAATCCAACTAAGTTTAGTTGGGAGGCTGAGACAAGACCAAAGAAAATTTAAGATCTTTATGCCAAGATTAGGGAAAGAATTGAAAAGTTTAATGATCAAGCTAAGCACCACGCTAACAACCATAGAAAATAGGCTCATTTTCAACCTGGGAACTTGGTAAGGATCCATCTAAGGAAGGAAAGGTTCCCTGAGCAAACGTAAGTCCAAGCAAATGCCACGGTCAGATGAGCCATTTGAAATCCTTGAGAAGATTGGTCAAATACATACAAAGTGGACCTTCCTAGAAAGTATGGAGTTTATGCCACCTTTAATGTGGCTAACCTAAGTCCTTAGTATGAGGACAATGAAGAACTTCCAAGTTTGAGGTCAAACTCCAATCAAACCGGGGGGTATGATGGGGACTATCCTTAAGAGCCTTTTGAAACCCAACCTTCAAACCCTCAGGAACCAGCAAGCACCAAGGATGTGAGGGGAGTACATGCCTTGGTCAGAAGTTTCCTAAATTAGTCCAATAGTGAATTGCCCAGCTCACTTAGAAATTAACCCAATTTTATCTGCCTTTTGGAGCCAGATGCTGAGGTGATGACTGACTACCTTACCCAATCTCCTTAAGGCTAAGGAGTCAACTTTCCAATAAAATAAGTTGCAAGGCTTTTGGACATCATTTGGTTAGTCAAATAGTAAGTTTACTCAAACAGTGTGATCTAGTGCAGTTCGAATTGGAGGGAGATTACATTGACCAAGTGAGGTCCAACCTTTTCGAAACTTTAGGTCATGAAAGAAGATACAAAAATTTATCAAGTAACATGCCCAAACCTCCCCAAAAGCACCCCCTTGTGCTGCCTTTATCCAGCCAAAAGTATAAGAAAAACACCCTTTTAACCGGTTATATACTAGTCATGTACAAAGGTCTTGTTTTTAGGTTTGTAATTGTAGTACTAGCTGATTTTAATTTGTAATAATGTATTAGGTTGCCTTGTAAGCTTGAGACCTCATTTAGAGGCACCATTAGTCCTAATGAGGTGGCCAAACCTAGATTTGATGTATTAGTGTACTTAGGAAACTAATTTGATATTCCCATCTTCCCAAAGTGTACCCACAATTTCCCTAGCTGATTTTGGAGGTTTGAATGGCTGAGTTTGCTATCCTAAAAGCCAGCCACAAACCATTTTGCAAGGTAAAATTTGATGAATGAAATTTGAGTTTGAAAACTCTTTCTCTTGAAATCATAGTGTTGTATCTTGAGTTTGACAACTCAAGTGGGTCTCTAAGTCTTCTTATCTCAACAAGAAAGGTAATTAATTTCTATAATATAGTTGATCTAAGGAGATTGCCCAAGTGTGTCCAGGGCGACTCTTGGATTTATACCTTGTAAGCTCAATTGACTATCCCTATTGCTTGGTTTGCTCACAATTTGTCCGAAGTAATTTGAGTGTTGGTGAGGATTGAATACATCATTACCCTATGACCCTTAAACCAAAAGCCAAGTGCAGATGTAGCTGCAAGAGTAGAAGAAATCTAGAAGATTCATAAGTTAGTTAGGGGTAGAATAGAGAAGACCAATGCATCATATCAAGCCCCAGCTAATAAGCATAGGAGGAGAATGGTATTTTAGCCAGGAAATCTCATTGGGATTCATTTAAGGAAGGAACATTTTCCTTTAAAATGCAAAAACAAATTGATGCCAAGAGCTAAAGGTCCAGTTGAGGTCATGGAAAAGGTCAATGACAATGATTATAAGGTTGATTTACCAGGTGACTTTGGAGTTTTATCCACATTCAATGTGGCAGATTTGAGTCCTTATCTTCTAGATGACTACCTAGCTGATTTGATGATCAAATCTTCTCAACAAGTAGAGGACGACTGAGTCCCATCTAGCCTGACCAATGAGGATGCTCAAACAGGTCTAGGAAGTCTTAATTCACTATCCAAAGTCCAAAGGATCACTTATATTTTGCAAAGGGAGCAAGCAGCCACGTTCAGGTTCAAGGCAGATTTTAAGCTTAGTTTTGCGTTCAAGATTACTTAGGCCTCCTTAAGGTTTAAGTCAAATATTTTTGCATATATTTTGGTTCCCTAAGATGTTAGCTATCTGCTCTAAGCATGAAAATCAAGTTAAATTAGGTGTATATTGAAGAACCAAGGCCATCTTGCAACTTGCACCGGATTGAGCCCAGTTCTACCTGGTTTGTTTTAGTTAAGGATTTTGGCTAGTAAATGATGTGATAAACCTGATTTCTTAATATGGGAAGTTAGTAGACATCCTAAGGTTTCCCCTCATGGAAGGAAATCCAAATCATACTCACCTTTTCCATGAGGAAGGTGGCGCCTAAAAATAATTTGCAATCTATTGCTACTGTCCAATTGGTGCACTTGGTGGTTGCTATTCTTTTTGGCATCTAATCAAGTCCAACCAGCATTATGGGATAGTTAAAGGAAGTTGGGACACAATCATAAGCTTTTCAGCTCAGCCAGAAGCAAAACCAATGAGAAAAAAGGAAGAAAAGGTAGGAGCGTTCCTATGGCTAACCGTAAAGTAAAAGAGACCAGTAGCCATTTTCTCTTTCTTACATATGCACCAGTTCTCTCCTTGCTTAATTACTTTCTTAGTAAGGAGTTTAGACTTTAGCATGAAGGTTAGCTAGACTCAACGAGTGTGATTAGTGTGATTAAGCAAGCTTTATACTTTGCTGATTTATAAGTTTAGGCGTAGCCGGAATTAAGCTAGATTAAGAGCTTTTCTAACCTTGAAGAAACCTCTTAACCTTACTAGGTAATCTTGTATACATGAATATAAGTCATTAGGGAGCCTTATTTTGTAATTAGATTGCATTACCTTGAATGCGAAGGAGAGCCTTGCTACATAAACTAACCGAACTCTTACTTGCTTATCCTAACTTAGGCCAAGTTAGGGGGTGATCAAGTGAGTCTTAATCCTTGATTAGGTGGTATTTTTGTATCCTAATTGAGATTAAGGACCCTAACCTTGATCTTGGTGGTGTTTCTGTATTCAAGAATGAAAATTAGTTCTATCTTTCATCCTCATTTTAGTTTCGGATTCCCTTAAACTGAAGGCTAAGTTTTTAGTATTCTTAGCTAGTTCTTGCATTCCTTTAAGTGTGAGTTGAGTTCATTGGCATATCCATCATCATCTCACCTTCAAAAGAATGCAAGGAATAGCTAAGAACAACAAGAACCTACCTTAGAGTTTAAGTGAATCCGAAAGGAGAATGGAATGAAACAATGAACTAAACTTAATTCTTGGATATAGATGACACCATGAATATCAAGGTTAGGGCCCTTAAACTTGAATAAGATAGAGAAACACCACTTAAGTAAGCTCATGACTTCACTTGAACACCATCTTAATCGGTCAAAGTAGGGATAAGCAAGCAAAGTATTTCGGTTTGATTGAAAGAGCAAAGCTCTTTTCTCATTCAAAGTGTAATGCATTCTGGTTGCAAATGAGAGCTACTTGCCCAGCTTATACACATCCAAGCTCCCTAAGAAAAGGATGAGGAGGTTTTCTTTATGCTTAGGAAACCTCTAACCCTGCTTAAAGCTAGCTTACAATCTATTTAGTTACAAAGCATGATTAAGTAAACTAGTTATAAGTAATGAGTCTTGTAAAACAAAAGATTAAAGCCTTAAACTCTTTCTAAGCTTTTCATTTAGCCTTAAGAAGGCTGCTTGCACTTGGAGGAGAGAGGAAAAAGTTGCTGGCAGTATACACATTACGGTAAACTAATGGGAGCATTCTTGCCTTTCTTTCCTTAATTCTCATTAGATCTACACTCGGATAGGCTGAAAAGGCTCATAATTATGCTCCAACTCCTATTAACTACCAAATAATGCTGCTGGACCTTGATTGGATGCCAAAAAGAAGGAATAACAAACATTCCAGCCAACCGGGTATAAGATTCAGATTCTGCCTTTTTTAATTACTGCATTTCCTTTGTAAAAAGTGAGCATGATTTGGATTTCCTTTCATAGGGGAAAACCTTGGGATGTCTACTAACTCCAAATAATGAGAAATCAGATTTAACCATCATTTGCTGGCCTAAAACCTAACTTAAACAGAACCAAGTGCATGGTTTGCAAAATGGCCCTAGTTCTTAACTATACACCATATTTAACTTGATCTCCTTGTTTCGACCAGATAGCTGACATCTTGAGGAACCTGAATATGCAAAAGTATTTGACTTAAACCTTAAGGATGCCTAAGTAATAAGTACAGAAAACTGGGCTTAAAATCTATCGTGAACCCGGATGCTTCTATTTGGTTCATTTATAAAATGTGGGACATCTTTGGACCTTGGTTGATGAATTACGACTTCCTTGACTTGTTTGAGCATCCACATTGGACTAGCTAGATGGGAATTTATCACTTCTTAAGGCAGATTTAGCAAGCTTATAAGATCATTGGGTTGGTAAAAAATGGATAGAATTGCAAGTGGGAGTTGAAACACTCAAAACTGCCTAGTTTTGTTGGTAACTGGTTAAAGCATTTCGTCCCAAAACTTGGTTGGTTAAAAGGCACTTCCTTGTGTAAATCAAACTAAACTTTAAGACCATATTCGATAATATTTATGCCACATTTTGGAGCCAAGAAATGCATAAAATGACGCCTATATGATGAGGAAACATATGCTGAAAGTTGCTGGTACTCGCTGACTTCGATAGTCTGTACCATCAGTTTTCTGGGCTGAGTTTTATTATCCAAATTGTCTCTAAATGAGCTGCAACTTGGGTCATTGGAAAGATTACTTTCTAAGCTTTGACATAGACTAATCAAAATGTCCCTATCTGATGGATACATGGCCAAAGTAAACTCACGTGAAAGGGAATGCAAACAAAGCTAGAATAAGCTGGATTCTAAGGTTAGGTTTGAGTGAATCTGAGAGCAATGTGGATGAAAGATAGAAGCTCAACTTGAGGCTTGCATATAGAAACACCACCAAGATTAGGGTTAGGGCCCTTAACCTTAACTAGGATATCAAAACACCACATAATTAAGAGTGAAGACTCACTTGGTCATCACCTAACTTGGCCTAAGCTAGGATAAGCATGTAAGAATTCGGTTTGTTCAAAGGAGCAAAGCTCTCTTCCTCATTCAAGGCAAGGCAATCTAGTTACAAATGAGAGCTACTTGCTATGCTTATACACGTCCCGTGCAGCCTAGGAAAAGGATTAAAGGTTTCTTCATGCTTAGGAAACCTCTAAGTATTAGAAACAAATCATGATTAGCTAAGGTAATTACATGTAATAAGTATCACAAAGCAAAATATTAAAGCCTAAACTTATCCTATGATCCTCAATTAGCCTTAAGAAGACTGCTTACACATGGAGGAGAGAGAAAAAGGCTGCTAGAGACATGTACTTTTCGCCTAGCCAATCGGGGCCCCCTTGCATTTCTTCCTTCAATTCCCATTGGTAGCACATCTGGTCATGCTAAAAAGGATCCATGATTGGTTTTTTAACTACCTTTAACTTCCAATAATGTTGCTTGGTCTTGATTAGATGTCAAAAGGAGGAGTAACCACCTTGGCATCCAATCAGGTGCAAAAGGGTTGTTTTCTACCAGGTTTTGTGCAACTTATTTCATTGGCTAGCAAATGATTTAAGCTTGATTTCCTTGCTTGGGGGAAAGCTTAGGATGTTTGTAAACCCCTTATTAAGAAATCAAGTTTAAATCAGCTATAGGAGGCCTAAATCTTCAGATATGCAGAACCAAGCAGAACTGGGTCTAATTCAACATGGTTTGCAAAATGGCCCTGGTTCTTTGTGTTGCACCTGACTTAACTTGGATTTCTTAGTTGGACCTGCTAGATAACATCTTGGGGACCCAAAATATGCAAAAATTATGGACTTAAACTTCAAGGAGGCCTATATAATCATGAATACAAAACCGGGTTTGTAAACTGTTCATACCTGGATGAATCTGTTTGTGCCCTAAGCAAAATGTGGGGCATTTCTTAGACTTTGGCTACTGAATGTAAACTCCCTTAGCTAATTTGAGTATCAACATGAGGCTGGTTGGATAGGAGTCCATCACTTTCTGATGGAAGACATAGGCTACAAGTGGCCTAATTCAGACCTTGTGCAGTAGAATTCTGCCCAGTTTGCAGACTTGATTTGTCTAGCTATTCCAAAAGATCAAATGCCCTCCCATCTACTTGAAACTTGCTTCATATGAATGATATCTCGGTAAAATTAAAGCTAGGATAGAAAACCCTTGGGTAAATCATAATGATGATAAATAAAAGTTACCTCAAAGTCAGACCTTGTGCATTGGAATTCTGCCTAGTTTGCAACTTGATTTGTCTGGCTGATTTGAATTACCAAATGACCTCAAATCTACTTGTAAATTGATTCATATGGAAGAGCTATTCCTAAACTTAAAGTTAGGCCAGAAGAACCTTGGCTAAATCATGTCGATCACAGACAAAACTTACCTAGTTGGACTAGCTAACTGCTCAAAACTGCCGAGTTGATTAAACTGTGTATTCTGCCCATACATAGTTTTAGCTATGCATTTATCCTCAAAATGAGTTAAGAGCCCTTTAGAGGACATCTTGGACCTCCTAATTGATTAAAGAAATAGCCCCTAAATGCATTGGATGCACCTTCAAGTTGTTGCTTAAAATCACCCTCGAATCTTATGCTTGATATCAAACCATATGTACATTAACTCACAAAACATACACAATGGTTAGCAATTTGATTCTTAGTTGGAGAACGGATTTTGGGCAGAATCATTATGGGTTTTTGAGCATTATAGGAAGAAAACAATGCACAAATAAACAATGGATATGGACTTAAACACTTGAATACAAAAAGATGACCCGCAAGAGTTTAAGGACTACTTGAGAGTTGTACTTGGGTACAGAAAATCACCACCAAGTAAAGCACTCAAGGGTTCTCTAAATGAACTCCTTAGATATAAAAATCATGATTAAGGATCTCACGCAGACCTAAAGTCACCACACTAACGAACCATTTAGTGCTACAGTAAAGTTTGAGGATTTAAGGTTTGAGAGGAGCTATGTTCAACATCTCATTCAATACACAATAATCTAATTTACAAACATTATAAAAGAGGCTTTTATGAAGCAAAATAGAAGCTGGTTCAAACCCGCTCATATGTCCACTTGCATACATAGAACATAAAATTAGTGAAAAGCTAACAAAGGTGATTAACTAAAACAAGGATGATCAAATCTATGCTTGACAACTCATATGGCTAAATTAACAAGCAAGTTGTTGAGTCTATGCACCTCAACCAAAGCTCCATCAGCTACTTTCCTCCTCAAGGCAGATTTAGGAAGCTTGTAAGATCATTGAGCTGGTGAAAAATGGGTAGAATTGAACATGGAAGTTGAGTTCTAGTTGCTGTACACTGTCCTCGGGAGAGATTACGCCTCGTGAAATGCTTCGACACTACGTCTGAGCGCTAGGTGTTCGCGAATGGTAGGAGTTTACGACTGCAAACTAACTTTAAATAGGCAGGTAGTAGTTCCTATTAGTACTTGCTCCACATTCTACCTACCTACACCGTTTGGCCAGGCGTGCAGGCAAAA